>JARQOD010000008.1:148915415-148942543 GCA_033576555.1 Oophaga sylvatica | reverse complement strand
ACAAAATCTTGTCTGACCATCAGAAAGTTCTTCAAGAAAGAAAACGCCAAAAATTCCAACGTGACCTAGACGACTATTCCACAAACAGGATCTATAGATGGAGCGATACGTCCGGCACTTGGCGGAGACCCCAATATCGACGAAACCAAGGTTCCTTCAGCTCAGGGAGCGATTCTTCTACCCATTCAGACAAGAATCGTTTTTTAGGCAGAGGCCGCAGGGGAGGACATACAGACCAACACGGCGATCAAGGAGATCGAATGGCAACTCGCTCTCAGGTGAGAGGTCGGACCTAGTAATCAATATATCTGATTACCTTCTCTCCCCTGCTGAAATTTCATTACTACAGAAGGGTTTATCCTTCTGTCCAACCCCAAAGTGGGACTCTTTTCAGCTTGAAAAAGACTTGGAGAGGTTCTACCGGACTGTAAGACTGAAAACTCACTTTGGTCTAACGCCTACCTCTGGAGACACAATACAATCACGTGATGAACCTATCCCCAAGTTGTCCATCTCGACACTTGGTCTTCGTAACCAGAGCAGATTCTCGCCTCCACGAACTTACCACGCTACAGAAACGTTCATCTCGCTAGTTGACTGTGATATGAAGTCACTGTCCCATCAGGCACAACTTGGCTTCTTTCCACCTCATGCCAATCTCTCTACACTAGAAAAACAGGCTCTAAACACTCTCAGCAACAACAGGAATATAGTGATCAAGCCGGCCGATAAAGGCGGTGCAATTGTAGTCACGAACCGAACTGACTACAATAAGGAAGTGCATAGACAGCTATCTGATCTAAATACCTATCAGTCTATCACATATGACCCTGTCTTCACAATTGCTAATAAGATCAAAATTCTTCTCAAAATGTACTATGATCAAAATACCATAGATCAACAGACAGTGACTTTTCTTACTAACAATCACCCCATTACGCCCGTTTTCTATATCCTAACAAAAATCCATAAATCTCTTCATAATCCACCCGGTAGACCTATTGTAGCCTCTACTGATTCGATGTTGTCACCATTGTCTATCTTCTTGGAGAAGATTTTAACACCACTCATTAAATTGACAAGATCCTATCTACTTGACACAGGACACTTCTTGAGGGTGATTCAGCAATTGGACCCTATACCACCAGGCAGTATTCTTGTCACATTGGATGTCAATAGTCTTTATACGTCCATTTCTCATGACAAAGGGATTGAAGCAGTCAAAATTCTTCTGGAATCCTCTGATTTATCAGTAGACTCAGTACAACTATGTCTCGATTTATTATACTTGGTATTACATGAAAACTATTTTCTTTATCAAGATACCTTTTACATACAGAAGTGCGGTACCGCGATGGGCGCGAATGTCGCGCCCGCCTACGCAAATGCTTTCATGAATTCCTTTGAGACAACATATATCTACTCTAAAGATTTATTTCTTCGTTATGTACTAGGTTACCACCGTTACATTGACGATATTTTCTTTCTGTGGATCGGTCCCGTGGACAACTTACTTGAATTCCATACTTACCTAAATTCAATTTTTCCAGAACTACAATTTTCATTACATCATGATACTGAATCAATCCCTTTTCTTGATACCAGGGTTATACAGGATCTACAAGGAAACCTATCAACTGACCTCTATAACAAACCGACTGATAAGAACAACCTCTTATATTATTCTAGCTGCCATCCTCGTTCTACAAGGAATAGTCTACCTAGATCTCAACTCAACAGAGTATCTAGGATTGTATCTGACAAAGAGACATTGGAGACCAGACTTAATACAATGATGCAGAGATTTAGAGACAGGAATTATCCAGCCAAGTTATTACATGAAGAAAAAGCTCGGGCCATTACACCCCCATCTCCTCAGCCACCAACCTTTCCAAAGGAGAGGGTGCCTTTTGTACATTCATTTCATCCCCTAATGCCAAAGGCCTATTCTATCATAAAAAAGCATTGGCCGCTCCTCGGCAGAGCTTACCCTAACATTGTGCCATTTGAGACACCAGTCTTGATGTGTAAAAAAAGAGCACCCAACATTAGAGACAAGTTAGTTAGAGCAGATATGGTCAGTGCACTCCCTAGGGACAATCAAAGGCTCTTGGCCCCTCATAGACATGGTACATTCCCATGCTTAAATTGTGCAGCCTGTTCTAACATAATCCGCTCAGATCACTTCACACATCCTAGGACTGGCAAATCATTTCCAATAAGAGGTTTCTTTACTTGCAATTCCAACTTTGTTATATACTTGGTCAAATGTCCCTGCGGCCTTTTATATGTTGGGGAAACTACCCAGCATGTTAAGGACCGCATAGCCAGTCACAAATCGACCATCCGCTGTCAGAAAAATTGGCTCCCATTACCAGATCATTTCACAAAATTTAGACATTCCGTGGCTCAACTAAAATTTCAGGTGATAGAAGGTGTCCCTCGCCCTAGGAGAGGTGGCGATCACATTAAACTATTAAAACAAAGAGAAACCTTCTGGATCCACAAACTTGATACTCTGGCTCCTAAGGGACTTAATAGAGATATTGATTGGTTACTGTAAAGCCTATATTAACTATATCCAATTTTTTCACAGACCCGATAATTCATCTCTCAAGGTGAGTTTACTCCTTTGCCGGGTTTCTGCAACTTGTCCCTGAATACTTAGTCCAATTTTGTTTATAATTACTGGTCCATCTAATATGACTGTAATATCATTATATATTATCCACAATGTAATATCTACAATATCTATTATCGCCACCCTTAATATCTATTATCGCCACCCTTAATATCTATTATCGCTACCCTTAGATTATTACTTGGTACCTTATAATAAATTATCTTAGCCCACATTCCACTTCCCATAACAATACAATTATGTCATGTATACTGGATGATGATTATTTCATTATAGTACTTTTTGTGCTCCTCTGGCATCAGCCTTCCCCTCCACCTATACCATAGCAAGCCTACTGCCTGAGATTTATCGTTAGCACAGCGCCTATTTATGTAACGCTGGTATTGTCTGTACTTTGTTTTCCAGCGTTACTTTGCATGTTTTTTGCATTAACCCTTTTGCTCCTTTCCCCCTAACCAGCTGGGATACTGTTGTCTGTTACCTATATGGATGCTGCTCAGTTCCCGGCTCTGCTGCGTACCCGTACTTGCGTGAGTGGCTCCGCTGCTTTGCATGACCGCCCGCATGTGCGGTTCCTGACTTGCTGTGAAAGCCGTCCGTAGCTTGAAAAGTCCTCTGCAGTGGTGCATGACTTACTGCGTGGTTGGCGGCAGCCATTGTTGGGTTCCCTCTGTGTTGTGCTGTCTGGCTCTGCATAGGGGCGCGGCCCACACCTGTCCTGCTTTTATGTGGATTGGGTGTTTACTAGAGTTACTGCTCCAGCCTATCGCTGTGAAGCAGCTCATATATAAAGTTCCCCAGCCCTAGTGGGCGTTGCCAGAGCTTCGCATTGAATCCACACTGAATCCCTGAACCTAGCCGTATGTGGTTGTGTGTTCAGCTCCTGCTCTGAAGTTGATCAGCTCTGGAGAGCTGATTCCCTGTTCCTGCTGTGTCTTGTTCCCTGATCCTGGATCAAACCCGGTACCTGAATGTCTGAATTGTGTCTTGTGTTTCCGCCTATGCTGGGGGCTGATTACCCAGATCGCCGTTCCTGGAGGCTGTATATCCAGGCCTGTTCCTGCTGTGTCTAATTACCTGAACCCCTGATCTTAGATTGCATCCTGTACCTGACTTTCTGAACTGTGTCCTCTGTGTTATGTTCCTGAAATCCTGCTGTGTCCAGAACCCTGTGCCAGTGACTGTGAATCCTTGCTATATAACCTGAGTTCATCTTGGAAGGAGGAGTCCGGTGTGTGCTGAGTTTCTGTTACTCTGTGCTCAGCCTCTGTGCAATCCCCGGCCAGCTCCCGTTGAGCCTGGCGGGGCTTGCACCAGACCACTGGGGTTCCTTTTCAGGTCGCTGCCAGATGTCCGGATCCTATGCCTGATGACCATGGCCTGATGTCCGATGTCCGACGACCACTTCCAGATGTCCGGATCCTATCCTTCTTGCCTGATGTCCGGATCCTGCCGATCATTGCCAGATGTCCGGAGCCTGCTGATCGGTGCCAGATGTCCGGAGTCCGAGGCCTGTGTTCCAGTCCGTGTTCCTGTGATTCAATCCATGTTCCTGTCCGTGTTCCTGACTCCCTGAGACCCAGTCCGTGTTCCTGTCTGTGTTCCTGACTCTCTGAGATCCAATCCGTGTTCCTGTGCAGTCTAACTCTGTTTCAGCCATCAGCTCCTGATTCCAGTTACCTGTCTGTTACCTGTCGGCTTGCCTGTCTGCCATCCGTCTGCAGTTCCTTCCAGAGGTTCGGACGTCATCTGCAGAGATCCCCGGCTCTTGCCTGCTCACCTAGGAGCGATCATCTGCCATCCGACTGCAGCTCCATCCGGAGGTTCGGACATCATCTGCAGAGATCCCCGGCTCTTGCCTGCTCACCTGGGAGCGATCATCTGCCATCCGACTGCAGCCTACCTGGAGGCTCCACCATATCAGGTCGTATATACCTGCCTGTCTAGAGACTGCCTGGTCACTTACTGTGACAACCTGCCTGTCTAGAGACTGCCTGGTCACTTGCCGTGACAACCTGCCTGTCCAGAGACTGCCTGGTCACTTGTCGTGACAACCTGCCTGTCCCAGAGACTGCCTGGTCACTTGCCGTGACAACCTGCCTGTCCCAGAGACTACCCTGGTCACTTTCCGTGACAACCTGCCTGTCCCAGAGACTGCCTGGTCACTTGTCGTGACAACCTTCCTGTCCCAGAGACTGCCTGGTCACTTGCCGTGACAACCTGCCTGCCTGGTCACTTGCCGTGACAACCTGCCTGCCCTGGTCACTTGCTGTGACAACCTGCCTGCCCTGGTCACTTGCCGTGACAACCTGCCTGCCTGGTCACTTGCCGTGACAACCTGCCTGCCTGGTCACTTGCCGTGACAACCTGCCTGCCCTGGTCACTTGCCGTGACAACTTGCCTGTCCCAGAGATTGCCCTGGTCACTAGCCGTGACAACCTGCCTGTCCCAGAGACTGCCTTGGTCACTTGCCGTGACAACCTGCCTGTCCTGCCGGTTCCTCCTTGGTCTACCCTGTGATGACGTCTGTCCTGGGTCGGTGTCTGATGTTCTCCTGCTGAGCCTGTGCTACGCCTGAGGCCTGAGAGAGAGGCCGTCCTAGTATGCCCGTGCCAGATGACCCTGGACTTCATCAACCCGTGATGACCCCGCCATCGTCTGACGTTCGTCCTGGGCCGGTGTCTGATGTTCTCCTGCTGAGCCTGTGCTACGCCCGAGGCCTGAGAGTGAGGCCATACTAGTATGCCCGTGCCAGATGATCCTGGACTTCATCAACCCGTGATGACCCCGCCATCGTCTGAAGTCTGTCTGAGGTCGGTGTCTGATGTTCTCCTGCTGAGCCTGTGCTACGCCTAAGGCCTGAGAGAGAGGCCGTCCAAGTATGCCCGTGCCAGATAACCCTGGACTGCATCTACCCGTGATGTCCTCCAGCACTCGTCTATGATCCTGAGTCGTGTACCCTTCTCTGATGTGCGGAATCGGGAGCCCGGTCTTATGTTCTGTTTTATGTACTGTGTTTCTTTAAGTAAACTTTATGTTTCTTCTTACCTGAAGTTGTGCGGTGTTGTCTAGTCCTGCAGGTCGCCACCTTGCCCACATGCTCAGCTGCCACGGATCCCGGTCGCTGCCCTTCCCTAGTCCGGGCAGGCCCGGGTCTCCCTCCGTGGTCCAGTGGGTCCACATTCTCTTACCATCTGGGACCCATGCCTCACGTCGTCGTGGACTGGCGGCGTGGGAGCATTGGCTAGCTAGGCAAGCTATGCCATGTCCCGACGCCCCACAGCCGTGGGAAGCGCTACAATTTATATCCAATCGCTGACACTAGCTCCTCTGCCTAATATTGCAGAGGTCTGCCACCTATACTGAAGTGAGTTCAGCACACTTTCCTAGCAACCACGCATGTCTGCACAACCCTGTCCAGGAGGTGTTACAGAGGTCTGCCACTTATACTGAAGTGAGTTCAGCACACTTTCCTAGCAACCACGCATGTCTGCACAACCCTGTCCAGGAGGTGTTACAGAGGTCTGCCACTTATACTGAAGTGAGTTCAGCACACTTTCCTAGCAACCACGCATGTCTGCACAACCCTGTCCAGGAGGTGTTACAGAGGTCTGCCACCTATACTGAAGTGAGTTCAGCACACTTTCCTAGCAACCACGCATGTCTGCACAACCCTGTCCAGGAGGTGTTACAGAGGTCTGCCACTTATACTGAAGTGAGTTCAGCACACTTTCCTAGCAACCACGCATGTCTGCACAACCCTGTCCAGGAGGTGTTACAGAGGTCTGCCACCTATACTGAAGTGAGTTCAGTACACTTTCCTAGCAACCACGCATGTCTGCACAACCCTGTCCAGGAGGTGTTACAGAGATCTGCCACTTATACTGAAGTGAGTTCAGCACACTTTCCTAGCAACCACGCATGTCTGCACAACCCTGTCCAGGAGGTGTTACAGAGGTCTGCCACTTATACTGAAGTGAGCTCAGCACACTTTCTTAGCAACTACGCATGTCTGCACACATTAGGAAGCGTCACCTTGTCCAGGAGGTGTTACAGAGGTTTGCCACCTATACTGAAGTGAGCTCAGCACACTTTCCTAGCAACCACGCATGTCTGCACACATTAGGAAGCATCACCCTGTCCAGGAGGTGTTACAGAGATCTGCCATCTATACTGAAGTGAGCTCAGCACATTTTCCTAGCAACTATGCATGTCTGCACACATTGGGAAGCATCACCCTGTCCAGGAGGTGTTACAGAGGTTTGCCATCTATACTGAAGTGAGCTCAGCACATTTTCCTAGCAACTATGCATGTCTGCACACATTGGGAAGCATCACCCTATGACGTCACTTCCGGTCCGGGAGTTCTACTTCCGGTCTGGCGCTTTAAAGCAGCACCTGTCAGCCTCTCTCTCTGCAGTCCAGCCACAGCAAGGCGCGGGAGCTCCGCTGAACCCGATACTAACGATCACCAGGTAGGCTGACCTTCTCTACAGGGGTACAGACATTCTCAGACCGCTATCATTCAATAATGCTAATGCTCTGCTGACTGATTACTCCCTCAGGTGGGAAACTCCCCCTGATCTCTGAGGCTTAGAATTGATATAACTGACTGCCAGGTATGCTCCATAGAACTATCTAAGCTTACACTCTGACCACTTTTACATGACTGTCCTGTTACTAAGTAACAGTACAGTTCTCAAATTTTACAGGCTAATAGAGTCTCCTTTCTTCTGGCCACCATCCGACTACTATATATCAGGTATTTCATTAGCTCAATTGAGCTTCACTCTCACAAGATATCACCAATATATATCTTCCATTAGGCATTTCCTATACCTTTCCAGATTACTATTGAGGCTTCTCTCTTAGAGACATTGGATACAGGTACCAGGCAATTAACCCCTTCACCCCCAAGGGTGGTTTGCACGTTAATGACCGGGCCAATTTTTACAATTCTGACCACTGTCTCTTTATGAGGTTATAACTCTGGAACGCTTCAACGGATCTTCGCGATTCTGAGATTGTTTTCTCGTGACATATTGTACTTCATGTTAGTGGTAAAAATTTCTTCGATATAACTTGCGTTTATTTTTGAAAAAAACGCAAATTTGGCGAAAATTTTTAAAATTTTGCAATTTTCAAACTTTGAATTTTTATTCCCTTAAAACAGAGAAATATATCACACAAAATAATTAAGAAATAACATTTCCCACATGTCTACTTTACATCAGCACAATTTTGGAACCAAAATTTTTTTTTGTTAGGAAATTATAAGGGTTAAAAGTTGACCAGCGATTTCTCATTTTTACAGCAAAATTTACAAAGCCATTTTTTTTAGGGACCACCTCACATTTGAAGTCACTTTGAGGGGTCTATATGGCAGAAAATACCCAAAAGTGACACCATTCTAAAAACTGCACCCCTCAAGGTACTCAAAACCACATTCAAGAAGTTTATTAACCCTTCAGGTGCTTCACAGTAACTAAAGCAACGTGGAAGGAAAAAATGAATATTTTACTTTTTAGCCACAAAAATTATCTTTTACAAACTTTTTTTTTATTTTCACAAGGGTAAAAGGAGAAAATGGACAGATAAGGTTGTTATGCAATTTCTCCTGAGTACGCCAATACCCCATATGTGGGGGAAAACCACTGTTTGGGCACACGACAGAGCTCGTAAGGGAAGGAGCGACGTTTGACTTTTTCAAACTAAAATTGGCTGGAATTTAGATTGGATGCCATGTCGCGTTTGGAGAGCCCCTGATGCGCCTAAACAGTGGAAACCCCCCACAAGTGACACCATTTTGGAAACTAGACCCCCTAAGGTACTTATCTAGATCTGTTGTGAGCACTTTGAACCCTCAAGTGTTTCACAAAAGTTTATAAAGCCTGGGTGTGAAAAAAAAAAAAATCAATTTTCCACAAAAATGATTTTTAGTCCCAAATTTTTGAATTTTCCCAAGGAAATTGGACCCCAAAAGTTGTTGTCCAATTTGTCCTGAGTACGCTGATACCCCATATGTGGGGGGGGGAAACTGTTTGGGCGCACGGCAGGGCTTGGAAAGGAAGTAGTAACGTTTTGGAATGCAGACGTTAATGGGGGTCATGTTCCGTTTGCAGTGCCCCAGATGAGCCTAAACAGTGGAAACCCCCCACAAGTGACCCCATTTTGGAAACTAGACCCCCTAAGGAACTTATCTAGATCTTTGGTGAGCACTTTGAACCCCCAAGTGCTTCACACAAGTTTATAATGCCCGGGTATGAAAATAAAAAATCCTATTTTTTTCCCACAAAAATTATCTCTTAGTCACTAATTTTTTATTTTCCCAAGGGTAACAGGAGAAATTGGACCACATAAGTTGTTGTCCAATTTGTCCTGAGTACGCTGATACCCCATATGTGGGGGGGAACCACTGTTTGGGCGCACGGCAGAGCTCGGAATGGAAGGAGCACCATTTGACTTTTTCCAACCAAAATTGGCTGGAATTGAGTTTGGATGCCATGTTGCATTTGGAGAGCCCCTGATGTGCCTAAACAGTGGAAACCCCCACAAATGACCCCATTTGGGAAACTAGACCCCCTAAGGAACTTATCTAGATTTTGATGAGCAATTTGAACCCCCAAGTGCTTCACACAAGTTTATAACGTAGAGCCGTAAAATTTAAAAATCATATTTTTTCCACAAAAATGATCTTTTCACCCCAATTTTTATTTTTCCAAGGGTAACAAGACTCCAAAAGTTATTGTGCAATTTGTCCTGAGTGCGCTGATACCCCATATGTGGGGGTAAACCACTGTTTGGGTGCATGGCAGAGTTTGGAAGGGAGGAGCGCCGTCTGACTTTTTCAACGCAGAATTGGCTGGACGCCATGTCGTGTTTGGAGAGCTCCTGATCTGCCTAAACAGTGGAAACCCCCATAAATGACACCATTTTGGAAACTAGACCCCTCAAGGAACTTATCTAGATGTGTAGTGAGAACTTTGAACCCCCAGGTGTTTCACTAAAGTTTATAACGTACAGCCGTAAAATAAAAAATCTTTTTTTTTTTTTACAAAAATGATTTTTTCGCCCCCAATATTTTATTTTCACAAGGGTAACAGAAGAAATTGGAACCCCAAAGTTGTTGTCCAATTTGTCCTGAGTACACTGATACCCAATATGTGGGCGAAAACTACTGTATGGGCACACGTCGGGGCTCAGAAGGGAAGTAGTGACGTTTTGGATTGCAGACTTTGATGGAATGGTCTGGGTGCGTCATGTCGCATTTGGAGAGCCCCTGATGCGCCTAAACAGTGGAAACCCCCCACAAGTGACCCCATTTTGGAAAATAGACCCCACAAGGAACTTATCTAGATGTGTGGTGAGCACTTTGAACCCCAAAGTGCTTCACAGAAGTTTATAACGCACAGCCGTATAAATAAAAAATCTTTTTTTTTTACAAAAATAATTTTTTCGCCCCCAATATTTTATTTTCACAAGGGTAACAGGAGAAATTGGACGCCAAAAGTTGTTGGCCAATTTGTCCTGAGTACGCTGATACCCAATATGTGGGAGAAAACTACTGTATGGGTACACGTTGGGGCTCGGAAGGGAAGTAGTGACGTTTTGGATTGCAGACTTTGATGGAATGGTCTGGGGGCGTCATGTCGCATTTGGAGAGCCCCTGATGCGCCTAAACAGTGGAAATCCCCAACAAGTGACCCCATTTTGGAAAATAGACCCCACAAGGAACTTATCTAGGTGTGTGGTGAGCGCTATGAAGCCCCAAGTGCTTCACAGAAGTTTATAATGTACAGCCGTAAAAACAAAAAAATATTTTTTTTTGTACAAAAATGATATTTTCGCCCCCAGTTTTTTATTTTCCCAAGGGTAACAGAAGAAATAGGACAAATTGCACAATAACTCTTGGGGTCCAGAGTACGCTGATACCCCATATGTGGGGATAAACTACTGTTTGGACGCATGGCAAAGCTCAGAAGTGAAGGAGCACCGTTTGACTTTTTCAACGCAGAATTGGCTGGAATTGAGATCAGACGCCATGTCACATTTTGAGAGCCTCTGATGTGCCTAAACAGCGGAAACCCCCCAATTCTAACTCCAACCCTAACCCCAACACACCCCTAACCCTAGTCCCAACCCTAACCACAAACCTAACTCTAACACACCCCTAATCCCAACCCTAACCCTAATCCTAACTTTAGCGCCAACCCTAACCCTAACTTTAGCCGCAACCCTAACCCTAACCCTAATGGGAAAATGGAAATAAATACATTTTTTTAATTTTATTATTTTTCCCTAACTAAGGGGGTGATAAAGGGGGTTTGATTTACTATTTATAGCGGGTTTTTATGATTGGCAGCTGTCACGCTAAAAGACGCTTTTTATTGCAAAAATAGTTTTTTGCATCGCCACATTTTGAGAGCTATAATTTTTGCATATTTTGGCCCACAGAGTCATGTGAGGTCTTATTTTTTGCGGTACGAGTTGACGTTTTTATTTGTACCATTTTTGAGCAGGTGACATTTTTTGATCGCTTTTTATTTCGATTTTTGGGAGGTTAGAATGAACAAAAATCAGCAATTCATGAATTTCTTTTGGGGGAGGCGTTTTTATTGTTCCACGTGTGGTAAAATTGATAAAGCAGTTTTATTCTTCGGGTCAGTACGATTATGGCGATACCTCATTTATATCATTTTTTATGTTTTGGCGCTTTTATAGAATAAAAACAATTTTATATAAAAAATAATTATTTTTGCATCGCTTTATTCTGCGAGCTATAACTTTTTTATTTTTTTGCTGATAATGCTGTATTGCGGCTCGTTTTTTGCGGGACAAGATGACGTTTTCAGCGGTACCATGTTTATTTATATCGGTCTTTTTGATCGCGTGTTATTCCACTTTTTGTTCGGCGGTATGATGATAAAGCATTGATTTTTTGCTTCGTTTTTTTTTTTTTTAAGGGGTTCACTAAAGGGGTTAACTAGTGGGACAGTTTTATAGGGGGGTCGTTACGGACGCGGCGATACCAAATATGTGTACTTTTATTGTTTTGTTTTTTTTATTTACAGGAAGAAATGAATTTATTGGGGAATATATATATTTTTTTTTTATTTATTTTGGATTTTTTTTTATAACATGTTTATTTTTAT
This sequence comes from Oophaga sylvatica, assembly GCA_033576555.1. Classification (NCBI taxonomy): domain Eukaryota; kingdom Metazoa; phylum Chordata; class Amphibia; order Anura; family Dendrobatidae; genus Oophaga; species Oophaga sylvatica. The sequence goes on along the minus strand of JARQOD010000008.1, from coordinate 148,930,750 downwards.
TTTTTTAACTTTTTTACTTTGTCCCAGGGTGGGACATCACTGTATTTTATCAAATCGCTGGTGTGACAGTGTGCACAGCACACTGTCACACCAGCTATCGCTCAGGCAGTGCAGCAGGCTTCTCAGTGCCTGCTCTCAGCAGGCACTGAGGAAGCCGCCTCCCTCCAGGACCCCGGCACCATCTTGGATCCGGGTCCTGGGATGGAGGAAGCCCTCAGAACAGCGCGATCACATCGCGCTGGTCTGAGGGTCTCAGGGGGCGCGCAGGGAGCCCCCACCCTGCGCGATCCTCCCCGGTGCCCCCAGTACACCGCGATCATGTTTGATCGCGGTGTGCTAGGGGTTAATGTGCCGGGAGCGGTCCGCTCCTGACACACAGTCACGGGTGTCAGCTGTGATAATCAGCTGACACCCGGCGGCGATTAGCTGCGCTCCCCTCAGGAGCGCAGCTGATCGCCTATGACGTACTATCCCGTCCATGGGCAGAATGGCACGGGTTTTATGGACGGGATAGTACGTCTAATGTCAGAGAGGGGTTAATGTGGTTGTCTAACACTGTATTATTGCATGTTTTTAACACTATTACTGTTGCTTGCAGCTATCCTCTATATTTGGACACTTATCCTTTATATTTGGACACTTATCTCTCTATATATCCACTCAAAAATTTTCCTTGGACTGAGGTAAAAAAAATTTCTATATACTTATGTGATTATTCTCATTGGCTCTGATGATCTATGAATATATATGGCTGCAACTTTATTGTCACTTCTACCTTTTGCCAATTTTGTTATTTTATTTTAAGACTGTACATATTGACTATTCACTGGAGATTTTTGTACCAATCTTTATGTCACCTTGTATTTACTTTCTTATTTATATATGTTATTTATATAGTTCTTTTTATTCCTACGACTACATGACTAAGGTTCTGGATGAACCGAAACGTTGAGATATTAGTGTCGCTTTATGCTTACATTCCTGTTTTGCTTCACAAATTTAGTTGTCCACAATAAATTGATATTTTGCAAATTGATCATTTGGGTGTGCGGTAAAAAGTTATTCCCTATAGTGTATAGTGTAACGGTAATACAGTGATCACTGACGACATTGTATGGTATGCAGTGTCAGTATACAGGTAACACAGTGACTCACCAGTGACATCTCTAGTTGAAGTCCATCATCTTTTCTTTTCATCTTCATCCAGGTGTTAGAATCTATTTAGTTTTTGACCATCCACCATCTTGTGGTTTTCTGGTTCTTTTTCCTGCCTCCCAGTCCTTACTGGACAACAGTGTTAATCCGCTAGAGTTCTAGCTAGGTGCTTTAATATTGAGCAGTTCTGGGGTCTCTAGTTCTGCCTTCATTGTTTTTTGGTTTTCCTTTCATTTCTGCAGCTTCCTCTATTTTCCTACTAGGAGGTTGCCTGTTTTTTGTTCCCAGTCCCTATATCTTTCAGGGATACCCTTCCCCCTACCTTTAGGTCTTCGTTTGAGTTTAGCTAGGAAACGTCGGTGGGTCTATTCACAAGGAATAGGTCGCCCGCTCCATCGTAGGGCTTCAGCCTTGTCCTAGTACAGGGTCAGCTTCTCCCCCTTCTTCTCTAGTCCTGAGGTGGGGGCTCATCTCTGCAGGAAATAACACAGTTATCTAGAGCATCACTTGCAGAACACATTACTTAATTTTTTTCCCAAATTCTAAACTACACCAGATGAAGAAAAAAAGGCGACAGTGTCCCTCTGCATAGTAACAGGACCATCTCCCCTATTTAAAATAGTATTCTCAAAAAATAAAATAAATACATCACTGCAGTAATAATATCCCTAAATTAGCCCCTATTGTAATATCCCCCCCTGAAACTGTTAAACTGTAAAGCGCTGTGGAATACGTTGGCGCTATATGATTATTATTATTATCCTGGCCCCCGTGTGTCTCATTTCTGGCTCCAGCCATATGTTCTCCCATCCTGCTCTAATGAGTATGGATTCTGCCCCCATGTGATGTTCCAGTGAACAGAGGTAACCTCTATGATGTCACCCCCGGTTACTGATGCTGCGTTCCCAGCAGCTCATTCACCAGTGGTTCTCAAAGTGGACAGTCGCATCTTGGCACCGTCCAATTTAAAAAGTAATGTTTTTATGATTGGCTGCTGTCATATGCTAAAAGACGCTTTTTATTGCAAAAAACAGTTTTTGCGTCACCACATCTTGAGAGCTATATGTTTTCCATGTTTTGGCCCACAGAGTCATGTGAGGTCTTGTTTTTTGCAGGACGAGCTGACGTTTTTAATGGTACCATTTTTGGGCACATGACATTTTTTGATCGCTTTCTATTCCCACTTTTGGGAGACAGAATGAGCAAAAACCTGCAATTTCTGAATTTCTTTTGGGGGGGTTTATACCGTTCCGCATGTGGTAAAATTGATAAAGCAGTTTTATTATTCAGGTCAGTATGATTACAGCAATACCTCATTTATATTTTTTTTAAGTTTTGGCGCTTTTATGCAATGAAAACTATTTTGTAGAAAAAATAATTGTTTTTGCATCACTTTATTCTGAGAGCTATAACTTTTTTATTTTTTCACTGATGACACTGTATAATGGCTCACTTTTTGCGGGACAAGATGACTGTTCATCGGTACTATGATTATTTCTATTCGTCTTTTTGATCGCGTTATTCCACTTTTTGTTAGGCAGTATGATGATAAAACATTGTTTTTTGCCTTATTTTTTATGGTGTTCACTAAAGGGGTTAACTAGTGGGACAGTTTTATAGGTAGGGTCGTTGCGGACGCGGAGATACTAAATATGTGTACATTTATTGTTTAGATTTTTTTTCATTCAAATATTTATTTATTTATGATAGAATATATTTTTACAATTATTTAAAATTTTTTCTTTTACTTCTTCCTATGTTTTTTACTTTGGCCCACTATGGGACAATCATTTTTTGCAGGCTGATCGCTTCTATAGCATGCAGATGAAGCAGCATCTGCATGCTATAGAATCTGTTAACGCTGCACTGACAGGGAGACTTGCTGATCATGCACGGCGCATAATCAGCAAGTTTACTTAGCTTTAGTGAGCCGGATGTCATCATGATGACATCCGGCTCACCATGGCAACGATCGAGACCCCGCATCACGCCGCGGGGTCTCCGATCCAAAGGCAATGGGGCTGTCAGCCCCTGTGCCAGCTCCCGGAATACTGGGATCTTGTTTAGATCCCATAATTTCGGGGCTTAAAGTGGCAGGTGTCCGTTGTGAGAATAAGCTGACACCCGGCCGCGATCGACTGCGCTCCCCAGTGAGCGCAGCCAATTGCTTAGACGTAATGATCCGTCCATGGTCAAATTGGCCCAGGGCACATGGACGGATCATTACGTCTGATGTCAGAAAGGGGTTAGAACTACAAAAAACGGCAGGACCTGGGCAGCCAACCAATCAGAGAAGGGGGGCGTATATCTGCGATCACCACATGACGGCGCATGCGTGGTCGACGTCACCACTCAGGACAGAGTCCCAGGGGGACTTAATGAAAATTTTGGTTTTAATGCATTTCTGTAGAGTAGTTTTTAGTGGGATTTTCAGTTGTTTTTACATCTATTTATTTATTATTTTGACCCAGCAGGGGGGGTTTCACCTATTTTTCTGTTTATACTTATTTTCTTTATTCTTATTAGTTAAAGGTCTTACTATTATGATACTGCGGATGAGTGATCTTCATGTCTCCAGATGCCTTGAATGATGTTGATACTGCTTCTATCATCGAGGTATGAGTACATTGCTTACTGCATTCATGGATTATTTTTTATTTATTTTTTAGTTTTTATTCTATATATATTTTTTGGGGGCTGGATTTGACTTTATATCCCTGGATGGGAATAAAAAAAGAGGGGAAAATGAAATGCGAACTATTTTTTCTGTTATTTTCTCTGCTTCACTGTATACTGTGGTGGTTAGGTTTTTTATTTGTCCATTTATATTATGGGTTTGACTGTAATTACATAATGTATTTGATCTTTTTAGTGTTTTTGATATATAGGCACTTTTTATTCTAAATACAATTTTGTATTTTTTTACACTTTTCAATAAGATCACTACTACGTCTTGGTAGTTGTCAATATCTTTCAACTGCCACCTATGTATTTTATTTTCAGTGTCAATCTTTTGGCATTATTCTCTATAGTTGCACTTTGCACTTTACTTTTTGAACGTATGTATGATGCTCTTTTTGAGAGCTTTTTCCTCTTTTTCCTCCTTTTATCTTTCCTTCTTTTGACATCCCCATTCTTGATCACATTTTATCTGTTATTAAGCGTTCTTTATGTGGCCCCTTTAATGGACATTTTGTCCTCTAAAGTCTCCATATTTTTCTACAGTTGTTTCCATCTATTAGGGAGCTGACACTTTATGTTTATACTGCCTGTGACACCTGGTACGCATGCGCGTCTTCTCCCTACTCGGAGTTTCCTCAGGTCTGGCCTGTTGCACAGACGCTCCCTCCTCCTACTGTGCAACCAGTTTCCATAGTGACGGTGGGCGTGTTCGTCCATTGCTCCGGACCACTGAAGCTCCTTCTTGAGTGGTGACGTTGACTGCGCATGCTCCATGATGTGGTGATCGCAGACATACGCCCCCCTTCTCTGATTGGTTGGCTGCTCAGGTCCTGCCATTTTTTGTAGTTTTAATTTCCTTTTATTAAATCCATACAAATGGGGATACATACTGTGCAGGCGTTGTCATGTGGGGACTGCAGTTACACGCCCCCCTTTTCTGATTGGTAGATTGTTCAGGTCCTGCCGCGCTATGTTGTAAGGTTAAGGTCCTTTTACTACATCCTATAAGCTCCCTACATTATTATTTATTTTATTTTTATTTATATAGCGGGGTTACACTCAAATTATAGGTGTCACTTACAGTAAACAAACTAACAATCACAGACTGATACATAGGGGAGAGGACCCTGCCCTTTCGGGCTTACATTCTACAGGATGGTGGGGAAGGAGACAGCAGGTTGGTGGGTCGCAGCAGTTCCGGTGTTGGTTGAGGCGATATCTCTGGTAGTGGTGAGGAGGTAGCAGGTTCATTGCAGGCTGTAAGCTTTCCTGAAGAGTTTTGGGTTTTCAGGTTCTATCTGAAGGATCCGAATGTGGTTGATAGTCGGATGCGTTGGGGCAGAGAATTCCAGAGGATGGGGATATTCGGGAGAAGTCTTGGAGGCTTATGGTTTACAACAATGGTATAAATGCACCACTGATTGCATATAGTTTATAAATGCCTTTGTGCTTTTGACTGATCTATGGTCCAAGTTTTACCATTTATTAAGGACATCAGAGTTTTTTTTCTACAGGAGGGTTTATGTTGTGTGGATGACAGTGTCTATCATAAGGAAGCACTTTCTACTCACATGGTAGCCTTGAGTCCCCTCCCCCTGCTACCTTATTGATTTTCTGGTAGGTCCTGGAGATATATTTTTCACAATTAAAAAGGTCCTGTCGATATCTTTGTTTGCTTATTGGCTATATCACCTCCACTTCCCCCTTTACTCTTGTTTTCTGGCACCTCAGTGGTTCTCTTCTTTATTTCCTTTTCCTTTATTGGTTCTCATCACCTTTTGACATTTTCGCCTATTGGATATTACATGAGCTACTTCCTATAAACAGTCACAGCTAACCCACTTATTGACACGCCCCCTAACGAAGCCTGAGAGTGAAACATGCATTGGGGCTGGTGGACCAGAGCACAAGCACCTTACCCCCAGTCTTACTATCACATCATCTTGATGTAAGTATACTATGGTTTTCTTATAATTATGAGGAAGTCTCAGCACTTTGCATGTATGACTTAGGGTATTTTTGGTAAGGGTCCCAATTATATTTAATATACACGCATCTGGCACGTGACCTTTTGGTAAATCTATGTTGATAAATATTTATATGTGCTTTGGTACCATTGTAAGGAGATAGACCGGACCTTGGGTACCTGAAAGCTGGGGCCGGAACTAGAAAGGCTGCATACTCTGTTCCTGGGGGGAAGCCTGAGGGGGCAGACCTTCCCCTGGTGCCTGGGGGAAGCCGGAGAGAGACAAAGCTTCCTGCTGACACGAGGGGGCAGGAAGAGCCAGAAAAGGGCACGCAGCAGCCGGTAGATAAAAAGGGAAAGCGCGCAAAACAAGTGAGTTTGGCGCCAGGGCAGAGCAGCGCGCAGAGCCATGAGTGGCGCACTCTGCTTCCCTTGTCCCCTGCACGGAGTACCGACACTGCGAGGGGTCACATAGAAGGAGCTCCGTCCCCTGCAGAGCCAAGCATGTACAGTAGCACGCCGGGAGAAGAGAATGCTGTGGATCCGTGGAAAGCAAAGCAGAGCAGGACTGTATACCCCGGGCAGAACCGTGCAGAACCGAGCCGTGTACATAGAGCAGAGACGTGCACACTGAGTAGAGCTGAGCAAGCCTTGCAGCAGCCAGAGGAGAAGCGCCATGTCCTGAGAACACCAGCAGTGTGCGAGCCAGTGCCTGTCGCGACCCTCCGCTAACATCAGGGACCAGAGAGAACGGGACGTACATCGTGGGTCCAGTGAGTGTCAGAAAGCAAGGCACAGAGCGCTCCATGTCCGTGAGTATAACACATGTGCCCCATATGAGTAACCGAGGACAGGACAAACCCTTGTACCATGACCGTGCCGTTAAACAACTCTGACACATGTGGGGCCCGTACCAGATTGCGACCCCTTTTACCGTCAGCCACTCTGGGCTCACTTGACTGAGACTGTGAGAAGAGTTGTTCAGTCTCATCGAGCTTAGACAGTAGTCGTGGCCCTTACCTTTGTAGGAAACTACAGTATATGGACTAGGCGCAGTGGAAGATACCGGAGACCGACCACTGTCACCAGAAGACGGGAGTATTGTTGTCTGTTTGACCCCTATTAATGAAGACACTGCGTCGGCCGTTGAGTTCGCAGCAGGAGCTGCAGTGTTAGGACTTCCTTATACGTTTGCTAATATTTGAACCATTGTATTGTACTGTACCTTTAATACTGTTTAACTCTTCACCTCCCTGTTTTTTGTACAATTTTTACCTAATGTTTTTTTGATACCAATACAATTTTTTTTATATGAGACCTTCCTTTGTAGCACTCTTCGTGTTTTTAGTTGGTTTAATATATCTATTTGTGGAGTGTGTCTCCCTTATGTTTTTTTTTTGTATTTAGCTCAGTCCTATGTCGGTATTTATTTGTTTTGTATTGTAAAATGACGCAGTGAAAATATGTTGCATCCAGAACTCTAGTATTACTGATCGTGGGCACAAAGCCTAATACTCAGAAAATGGAATAAAAAGCCAAGAGAGATTACAGTTAGGAGCAGTATACTATCAATCCTAGGTCAGCAATCAGATTTGTAATTGAGTTACTCAAACTTTATAGAAGCAAACTGAAACATTTTAATGAAAACTTTTTATAAAGTTGCTTATTTTTGCTCTTACAAAGATAATGAACAATTAAGAAAAATATTATTGCAAAAAAGTCTACAGCCTTTATTAAAAAGCTTGATGGCTTCATGGTTGGCATTTCTGCATTGTGATGCCATAGACTTGAGCTTGAACTTGACAAAGGTCAGAATTTGTATGTTCTCCTCTTTCACTTTGAAATGTATTTACTGTAATTGGCTTCATTTGAAATTATGCCCAATTAGTATAAAACAAGGTGAATTAAGTAAGGAGATTGTTGTAATGGGTCACACTATGTGTACACTAACCCTCAATGGGTTATCATCACAATATTGGCAACATGAAATGAGTGACTCATCTCCTGCAAGCAAAATTAAAGGCTGCTTAAAGGAGTTTTCCCCACAAACAAAGTTCATTTTAATTCATAGATCACAGAATAATAATAATGTCCACAATTGGATGTGATAAATAAAATGTTCCTGTGCTGAGATAATCTTATAAATGTGCCACTGCTATAAACTGTGTAATGGCTTTGTCTGACCATACAGAAACATGGTCTGATCATACCACAGCTCCTGGGCAGGGGAGGACACAAGAGAGAATACAGACAGCACAGCACAGGAGAATTATTCCTATAAATGTGCCCCTGATGTACTGTGTAATGGCCATGTCTGACCGCACAGGAACTTTGTCTGATCATACCACATCTCCTGGGCAGGGGAGATAGCAAGACAGTATACAGACAGGACAGCACAGGAACATTATTCCTATAAATGTGCCCCTGCTGTACTGTGTAATGGCCGTGTCTGACCGCACAGGAACATGGTCTGATCATACTACAGCTCCAGGGAAGGGGAGAACACAAGAGAGAATACAGACAGGACAGCACAGGAACATTATTCCTATAAATGTGACCCTTCTGTACTGTGTAACGGCCGTGTCTGACTGTACAGGAACATGGTCTGATCATACCACAGCTCCTGGGCAGGAGAGGAAGCAAAAAAGTATATAGACAGGACCGCACAGGAACATTATTCCTATAAATGTGTCCCTGCTGTACTGTGTAATGACTGTACAGGGACATGATCTGATCATACCACAGCTCCTGGGCAGGGGAGGAAGCAAAGAGAGTATACAGACAGGACAGCACAGGAACATTATTACAGGAACATTATTCCTATAAATGTGCCCCTGCTGTGCTGTGTAATGATTGTGTCTGACCATACATGGAAATGATCTGATCATTTCACAGCTCCTGGGCAGGGGAGGAAGCAAAAGAGAGTATACAGACAGAACAGCACAGGAGCATTATTCCTATAAATGTGCCCCTGCCGTACTCTGTAATGGCTGTGTCTGACTGTACAGGAACATGGTCTGATCATAACACAGCTCCTGGGCAGGGGAGGACAAAAGAGAGATTACAGACATTATAGCACAGGAACATTATTCCTATAAGTGTGTCCCTGATGTACTGTGTAATGGCTGTGTCTGACTGTACAGGAATATGGTCTGATTATACCACAGCTCCTGGGCTGGGGAGGGCACAAGAGAGAATACAGGCAGGACAGCAAAGGAACATTATTCCTATAAATGTGCACCTGCTGTACTGTGTAATGACTGTGTCTGACAGTACATGGACATGGTCTGATCATACCACAGATCCTGGGCAGAGGAGGAATAGAGAGTATACAGACAGGACAGCACAGGAACATTATTCCTATAAATGTGCACCTGCTGTGTACTGTGTAATGGCCGTGTCTGTTTGTACAGGAACATGGTCTGATCATACCACAGCTCCTGGGCAGGGAAGGAAGCAAAAGATGTGAGGCAATTTAAAAAAAAAGAACAACTGCGCTTTACAGACTGTTTCTTTTTATACTGCAGAGTGTCTGCTACTGCTCCTCAAAAATTCTGATATTGGTTGCAGTGATGACATCACATCGAATCATTGAGCTTGGCGGCTCGGATCGTGTAGATGGGACACCCTGTTCACAGTCGCTGAGCTACCTGATTGTCTACTGTGCTGTCATCATCATGTCAGCGCTGCAGCCAATATTAGACACATGGAGCTGTGGCAGAGATGTGGCCATGGACCAGGGAACGGTGTCCAGAGCACTGTTTGTATTTTTTATATCGAATTGCGTCTAGGGGTTTTCTGAAAATAAAAACCTGTTCAGTAATTGTAGGAGTATGTGAGTGACTCTTTAAGTGCTGCATAGCGGATCTACTATTAAACTGATATTTGTTTTGTGGTTCCTTCTCTTTGACAGAGTGCTAAATTAAATTGTCTAAAGCCTTCGACTATTTTTCAATAATAACTGCTCACAAGACCTAATTAATAATAATAATAATAATAATAATAATAATTTTATTTCTATAGCGCCAACATATTCCGCAGCACTTTACATTATAGAGGGGACTTCTACAGACAATAGACATTACAGCATAACAATAAACACAGATTAAAGTAGATACCAAGAGGAATGAGGGCCCTGCTCGCAAGCTTACAATCTATGAGGAAAAAGGGAGACACGAAAGGTGGATGGTAACAATTGCTTTCATTGTTCAGACCAGCCATAGTGTAAGAATCGGGTCTTCATGTAATTCTGCATGTGCAGAATGGCACACGGACTGCCACACGGTAGCGCGGGGTATCACGGCTTGTGATCCCACCGCTGCCACCAATGTGATGAAAACGCGGCACACACACGACGGCTGCTGCCGTCCGACCCAATGTGTCAGGAATAATCTGCCTGGATTTATAATTATCCCACTTCCACTTAGGAACTTGCAGCTCTCTGGCGCCCCCTTACCCTCAGGTCAGTCAGGGAACTGCACCTAGGATAATTAGTCGCCAGAAGGGCCGCTTGGATGTGTGCTGGCTATTGGACACGCTGCAGTGAGGGATTTATAATTACTCTGGGCCGCAGGCAGGCAATACACTTATAAAACCCGCTCCGTCACTGCCAACGCCACCCAATAGGTCAACACTTTACACCCCTTCTTTTTAGCTGCCACCAGCTACGATTTTCTTAATGAACAATTTATCAAGAGGGTCCGTAGCAACCCCAAATTAGTAGCGTAGTTACTTCAGGCACGTGCTAATTCGTTTATAGAGCAGGAGAACCAAACTAATAATTTTATATGTTTATTTCTAAAATGCAGGCAGTGTTTATACAGTATAAAAAGATGTAACAAGCTGAGACAATACAATTATGTACAATGCAATTTAAAATAAAACAGGGTTAAAGGTGAAAAACTTACATGGCACTCTGTTAATTGCAGGCAAGACAGGCTGGGGGAAGGAGCCACACGTCATAGTTCATTTGGAGATCTTTCAGTCACGTCATCTCCAGCTAGATCTGGGAGGGGGAAGCTAGTTGGAAACTTATACCCCTTGCTTGTGACCTCACAAAAGAGGATGGTTTTCTGGCCACCTCCCAGAGCTCAAAGTTACAGTTTTAAGCTCTGGAAATTTATAATGCCCATACCTCAGCTTGGCGACTGAGCAGAATAATGGCAGATCTATCAGTGATCTTATTCTGAAATTACTGTTCTAATGAGCCCAAACTCGGGTGAGATAGTCCATGGTGCACCAGAGAATTCCATTTCTCGGGTTCTGTTGGAGTTACGGGTTCACCAGTACCACGGGAACGACGCCTGATGGACGCATGATTCAGAACAGTAGCTTTCATGTCTCTAACATAAGCTACCTGCGAGTTATGACCAAAAGAATGAATTCCCATGATAGCTATGGGACCATCCCGCAGGGTTTGGAGACAAAGAAATTCCTGAGGTGGGGGTGAAAGCAAGGAGTGAGCTGTACTTTCAAACAGTGAATTGCAGCGAGGCTGCAGGCACAAGGGTGAAGAGGGGGGTGGTGTCACGGGTGTGTCGCGGCGGAGATCGTCGCGATTGCACACCCTGACTTCGCACAGCTGAGTTCCTGGTGCTGGGTGTTTTTTGGCACTGAGGGAGTTAATTCTTTCTCTCTCGGTGCTGGGCTGACCAGCCTCGCCCAGCTGCGATTGATGTTTTGTTAATTAGCTTCCTTCATATACCTGCTGGTCTGCTGGGGAAGTTGCCGGTGAAAGCATTCATTCAGACCAGCAGAGCGGATCGTTTCTGAGAAGACTTAAGCTAAGAGTGCCTGTTGTGGTTTTTCCTCTCCTCGCTTATTGTTTATCTCCTTAACCTTTTGTGTTCCTCTGTAGTGGAAGTGTTGTATGCAAGGCTGTGTTTTCTTTACCCCTTGTCTGTCTCGTTTGTCTTAGACTGTGTGTTAGCTGTGACCTGCCCATTCCCTGTGGTGGTAATCAGGGTCCTTCTCAGGACTAGATTACAGTGGTCAGGGATCTACAGGAGACAGGGTTACGCTGGCGGCCTGGACCTCTGTACCATTAACAGTACCTCCAGGTAGAGGGACTAGTCAGGACCCCAGTTCAGGGTCAGCATAGACCCCGGTCCACCTCTATCCAGAGACAGCGTGACACGTACACAGTATTGTCCCACAATACATAGGATATTATGTCAGGTAAGACATTGCTGGCAGATACTATGTTTTACATGTTGATTTTCTCTATTATATGAAATTTAGAATGATGTCACATTAGATATAGGTTGCTATCTTTGAATATATCTGTTATACGTCGTGACATTTTCACCGGCCATCTAAAGATTCTCCCCAGCCACCATGGATCCAGTAGCCCATTTAGCTCAGCAGTTGCAGAGTTTGTCCATGGAGCTGACGGACGTTAAATCCAAGGTTTTGTACCCCCGGGAGCAAACCAGATTTGAACCTAAAGTAGCTCTCCCGGACAGGTTCACTGGTGGGCGGGACAAGTTTTTTACTTTCCGGGAAGCATGTAAATTGTATTTTCGGCTGCGGCCGCAGTCGTCGGGGAGTGAGGATCAGAGGGTGGGAATTGTCATCTCGCTCTTACAAGGGGACCCTCAATCCTGGGCGTTCTCTCTCCCCCCGGGCTCCCCGGCTCTCCAGTCAGTGGACCGATTTTTTACAGCCCTGGGTCTGGTATATGATGACCCGGATCGGGTCTCCCTTGCTGAAATGAAGTTACGTAGGATACAGCAGGGAGATCGTCCGGCGGAGGAATTTTCTTCAGAGTTCCGTAGGTGGGCCACGGATACTCAGTGGAATGACCCGACTCTTAAGAGCCAGTTTTATCAAGGTTTATCTGACAAATTAAAAGATGTGTTGGCTCAGTATGATTCTCCCCGTCACTGGAGGCCGCTATGGCTCTTGCTATTCGCATTGATAGACGGCTTCGGGAGAGGTGTGGGGTAACTCCGCCCCCTGTGATGACTCCACCTCCTTCTAAAGTCCCTAATATTGAGGTTCCCTGGTTTGTTCCGAGGAACCTATGCAGTTGGGAGGGACATCATTCCGAGGGAGGGGATCGGCGGTGCGCCGCAAAACAAGAAGGTGTTTCTTCTGCGGGAGAGAGGGACATTTTATTGAGGGGTGTCCATCCCGTACTGTACTGAGCAAGAAGTCGCCGGAAAACTATCAATCCCAGGTTGTGTGGTGGACGACAATCTGGGAGTATGTATTTTGTCCCCAAGTCCGTCTCAGTTTCTCGTACCAGCGGAGGTGGTGGTAGGTACGAGAACTGAGAGGATTTCTGTTCTTCTGGATAGTGGGGCCGCGGCTAATCTGGTGGACGCTCGGTTTGCCCAGGTGCAAGGTATGCAACTGAGTGTATTGGCCAAACCTATCCCTATATTCTCTATTGACGCCAGGCCTCTCGGTCAAGGTAGCTTTGTGCAAGCCGTGCATAACATAGACCTTCGAGTGGGGGCAATACATAAAGAACTATTGTCTTGTTATGTGTTGGAGGGCCTTCCCACTCCTATTGTTTGGGACTTCCTTGGTTAACTAAACATAACCCAGTTATTAATTGGCAATCCAGAGAGATAAGCCAGTGGGGTGAATTTTGCAATAGTAACTGCATGAACACGGTCATCGGTACGGTCGTGCCTAGAACCTTACCTCCTTTTCTGGAGGACTTTGAGGATGTGTTTTCAGAGGAAGGGTGTCAAGAATTACCTCCTCATCGCGCATATGACTGTGCTATAAAATTGCTTCCTGATGCTAAGTTACCAAAATCTAGGTTATATAACCTTTCTGGTCCTGAGAGGCAAGCTATGAAGGATTACATTTCGGAAAGTCTGGCCAAGGGGCATATTAGACCTTCATCTTCCCCAGTGGCCGCGGGGTTCTTCTTTGTGAAGAAAAAAGATGGAGGCCTACGCCCTTGCCTGGATTTCCGTGAGCTTAATCGGATTACGGTCCGAGATCCGTATCCGCTCCCACTTATTCCTGATCTCTTCAATCAGATTGTGGGCGCCAAATGGTTCTCTAAGTTGGATCTCATGGGGGCGTATAATCTGATTAGGATAAAGGAGGGGGATGAGTGGAAGACGGCGTTTAACACTCCGGAGGGACATTATGAGAACCTTGTCATGCCTTTCGGTCTGACTACTGCCCCGGCGGTGTTTCAACATTTTGTTAATGACATCTTTCGCCACCTAGTGGGACAGTTTGTTGTCATTTATCTAGATGACATCTTAATTTACTCGCCGGATCTTGTGTCTCATCAGGAGCATGTGAGACAAGTGTTGCAGATCTTGCGAGATAATAAACTGTACGCCAAATGGGAGAAGTGTGTATTCGCTGTACAAGAACTTCAGTTTTTAGGATTCTTGGTGTCAGCCTCCGGTTTCCGTATGGACCCTGGGAAAGTGAAGGCTGTGCTTGAATGGGATCGGCCAGAGGATCTTAAAGCACTGCAGCGTTTCCTGGGGTTTGCTAACTACTACCGGAAATTTATTCGTAATTTCTCATCTGTTGTCAAACCTCTCACTGACATGACAAAAAAAGGGACGGATTTTTCTAGGTGGTCTGACAAAGCTTGTCAAGCATTTTCCTCCTTGAAAAAATGTTTTGCTTCAGCACCCATACTCATCCAACCTGATGCATCACAACCGTTCATTGTGGAGGTAGACGCATCTGACGTAGGAGTGGGTGCGGTATTATCTCAAGGTCCGTCCCCTGGTAAATGGCATCCGTGCGCTTTCTTCTCTAGAAAATTGTCGTCCGCCGAGAGGAATTATGATGTCGGCAATAGGGAACTCTTGGCCATTAAGTTGGCTTTTGAAGAGTGGCATCACTTTTTGGAGGGGGCAGTCCACCCGGTCACCGTCATTACTGATCACAAGAACCTGCTGTATTTAGAGTCTGCAAAACGTCTGAATTCCAGACAAGCTAGATGGTTGTTGTTTTTTACCAGGTTTAATTTTGTCGTCACATATCGTCCTGGGTCAAAAAATGTAAAGGCTGATGCCTTATCTCGTAGTTTCCCGGGGGCCGGGAAGACGGATGACCCGGTTCCTATTCTTCAGGAGGGAGTTGTGGTGTCGGCTGTATGCTCTGAGCTTGAGGAGGAGGTATTGGAGGCTCAGGGGGACGCCCCTGTAGGACCTCCAGGGAAACTGTTTGTTCCAGATTAGTTAAGACAAAAGGTTATCGAGGCACATCATAATTCTGCTTTGGCAGGACACCCAGGGAGTAAAGCAACTGTAGATCTCGTTTCTCGCCGGTTTTGGTGGCCTAACTTAAATAAAGAGGTGGTAACTTTTGTCGCGTCCTGTGGGGTATGTGCGCGCTCTAAGACCCCACATACCCGTCCGTCTGGGGCCCTTTTACCGTTGAAAATCCCGGAGCGTCCATGGACCCATCTGTCTATGGACTTCATTACGGACCTTCCTCCGTCTTCAGGTAAAACTGTCATACTAGTTGTAGTTGACAGGTTCAGCAAAATGGCACATTTTATTGCTCTTCCTGCTCTTCCTAATGCTAAAACTCTGGC
>JARQOD010000008.1:148770997-148915315 GCA_033576555.1 Oophaga sylvatica | reverse complement strand
TTTCTGCGTGCAAAGCGGTAATCAAAGCAAAAGGTGGCTACTTTGAAGAACCTAGAATATAAGACATATTTTCAGTTGTTTCACACTTTTTTTTAAAGTGTAATGTATAATTCCACATGTGTTAATTCATAGTTTTGATGCCTTCAGTGTGAATGTACAATTTTCATAGTCATGAAAATACAGAAAAATTGTTGAATGAGAAGGTGTGTCCAAACTTTTGGTCTGTACTGTAGATGTTGCAGTAATTCAGGTCACAACTACAGTCCGGTCGCTCCCTTACACGTGGCGTAGTCGGCAGGATGCCGACACCGTGCAGCGAGGGAATGCTGCCAATGATAAGGTGTGTCCAAACTTTTGGTCTGTACTGTATGTCCAGTCCTTCCCCTACAGTAAACTATTCTTCTCTTCAGCATACCTGCATCTCCACATCCAGACTCCCCTGTACACTTACCAGGCGACGTTGGTCCCTCTTTCAGGCAACCCCCAGTAATGGAGACACAGTCCAGGATAACCTGAACATTTCTTACTTAACTCTTCACATGTTACATCCACAGTTGGCACATCATGGGTTTCACTTGTTTCCTTATCTTTCCCTGATTTGCTGTCACTTCTGTGCAATACACACCCGGACCAGACCGTCCTAGACTGCTTCCCAGTACCTTCCTGGCCTGCCCTCGCCATAATAACATTTCCTTCTGCCTGTTTCGGCCCAGACTCTAAATCATCAGTCACCAGGTTTAGTTGCCTCTGGTAAAGCATCCAGCCCGTCTTTACTGATCTCGTCGAAGCTCCATCTTCCTTCATTTCCTCAGTCCAACCGACTCCTACCCTAAAGGCATCCGCCCAAGCTATGAGTCGCCACATCTTCCTTCTCTGTAGTGACCTACTGATATGATGCCCAGTGGCCGTGGATAACGTGGGCTGCAGCACTTTAACATTACGTGGCTGTCGAGCTGTCCGGCCCATGTGGACACTTGGGCACTCTTGCCCTGTCTGAACTAACTTCCTAGAAACTCCTCTCTTAGTACCCGGCAGCCCCTCCTACACTTAATCCTCAATTGAACATCCTATCAACTATACTTAACAGTGCACACTAATATTCCCCATCTAGTGGCCCATAAAGGAACTACATCTACCCTTATCTATAGAAACTATATACTAAAGTGCCCTCTTCTAATGTCCCCAAAATGATGCACTAACTTTCCCTGACTGTATGCAATATTATAATACAAGAATACAAGACAATATATACAGTTTTCTATATAATGGTAACACATTCAAGTGGCAATGCCATAAGCAGTGAGCGGTAATACATAGTTATACATGTAGCAGTACTGCTGGCAGTTAAAATAAAACACATCTGTAAACATAAATCACTGGAAGACAATCAGAGTTGAGGGAAGATGAAAGACATTATATCTTACTCCCTTACACTCCCCCTTTCTTTGAACTTGGTCGTCCTCGACCAAGGGACAATACAAAAACAACGATAATAAGAAAAACCGCAAGTCATTTGACTTAATATAAGCCGCATCCAGTATGCACCGCAGTCCATGGTGCACAGGTAACACTCCAAGTTCCCAGTCTTGTCCAGATTGCAACGATAGGCAGTCCTAGGAGAAATACTCCCCCTTCCCTTGAGGGGAGTACAGACTTTCCAGAGATCTCCGGTTAAAGAGACAGTCTCTCCTATTTCCAGCAGAATGAGCGCAACAAAACAAAAAGAGTCCATAGGCTCCAGGTATAACGCCTAGCTCGGAGTCCTCCATGCCAGGACAAATTTACAAAAAGAAATACAAACAACGCTTTGTTTTCCAACATTGTCAAAGGCCACAGTGGCCGTGTGGCTCTTCTGTGGAGCATAACAGGGTTTCACTGCCCTATGGGAATGCAGAACAGTCCCGTATTAAACATGGTGTAACGTGCACAACTTTTATTATTTTTCAGATTTGCCAAGTTCAACGGCATGCATGAAGTGTCGCTCTTTCAGATGTCATCTCTGCAGCCGCAGAGGATGTGGATGGTGCCACTGCAGTACCGCCAGATCTCCTGGTACCAGCCGATGATGGGCCTGCACCAATTCTGGGAAGAGGCCCAAGTCGTCCTCATCATAGTGGGTAACCGCTACCATGTATTACTCGTGTGGACAGTCTTCCTTAAAGAAGGACACCCGGTCTCCCATGTTTAACAGCCTCCCGAATTTGACGGACGTTATGTTTTCATAGACTTTGGAGTCCATCCCGTCCTCTCTAATAAAGCTGTATCCCGGTCAGTGTTGGTACACACCAGTCGGCCGCTAGTACGCCGTACCGCCAGAGCGCCCCCGCCCAGGCTGTCGTAGCTCTCTCCAGACTTCCCGCTCTTGTTGTTTTTTATCAGGGATCACCCCTTCCACCCAGGCGGTCTGCCTGGGCATGGGAAAGGGGTCATCTACGGCCGGTTGGGTATGGATAGCCCCAGAGCTGTGGCCGAATAGTAGGCCGATTGATCCTACGATGGCTGGGGTGGCGGAGCTGGCTTTCTCATTAGAACCAGGGACGGACGGCGGCCTCAGGGACGAAACTGTGTGGGAGGGCCTCCTTTCTGGGATTGATGACAAGGGTGCACACCTCCGTTCCACTAGTGTTGAAGCAGTCGCGGCTTCCGGACACTAGTTCCTTCCGTGGGAACGCCCACACATGTGGCGTTTGGCTGGCATACTGGTTCAGATGGAACTTCCGGTCATCGTGCCTCTTGAGCAACTTTCGGCTCCGGTCCTCACTGAGTTAACGGGGGGGTTCTGGTGCAACCGATTCTCGGGCCTGAGACTGCTCACTTGGTTCTGCACCACCAATATCCTGCCTCCGCAGGTGAACGCTCAGGGGTCGAGGCAATTCTAAGGTCGGACAGAAGGGAGCCGTCGCTAGCTCCTCGCTGACTGTTGGTGGAAGGATGTGCGCCCTATCCTGTCGCCACCTCCACTCAATATGGCCCACGCCTTGGCAGCTACACTTACATGAGTGCTGCATCATGGCCGGTTCATGGGTACAAGATGGCTCTGCACAGCATCTTCCGGATTTTTCTTCAGGATCCCGCCTGCCACCGGGTAGGACTGCCTCCAGCTGCCTCTCCCCTTCATTGATGATCAGTTGCATGGAGCGAGGTCTCCTCCACTTAATCCGCTCCCACCAGGGGCGGACCCGGCATACTGACAGGCAAGCCTTGGTGCCAAAGAGTGACGGCAACGCCTACGAAGGAAGCGGTTTTCGTTGTTACTTAATCTCCACCATCTCCCACAATTCTCACCGCCGCCATCTTGGGCACAGTAATGAGGTCAAACTTTTTCGTCACGTAAGACAAGTCCAACTCAGTAGTCAAGTCTGGTATTGTCACAAAATCGGTAGTAGACAAATCCAGTGTTTCTTCTTCAACAGCAACTTCTGACTCCTTCTCCTGGTCAACTTCCAGGGGTAGAGCAGTCGCACATACATTTTCATCATCTTTTCCAGCAGATTTTTCACATGGCAAGGAAATCGCATTCTGCCGAACTTCATCTTTCTCAAGCTCATCACTGGCAGCATTCCCTCGCTGCACGGTGTTGGCATCCTGCCAACTACGCCAAGTGTAAGGGAGCGACCAGACTGTAGTTGTGACCTGAATTACTGCAACATCTATGTCCAGTCCTTCCCCTACAGTAAACTGTATTCTTCTCTTCAGCATACCTGCATCTCCACATCCAGACTCCCCTGTGCACTTACCAGGTGACGACGGTCCCTCTTTCAGGCAACCCCCAGTAATGGAGACACAGTCCAGGATAACCTGAACATTCTCTTTACTTAACTCTTCACATGTTACATCCACAGTTGGCACATCATGTGTTGTGAATTTGCTAGAGATGGTTTCTGAGCAGAGGCTCCCTCTGGTGGTTACAGACAGTACTGAACCTTCCAGCGAGGAATGGCAATCTGGGATCACTGACTGGACTGATATAAGGGAGGTTCCCTCCCATGATGGTCGCCGGTGATCAATTCTTGTCTCAATTGTGGTTCATGGTTCATTTGGAAGTTTGCTGGAGTCTTGCCTGCGTCTTCTGCTTTCAGATAAGATATTTTTGCTTTTCTTTTTGTGCTTGCTTTTTGCATAAGTTTTCTGCACTTTTGGAGTTCAGCCGGGTCCCCTCCTGGGGCCTGTGCTCCTCTCAAGTTATCTGTAGCCACTGTTATTTGTTCATTTGCTTTTTCCTGTTTTTTCAGTGGCTGCGGCTTGGTTTTGTTACACCAGAGATCTGATTTAGGTGGAGGAGATCGTGTGATCTCAGGTTTTTTGCAATCAGAAGTGCTTGTATTTTTTAGGGTTTTTTTGGATTGCAGTCAGAATTCTGTCCTGTACTTTTCTGTCTAGACAGATTGGGTCCCAGCGTTTGCTCATTCTATTTTCTGTCTGTGTCTGTGCTTTCTTCTTGTCTAACCGCCATTACATGTTTGAGGGCTTCCTATTTTCTTTGGGGATCTG
The DNA here is from genome assembly GCA_033576555.1 of Oophaga sylvatica. NCBI lineage: Eukaryota > Metazoa > Chordata > Amphibia > Anura > Dendrobatidae > Oophaga > Oophaga sylvatica. The sequence continues at coordinate 148,910,824 of JARQOD010000008.1, read as the reverse complement.
CTCCGGGGCAGATAGCTTTCATCTTTCTGCCTTTAGGTGTAGTTATCTCTCAGGCTGTGACGAGGCGTCAAGGATCAACGTAGGAACGCTCCACGGCTACCTCTAGTTGTGTGGTTAGTTCAGGTTACTGCAATCCAATAGGTTCCAGCCTCTGTGGTGTATTACCGTTTTTGCTGTTTCTCCTCAGCTACCTAAACATAACAATCATGGGTTTCACTTGTTTCCTTATCTTTCCCTGCTTTGCTGTCACTTCTGTGCAATACACGCCCGGACCGTCCTAGACTGCTTCCCAGTACCTTCCTGGCCTGCCCTCGCCATGATGACATTTCCTTCTGCCTGTTTCGCCCCAGACTCTAAATCATCTGTCACCAGGTTTAGCTGCCTCTGATAAAGCATCCAGCCTGTCTCTACTGATCTCGTCGAAGCTCCAACTTCCTTCATTTCCTGAGTCCAACCGACTCCTGCCCTAAAGGCATCCACCCAAGCTATGAGTCACCACATCTTCCTTCTCTGTACTGACCTACTGATATGATGCCCAGTGGCCGTGGATAACATGGGCTGCAGCACTTTAATGTTAAGTGGCTGTCGAGCTATCTGGGCCTATAGCCCATGTGGTCACTTGGGCACTCTTGCCCTGTCTGAACTAACTTCCTAGAAACTCCTCTCTTAGTACACGGCAGTCCCTCCTATACTTAACCCTCTATGGAGCATCCTATCAACTATACTTAACAGTTCACACTAGTATTCCCCATCTAGTGGCCCATAAAGGAACTACATCTACCCTTATCTATAGAAACTATATACTAATGTCCCCAAAAGGATGCACTAACTTTTCCTGACTGTACAGATATGCAATATTATAATACAAGAATACAAGACAATATATTCAGTTTTCTATATAATGGTGTATTGGACACCATGACTTGTAGGATCGCTACTTCCAATAGGTGGCGCTATAGAGTACAAGTCCTCTTTGTTTGAAGAGGCAATTTGCATATTAAAATTTCCCAGAGGAGCATTGCACGGCGAATAAGCCTCCTTACCTCGACACGCCAGAGCTGGTATGTCACTCTCCACAAGGAGTAACCTTACCCCCCAGACCCCTATATAATGGTAACACATTCAAGTGGCAATACCATAAGCAGTGAGCGGTAATACATAGTTATACATGTAGCAGTACCGCCGGCAGTTATCATAAAACACATCTGTAAACATAAATCACTGGAAGACAATCAGAGGGAAGGGGAAGATGAAAGACATTGTATCTTACCCTTTTACACTCCCATCAACCTACGTTTACTGTCACTGAAAACAGCGAGAGCAAGTACTGCTGATGGGAGTATTCATCAGCCAGCAACTGTGCTAAAATTAGGTAATTTTTTTTTAAATGACGTGGGGTCTCTTCTATTTTTTCATAACCAAAACAGGCAATACTGACAGCTGCAGGCTGCAACCTCACCTGACAGCTTTATCATGGCTGGTTATCTAGAATAGAGTGGTCACACTCCCAATGCGTTTTTTTAAATTATTTAAATAAATAATTTTAAACTGCATGGGTCACCCATTTTTGACAACCAACCAAGCTAAAGCAGACAGCTGGGGCTGGTATTCTCATCTATTTACTAGTTATTTTATGCAGGGACTCCAGAAAACAAATTATATAAGGTCCCCCCATAATTTCAAACCAACAAAGGCTAAAAAGACAGCTATGGACTGATATTAATAACCAAGGGAAGGGCACAGGAACTCATCTAATAGATGGACCTTTCCTGGGGCAGTTATGGACTGCTATTCTTAGGCTGGGGCCAATATCCATGATCTCTTACCAGTCTGAGAATACCATTCCCCAGCTGCCTGCTTTAACTTGGCTTGTTATAAAAATGGAGGGGACCCCACACCATTTTTTTAATTATTTATTTAAACATTTAAAAAAAACAGTGTGGGGTCCCCTGAATTCTTGATGAAAAGCCATGATAAAGCTGACAGCTGAGGGTTGCAGCCCACAGATGTCAGGTTTGACAACTCTGGCTATCAAAAATAAAAGAGATCCCACGTCATTTTTTATTTATTTATTTATAAAACACGTGCTGGCTAATGAATACTGCTATCAGTGGCTTCTAGTTACACATATAAAAATCCCAGTTTGGAATATTAATCAATACTTAAGCTCAATTTATCATATAACCAAAATCCTACCCCACACAAGAGGCCAGAATCAGAGCTTTATACATTTTTTCATTTTATTCATATAAAAAGTAACAATGAAAAAGAGTATATAGTACAGAGTAGCACAAAAAAAAGCAGGTCATGAGAAAAGGACAATTTTTCCCCCACTATGTAATGCACTAAACATTACTGGTCGATAACTACTATTAGGCTATCGATCAACTGATATTTATATATATATATATATATATATAGACAATTAGTGCATATGTGCAGGACCACATGTCAGAAACAGATAGGAGCTACCCAAAATGAATATAACATGGATCCATGAATAAGGTGCAAACGTGTAGTTCAAAAGGCTAACGCCAGACAAGTATATCAAAGTAGTAAGGTAGTGCAATAGAATGAACAACAATAACAAGGTTACATGTACCAGAATATGAACTTACATGTGGGAGAAAGTCCTGACCTCAGCCTGCCGCCCCAACGCGCGTTTCGCCGTTTCTTCGTCAGGAGGCGTGGCTTTGGTCAGGCTTGTATCCCTTTATATAGTGCCCAATAGGGTGAAAAAAAGTAAAAGAACTAAAATCACTGGTTAATTCGTGCTTATACGTCACGTCACACATGTGAATGTAGTTGGCCAGACAGTGAATGGGCCAATGAGAGCTATCTCAGTCTAAAAAGGTGTGCGGTGAATTAGCCAGTAAGGTGAGTCTCATCCGTCATTGGCCGCTGTAGTGCGCATGCGCAGGCCCGGACACACCACGTGGAGGAATTTCCTTCAGCGCCCGTGGACCGCAAACATCCCACCATCAGTGGCTTCTGCCCTAGCTGTTTTCAGTAAACCTCAGGCATAGGCTGATGGGAGCAGTACTGTGACTGGAGGTAAACCTTTTACCGTCGGTCAAAGCTGCTGGCTCACACAAGAAGATTACAGCATGGCAAATAACTGATGCTCGGGCTCCCCATTCATGTGAATGAAATCCAGGTACGGGTAATGTTCTGGTACCCGAATCAAATGTTTTTTAGATGTTCAGTCGAACCCGCCGAACCCGATCATCCACGGTTTGGCCCATCACTATCCATAATAAATTAATACTTCCCTTTTGATGACCTACATCTAGAAGTAATGCCACCACACACTTCTAACAATGCTGTCTTAAAAACAATGATTACCTGGCTGTCTTCTTCCTCCTCCTCTCGGCTGGCTCCCTGCATGGCACTTACTCTACAACCACATGCCTCTGGTTGCAGGTGGCACAATGATAACACACCAACTTCGCATCACAGGCCCCATCGTGATGTCAGAGTGCTCTGCAGCTCCAGTAATCTGAACAACCTGCAGCTGTAGAGTATGTGTGGAGTAGGAAGCAAGTGGCTCTCTTCTCTACAATAGTTTTCAACTGAAGGTGCATCCAACAATGCAGCACCGGTTTGAAAATAATGCTAGCACTAATGGGTCCATCTTTCCCTATTGGCCCAGTCACAGTTGTACCCTCTGTGACCATGATTGTTGAGCCCCTGCTAGATACCATATGTTTTGCTTTTTCGCTGGACTCTGTCGAGAATGGCCAGATCCTGATCCCTTATTCAGAAACAAGTACAACCTGATGATTCATTAAAAAGGTCAAGGTTAGTTTTTTGCATCAGGGGTTAATATCTCACAACTGACTTTGGATTGGTGAAAACAGCCAATATTTTAAGGTTACAGAAATTAATCATGCAACCAACCGTTAAGTGGCATCATACAACTAACATACAGTCATGGCCAAAAGTTTTGAGAATGACACAAATATTAATTTTTACAAAGTCTACTGCTTCACTTTTTCTAATGGCAATTTGCATATACTACAGAATGTTATAAAGAGTGATCAGCTTAACAGCAATTACTTGCAAAGTCAATATTTGGCTAGAAAATGAACTTTATCCCCCAAAACACATTTCAACATCATTGCAGCCCTGCCTTAAAAGGACCAGCTAATCTCTTTTCAGTGATTGCTCCATTAACACAGGTGTGGGTGTTGATGAGGACATGGCTGGAGATTAATCTGTCATGATTAAGTAAGAATGACACCACTGGACACTTTAAAAGGAGGCTGGTGCTTGGCATCATTGTTTCTCTTCTGTTAACCATGGTTATCTCTAAAGAAACACGTGCAGTCATCATTGCAATGCACAAAAATGGCCTAACAGGGAAGAGTATTGCAGCTAGAAAGATTGCACCTCAGTCAACAATGTATCGCATCATCAAGAACTTCAAGGAGAGAGGTTCCATTGTTGCCAAAAAGGCTTCAGGGCGCCAAAGAAAGACAAGCAAGCGCCAGGACTGTCTCTTAAAAATGTTTCAGCTGTGGGATCGGGCTACCAGCAGTGCAGAGCTTGCTCAGGAATGGCAGCAGGCAGGTGTGAGTGCATCTGCACGCACTGTGAGGCGGAGACTCTTGGAGCAAGGCCTGGTCTCAAGGAGGGCAGCAAAGAAGCCACTTCTCTCCAGAAAAAACATCATGGACAGACTGATATTCTGCAAAAGGTACAGGCAGTGGACTGCTGAGGACTGGGGTAAAGTTATTTTCTTTGATGAATCCCCTTTTCGATTGTTTGGGACATCAGGAAAACGCCTCATTCGGAGAAGACAAGGTGAGCGCTACCACCAGTCTTGTCTCATGCCAACTGTTAAGCATCCTGAAACCATTCATGTGTGGGGTTGCTTCTCAGCCAAGGGAATCGGCTCTCTCACAGTCTTGCCTAAAAACACAGCCATGAATAAAGAATGGTACCAGAATGTCCTCCAAGAGCAACTTCTCCCAACCCTCCAAGAGCAGTTTGGCGATCAACAATGCCTTTTCCAGCATGATGGAGCACCTTGCCATAAAGCAAAGGTGATAACTAAATGGCTCAGGGAACAAAACATAGAGATTTTCGGTCCATGGCCTGGAAACTCCCCAGATCTTAATCCCATTGAGAACTTGTGGTCATTCATCAAGAGACGGGTGGACAAACAAAAACCTAAAAATTCTGACAAAATGAAAGCATTGATTGTGCAAGAATGGACTGCTATCAGTCAGGATTTGGTCCAGAAGTTGATTGAGAGCATGCCAGGGAGAATTGCAGAGGTCCTGAAGAAGAAGGGTCAACACTGCAAATATTGACTTGCTGCATTAACTCATTCTAACTGTCAACATAAGCTTTTGTTACTCATATGTTTGCAATTATTATATTTCTGTCTGTGATAAAAACATCTGTCAAACACACATAAAAACCAGAGGGCAGCAGATCATGTGAAAATATAATATTTGTGTCATTCTCAAACCTTTTGGCCATGACTGTATTCTAATCAATATAAAATAAAACTTTGAATAATGTGTGGAGTAATATACAATGCATGCATAATTACAAGATGATAAAATAAATAAAATTAAACCCTTGGCACTATTTGATTTACACTGAGTGCAGAATTACTTGGTAGTCAGAATTTTGACCACATCATAATTTTTGTGCAGATTTTCCATCTCTAAGCTGTAAAACTTGAAAGCTGATTGGATGAAGCATACCAGGTGATGTGTATTTGTGCGGTCTAAGGACACAATGCCCTTTATCAGGGTGCAGAATTATTAGGAGCTTGTTTTCCTCAGGCAAATTGGGACAAAAAAGAGATTTACCTGACTCTAAAATGTCATAAATTGTTAGAAGACTTACAGAGGATGCAGCTCCTGAAAATGCTCAGATATTGGCCGATCACAGAACTAGCAAACAAGAGCAAGAAACCTGTTGAAAAAAAGAGACAGGTTATCTGCCAAAGATTTGAAAGGAATCAAACGTGAAGTAACCAGGAGTGTTGTGAATAATCTGGAGGCGACTTCTGAGCTGGGGCTCCCTCCGGTGGTTGCTGAGGGTAATGAACTAATTACTAAATGGCCTTCAGCTGGCTCTGAATGGTATGATATAAGTGATCTGAATTCCCATCAGCCTTGCCGGTAATCAATTGTTCCTCCTGGTCTTGCTTGGAGCACAGCTTGCTTTCCTGCTCTCATTCAGATAAGTGATTGGCTTTTTTTTTTCCTCTGTTGGATTTTCACTGCTGGTTTGCTGCTTGCAGTGGACTACAGCCTGGTCCCCTTTTGGGGTCTGGCACTGCAATTGTGCTCATTTTGTGTTTGCACTTTTGCTTTGTTCCTTTGTCACATTTTATTTGCTGTGTTGCTGTGTGTTACACCAGAGATCTGATTTAGGTGGTAGAGATCGTGTGATCTCAGGTTTTTTGTTAATCAGAAGTGTTGGTATTTTTGTCAGGGTTTTTTGGGTTGCAGTCAGTATTCTTTCCTATACTTTTCTATCTAGACAGATTGGGCCCCAGAGTTTGCTCATTCTATTTTCTGTCTGTGTCCATATTTTCTTCTTGTCTAACCGCCATTACATGTTTGGGGGCTTCCTATTTCTTTGGGGATTCTGCTCCGGGGCAGATAGCTTTCATTTTTCTGCCTTTAGGTGTAGTTATCTCTCCGGCTGTGACGAGGCATCTAGGATCACAGTAGGTACGCTCCACGGCTACTTCTAGTGTGGCGGTTAGTTTAGAGTACTGCAATCCAGTAGTTTCCAGCCTCTCTGGTGTATTACTACTTTGGCTATTTTTTGCAATTTTCCTCAGCTACCAAAACATAACACAGGAGCCATTATCCTCCAGTGCTACATACAAAAAAAAAGGTTGCACTCTATAGTGCCAAAGCAAGTCAATGTGAAATATGAAACATGAATAGCAATATGGCTTTTGAATATTAGAAAAAAATGAATGAGACGCTTTGCACAAAATTTGGCCAAATAATGCCTGCCCATACACCAACGTCAAGGTGGTCTCAGAACGTATGGGTCCCTGCCTATGTGAACATACCTCTATTAGGCTGATATCTGAATTCCTGGGTGAATGTGGACACCTCTGTCAGTAAAGCTTGCCTTTTCTGGGTGAGCAGGAACCTGCTATAATTAAAATCACAACATGGTGATGGGCGGAGTGCTCGGTCAGTAAGCTAACATAGAAGTAAAAGAAAACTGACTGGCACATCCAAACTAGTGTGAATTAGGTGCAAACCAGGAGCAGCTACCTCCATAGACAATATACAAAAAAAGGTTGCACTCTATTGTGCCAAAGCAAGTCAATGTGAAATTGTCATGTGTGCATTGCCACGAAGATTGTCGCGGTTGCACATTTTGACTTCTCACAGCTGAGCTGCTGTTTCTTTGTGTTTGGCAGCTAGGGAGTTAATTCTGTCTGTGCTCGGTGCTGGGACTGGGTGCAGTTTCTCCCGGCTTCAATTGATTATTTGTTGATTGGTTTCCTTTAAATTCCTGGTTGTCTGCTTGGGGAGTTGCCAGTGAAACCTTCATGCAGACCACAGATAGGAATGAATCTGTATAGACTTTAGTTGTGAGCTCCTTAGTTGTTCTAAGCTCAACTTGGTTAGAGTTTATTTCCCAGACCATTTATGTTCCTTTGGTGTTTGAGTGTGTATGCAAGCGAGTGTTATCCTGTCTGTCTTATATGTCTAATCTGTGTATTTAGCTGAGATCAGCCCATATCCCTTTGGTGGTAGTCAGGATCCTTCTTAGGACTGATTACAGGGTTCAGGGTCTGATAGGAGACAGGGTTAGGCTGGAGACTTGGACCTCTGAACCATTATCAGTACCTCCAAGGTGAGGGATTAGTTAGGACCCCAGTGTAGGGTCAGGTTAGACCCCGGTCCTCCTCTTTCCTGTTACAGCTCATCAAGTCCTCAAGATTAACCCTGAGTTCAGCAGATATCGTGTCAGGTAAATCTATTCTATACTTACATGCTGATGTTGCTATACTAGTTGTTGTATAGAGTGTTGTTCCTGTATTAATAGTTTACTGACATTGTATACATATCATTAGACAGCGTGACATTTTCACTGGCCATAAAAATTATCTCCAGTTACCATGGATCCAGTAGCCCAGCTGGCTCTGCAGTTGCAGGGATTATCCATGGAGCTGACGGACATTAAGTCCAAAGTTTTGTCTCCCCTGGAGCAAACCAGAGTTGAACCTAAAGTAGCTCTCCCGGACAGGTTCACTGGTGGGCGAGACAAATTTTTCACCTTCCGGGAGGCATGTAAATTGTATTTTCGGCTTCGGCCTCGATCATCGGGGAGTGAGGAGCAGAGAGTGGGAATTGTTGTCTCACTTCTGCAAGGGGACCCTCAATCCTGGGCATTTTCCCTTCCTCCGGGATCCCCGGCTCTACTGTCTGTAGATCAATTTTTTACTGCCCTGGGATTGGTATATGATGACCCAGATCGGGTTTCTCTTGCTGAGACAAATTACGTAAGATACAGCAGGGAGATCGTCCGGCAGAGGAATTTGCTTCTGAGTTTCGTAGATGGGCCACAGATACTCAGTGGAATGACCCAGCTCTTAGGAGCCAGTTTTGTCATGGGCTTTCTGTTAAATTAAAAGACGTTTTGGCTCAGTATGAGTCTCCTCCTTCTCTGAAGGCTGCTATGGCCTTAGCTATCCGTACTGATAGACGGCTTCGGGAGAGGGGTGAGGTAACCCCACTCCCTGTTGTTTCTCCACCTACCACTAAAGTCCCTTATGTTGAGGTTCCCCTTGTCTGTTCGGATGAGCCTATGCAGTTGGGAGGGACATCATTTCGTAGGAGGGGATTGGCGGTACGCCGCAGGACTAGAAGATGTTTTTTCTGCGGGAAAGAGGGACATTTTGTTGGAGAATGTCCATCCCGTGCCTTGTTGAGCCAAAAGTCGCCGGAAAACTGTTAATCCCAGGTTGTGTGGTGGACGACAACCTGGGAGTATGTATTTCATCCGCCAGTTCTTCTCAGTTCCTTGTACCAGTGGAGGTGGTAGTTGGTACGAGAGTGGAGAGATTGTCTGTTCTTCTTGATAGTGGTTCCGGGGCTAATCTGGTTGACGCTCAGTTTGCTCAGGCTCAAGGTATGCATCTGAGTGTATTGGTCAAACCGATCCCTATATTCTCCATTGACGCCAGGCCTCTCGGCCAAGGTAGCTTTGTTCATGAGGTTCATAACATTGATCTTCGGGTAGGGGCAATACATAGGGAACAATTATCTTGTTATGTGTTGGAGGGTCTACCTACTCCCATTGTGTTGGGACTTCCTTGGTTGGTTAAACATAACCCTGTGATTAATTGGCAGTCCAGAGAAATAAGCCAATGGGGTGAGTTTTGCAAAAGCAATGCATGAACACAGTCATCAGTGCGGTCGTGCCTAGTACATTGCCTCCTTTTTTGGAGGATTTTGGGGATGTTTTCTCTGAGGAGGGGTGTCAGGAGTTGCCTCCTCATCGCGTGTATGACTGCTCTATTAATCTCCTTCCTGATGCTAAGTTGCCTAAAGCTAGGTTGTATAATCTTTCTGGTCCTGAGAGGCAGGCTATGAAAGATTATATTTCTGAAAGTCTGGCCAAAGGGCATATTAGACCTTCATCTTCCCCAGTAGCCGCGGGGTTCTTCTTTGTGAAGAAGAAAGATGGAGACCTACGCCCTTGCTTGGATTTCCGCGAACTTAATCGGATTACTGTTCGAGATCCGTATCCACTCCCTCTTATTCCTGATCTCTTCAATCAAATTGTTGGCGCCAAATGGTTTTCTAAATTGGATCTCAGGGGGGCGTATAATCTGATTAGGATAAAAGAGGGGGATGAGTGGAAAACGGCGTTTAACACGCCGGAGGGACATTATGAGAACCTAGTCATGCCTTTTGGTCTGACTACTGCACCAGCAGTATTCCAACATTTTGTTAATGACATTTTTCGTCACCTTGTGGGGCTGTTTGTGGTTGTATATTTGGACGACATTTTAATTTACTCGCCAGATCTTGTGTCTCATCAGGAGCATGTGAGACAGGTGTTGCAGATCTTGCGAGACAATAAACTATACGCCAAACTGGAGAAGTGTGTATTTGCCGTACAGGAACTTCAGTTTTTGGGTTTTTTGGTGTCAGCCTCCGGTTTCCGTATGGACCCTGAAAAGGTGAGAGCAGTGCTTGAATGGGATCAGCCAGGGGATCTTAAGGCTCTGCAGCGTTTTTTGGGGTTTGCTAACTACTACCGGAAATTTATTTGTAATTTCTCATCTGTCGTCAAACCTCTCACTGACATGACAAGAAAAGGGACGGATTTTTCTAAATGGTCGGACAAAGCTTGCCAAGCCTTTTCCTCTTTGAAGAAATGTTTTGCTTCGGCACCCGTTCTCATCCAACCAGATGCATCTCAGCCGTTCATTGTGGAGGTGGATGCGTCTGATGTAGGGGTGGGTGCTATATTGTCCCAGGGTCCGTCCCCTGGTAAATGGCATCCGTGCGATTTCTTTTCTAAGAAATTGTCGTCCGCCGAAAGGAATTATGATATCGGCAATAGGGAACTTTTGGCCATTAAGTTAGCTTTTGAAGAATGGCGTCACTTTTTGGAGGGGGCAGTCCACCCGGTTACCGTTATTACTGATCACAAGAACCTGTTGTATTTGGAATCCGCTATGCGTCTGAATTCCAGACAAGCTCGATGGTCGTTTTTTACCAGGTTTAATTTTGTCGTCACTTATCGCCCGGGGTCTAAGAATGTAAAGGCTGATGCCTTGTCTCGCAGTTTCCCAGGGGCCGGGAAAACGGATGACCCGAGTCCTATCCTTCAGGAGGGGGTGGTAGTGTCGGCTGTATTTTCTGAGCTTGAGGAGGAGGTGTTAGAGGCTCAGGGGGACGCCCCTGCAGGACCTCCAGGGAGACTGTTTGTCCCAAATCTGTTGAGACAAAAGGTTATTGAGGCACATCATAATTCTGCTCTAGCAGGACATCCAGGGAGTAAGGCTACTTTAGATCTCCTTTCTCGCCGGTTTTGGTGGCCTAATGCTAATAAAGATGTTATAACTTTTGTCGCGTCATGTGGGGTGTGTGCTCGCTCTAAAACCCCTCATACCCGTCCGTCTGGGACCCTTTTACCCTTGAAACTTCCGGAGCGTCCATGGACTCATTTATCTATGGACTTCATTACGGACCTTCCTCCGTCGTCAGGGAATACTGTCATACTGGTGGTTGTTGACAGGTTCAGTAAGATGGCACATTTCGTTGCTCTTCCTGCACTCCCTAATGCTAAAACTCTGGCGCAGGTGTTCATTAGGGAGATCGTTAGACTTCATGGGTTGCCTTCTGATGTGGTGTCAGATAGGGGGTCTCAGTTTGTGTCCAAATTTTGGAGGGCATTTTGTTTACGTCGGGGGATGCAATTGTCATTTTCCTCGGCTTTTCATCCGCAGACCAATGGTCAGACAGAGCGTCTGAATCAGAGCTTAGAGACATATCTCCGGTGTTTTGTCTCAGAGAACCAAGAGGACTGGTCTTCTTTCTTGCCTCTGGCAGAGTTCGCTCTTAACAACAGGCGGAGCGAGTCCACTGGTAAGTCCCCGTTTTTTGGGGCATATGGTTTCCATCCCCAGTTTTGTACTTTCAATGGGGGGGGGCCCTTCTGGGGTTCCTGAGGAGGAGCGTTTCTCGTCGTCACTTGCTTCTGTGTGGAGAGGTGTATTGAATAATCTGAGTGCGATGGGGAACCGTTACAAACGTATGGCTGATAGGAGGAGAGTTTCTGGTCCAGATCTGAATGTGAACGATCTGGTATGGTTGTCTACCAGGAATATAAAACTTAAAGTGCCCTCCTGGAAACTGGGTCCCAGATTCATCGGGCCGTACAGGATCAGTTCCATAATTAATCCTGTGGCATTTCGTCTGGACCTCCCTCCTACGTTTAAAATTCATAATGTGTTCCACAAGTCATTACTTAAAAGGTATGTGGCACCAGTCATACCGTCACCTCTACCTCCTCCTCCTGTGTTGGTCAATGGTAACTTGGAATTTCAAGTATCAAAGATCATTGACTCTCGCCTGAATCGCCGGTCCCTTCAGTACTTGGTGCATTGGAAGGGGTATGGTCCGGAGGAAAGGACGTGGGTCCCTGCGTCTGATGTTAACGCAGATCGTTTGGTTCGGACCTTCCACAGAACTCACCCGGGCAGGCCTGGCCCTGAGGGTCCGGAGGCCCCTCGTAGAAGGGGGGGTACTGTCATGTGTGCATTTCCACGAAGATCGTCGCGGTTGCACATTTTGACTTCTCACAGCTGAGCTGCTGTTTCTTTGTGTTTGGCAGCTAGGGAGTTAATTCTGTCTGTGCTCGGTGCTGGGACTGGGTGCAGTTTCTCCCGGCTGCAATTGATTATTTGTTGATTGGTTTCCTTTAAATTCCTGGTTGTCTGCTTGGGGAGTTGCCAGTGAAACCTTCATGCAGACCACAGATAGGAATGAATCTGTATAGACTTTAGTTGTGAGCTCCTGAGTTGTTCTAAGCTCAACTTGGTTAGAGTTTATTTCCCAGACCATTTATGTTCCTTTGGTGTTTGAGTGTGTATGCAAGCGAGTGTTATCCTGTCTGTCTTATATGTCTAATCTGTGTATTTAGCTGAGATCAGCCCATATCCCTTTGGTGGTAGTCAGGATCCTTCTTAGGACTGATTACAGGGTTCAGGGTCTGATAGGAGACAGGGTTAGGCTGGAGACTGGGACCTCTGAACCATTATCAGTACCTCCAAGGTGAGGGATTAATTAGGACCCCAGTGTAGGGTCAGGTTAGACCCCGGTCCTCCTCTTTCCCGTTACAGCTCATCAAGTCCTCAAGATTAACCCTGAGTTCAGCAGATATCGTGTCAGGTAAATCTATTCTATACTTACATGCTGATGTTGCTATACTAGTTGTTGTATAGAGTGTTGTTCCTGTATTAATAGTTTACTGACATTGTATACATATCATTAGACAGCGTGACAGAAATATGAAACATGAATAGCAATATGGCTTTTGAATATTAGAAAAAAATGAATGAGACGCTTTGCACAAAATTTGGCCAAATAATGCCTGCCCATACACCAACGTCAAGGTGGTCTCAGAACGTATGGGTCCCTGCCTATGTGAACATACCTCTATTAGGCTGATATCTGAATTCCTGGGTGAATGTGGACACCTCTGTCAGTAAAGCTTGCCTTATCTGGGTGAGCAGGAACCTGCTATAATTAAAATCACCACATGGTGATGGGCAGAGTGCTCAGTCAGTAAGCTAACATAGAAGTAAAATAAAACTGACTGGCACATCCAAACCAGTGTGAATTAGGTGCAAACAGGAGCAGCTACCTCCATAGACAATATACAAAAAAGGTTGCACTCTATCGTGCCAAAGCAAGTCAATGTGAAATATGAAACATGAATAGCAATATGGCTTTTGAATATTAGAAAAAAATGAATGAGACGCTTTGCACAAAATTTGGCCAAATAATGCCTGCCCATACACCAACGTCAAGGTGGTCTCAGAACGTATGGGTCCCTGCCTATGTGAACATACCTCTATTAGGCTGATATCTGAATTCCTGGGTGAATGTGGACACCTCTGTCAGTAAAGCTTGCCTTTTCTGGGTGAGCAGGAACCTGCTATAATTAAAATCACCACATGGTGATGGGGAAAGTGCTCGGTCAGTAAGCTAACATAGAAGTAAAAGAAAACTGACTGGCACATCCAAACCAGTGTGAATTAGGTGCAAACCAGGAGCAGCTACCTCCATAGACAATATACAAAAAAAGGTTGCACTCTATCGTGCCAAAGCAAGTCAATGTGAAATATGAAACATGAATAGCAATATGGCTTTTGAATATTAGAAAAAAATGAATGAGACGCTTTGCACAAAATTTGGCCAAATAATGCCTGCCCATACACCAACGTCAAGGTGGTCTCAGAACTATGGGTCCCTGCCTATGTGAACATACCTCTATTAGGCTGATATCTGAATTCCTGGGTGAATGTGGACACCTCTGTCAGTAAAGCTTGCCTTTCTGGGTGAGCAGGAACCTGCTATAATTAAAATCACCACATGGTGATGGGCGGAGTGCTCGGTCAGTAAGCTAACATAGAAGTAAAAGAAAACTGACTGGCACATCCAAACCAGTGTGACTTAGGTGCAAACCAGGAGCAGCTACCTCCATAGACAATATACAAACAAAGGTTGCACTCTATCGTGCCAAAGCAAGTCAATGTGAAATATGAAACATGAATAGAAATATGGCTTTTGAATATTAGAAAAAATGAATGAGACGCTTTGCACAAAATTTGGCCAAATAATGCCTGCCCATACACCAACGTCAAGGTGGTCTCAGAACATATGGGTCCCTGCCTATGTGAACATACCTCTATTAGGCTGATATCTGAATTCCTGGGTGAATGTGGACACCTCTGTCAGTAAAGCTTGCCTTTTCTGGGTGAGCAGGAACCTGCTATAATTAAAATCACCACATGGTGATGGGCGAGTGCTCGGTCAGTAAGCTAACATAGAAGTAAAAGAAAACTGACTGGCACATCCAAACCAGTGTGAATTAGGTGCAAACCAGGAGCAGCTACCTCCATAGACAATATACAAAAAAAAGGTTGCACTCTATCGTGCCAAAGCAAGTCAATGTGAAATATGAAACATGAATAGCAATATGGCTTTTGAATATTAGAAAAAATGAATGAGACGCTTTGCACAAATTTGGCCAATAATGCCTGCCCATACACCAACGTCAAGGTGGTCTCAGAACGTATGGTCCCTGCCTATTGAAATACTCATTAGGCTGATATCTGAATTCTGGGTGAATTTGGACACTCTGTCAGTAAGCTTGCCTTTTCTGGGTGAGCAGGAACCTGCTATAATTAAAATCACCACATGGTGATGGGCAAAGTGCTCGTCAGTAAGCTAACATAGAAGTAAAAGAAACTGACTGGCACATCCAAACCAGTGTGAATTAGGTGCAAACCAGGAGCAGCTACCTCCATAGACAATATACAAAAAAAGGTTGCACTCTATCGTGCCAAAGCAAGTCAATGTGAAATATGAAACATGAATAGCAATATGGCTTTTGAATATTAGAAAAAAATGAATGAGACGCTTTGCACAAAATTTGGCCAAATAATGCCTGCCCATACCTCTGTCAGTAAAGCTTGCCTTTTCTGGGTGAGCAGGAACCTGCTATAATTAAAATCACCACATGGTGATGGGCGGAGTGCTCGATCAGTAAGCTAACATAGAAGTAAAAGAAAACTGACTGGCACATCCAAACCAGTGTGAATTAGGTGCAAACCAGGAGCAGCTACCTCCATAGACAATATACAAAAAAAGGTTGCACTCTATCGTGCCAAAGCAAGTCAATGTGAAATATGAAACATGAATAGCAATATGGCATTTGAATATTAGAAAAAAATGAATGAGACGCTTTGCACAAAATTTGGCCAAATAATGCCTGCCCATACACCAACGTCAAGGTGGTCTCAGAACGTATGGGTCCCTGCCTATGTGAACATACCTCTATTAGGCTGATATCTGAATTCCTGGGTGAATGTGGACACCTCTGTCAGTAAAGCTTGCCTTTTCTGGGTGAGCAGGAACCTGCTATAATTAAAATCACCACATGGTGATGGGCGGAGTGCTCGGTCAGTAAGCTAACATAGAAGTAAAAGAAAACTGACTGGCACATCCAAACCAGTGTGAATTAGGTGCAAACCAGGAGCAGCTACCTCCATAGACAATATACAAAAAAAATTGCACTCTATCGTGCCAAAGCAAGTCAATGTGAAATATGAAACATGAATAGCAATATGGCTTTTGAATATTAGAAAAAAATGAATGAGACGCTTTGCACAAAATTTGGCCAAATAATGCCTGCCCATACACCAACGTCAAGGTGGTCTCAGAACGTATGGGTCCCTGCCTATGTGAATATACCTCTATTAGGCTGATATCTGAATTCCTGGGTGAATGTGGACACCTCTGTCAGTAAAGCTTGCCTTTTCTGGGTGAGCAGGAACCTGCTATAATTAAAATCACCACATGGTGATGGGCGGAGTGCTCGGTCAGTAAGCTAACATAGAAGTAAAAGAAAACTGACTGGCACATCCAAACCAGTGTGAATTAGGTGCAAACCAGGAGCAGCTACCTCCATAGACAATATACAAAAAAAGGTTGCACTCTATCGTGCCAAAGCAAGTCAATGTGAAATATGAAACATGAATACCAATATGGCTTTTGAATATTAGAAAAAAATGAATGAGACGCTTTGCACAAAATTTGGCCAAATAATGCCTGCCCATACACCAACGTCAAGGTGGTCTCAGAACGTTTGGGTCCCTGCCTATGTGAATATACCTCTATTAGGCTGATATCTGAATTCCTGGGTGAATGTGGACACCTCTGTCAGTAAAGCTTGCCTTTTCTGGGTGAGCAGGAACCTGCTATAATTAAAATCACCACATGGTGATGGGCGGAGTGCTCGGTCAGTAAGCTAACATAGAAGTAAAAGAAAACTGACTGGCACATCCAAACCAGTGTGAATTAGGTGCAAACCAGGAGCAGCTACCTCCATAGACAATATGCAAAAAAAGGTTGCACTCTATCGTGCCAAAGCAAGTCAATGTGAAATATGAAACATGAATAGCAATATGGCTTTTGAACATTAGAAAAAAATGAATGAGACGCTTTGCACAAAATTTGGCCAAATAATGCCTGCCCATACACCAACGTCAAGGTGGTCTCAGAACGTATGGGTCCCTGCCTATGTGAATATACCTCTATTAGGCTGATATCTGAATTCCTGGGTGAATGTGGACACCTCTGTCAGTAAAGCTTGCCTTTCTGGGTGAGCAGGAACCTGCTATAATTAAAATCACCACATGGTGATGGGCGGAGTGCTCGGTCAGTAAGCTAACATAGAAGTAAAAGAAAACTGACTGGCACATCCAAACCAGTGTGAATTAGGTGCAAACCAGGAGCAGCTACCTCCATAGACAATATACAAAAAAAGGTTGCACTCTATCGTGCCAAAGCAAGTCAATGTGAAATATGAAACATGAATAGCAATATGGCTTTTGAATATTAGAAAAAAATGAATGAGACGCTTTGCACAAAATTTGGCCAAATAATGCCTGCCCATACACCAACGTCAAGGTGGTCTCAGAACGTATGGGTCCCTGCCTATGTGAACATACCTCTATTAGGCTGATATCTGAATTCCTGGGTGAATGTGGACACCTCTGTCAGTAAAGCTTGCCTTTTCTGGGTGAGCAGGAACCTGCTATAATTAAAATCACCACATGGTGATGGGCGGAGTGCTCGGTCAGTAAGCTAACATAGAAGTAAAAGAAAACTGACTGGCACATCCAAACTAGTGTGAATTAGGTGCAAACCAGGAGCAGCTACCTCCATAGACAATATACAAAAAAAGGTTGCACTCTATCGTGCCAAAGCAAGTCAATGTGAAATATGAAACATGAATAGCAATATGGCTTTTGAATATTAGAAAAAAATGAATGAGACGCTTTGCACAAAATTTGGCCAAATAATGCCTGCCCATACACCAACGTCAAGGTGGTCTCAGAACGTATGGGTCCCTGCCTATGTGAACATACCTCTATTAGGCTGATATCTGAATTCCTGGGTGAATGTGGACACCTCTGTCAGTAAAGCTTGCCTTTTTCTGGGTGAGCAGGAACCTGCTATAATTAAAATCACCACATGGTGATGGGCGGAGTGCTCGGTCAGTAAGCTAACATAGAAGTAAAAGAAAACTGACTGGCACATCCAAACCAGTGTGAATTAGGTGCAAACCAGGAGCAGCTACCTCCATAGACAATATACAAAAAAAGGTTGCACTCTATCGTGCCAAAGCAAGTCAATGTGAAATATGAAACATGAATAGCAATATGGCTTTTGAATATTAGAAAAAAATGAATGAGATGCTTTGCACAAAATTTGGCCAAATAATGCCTGCCCATACACCAACGTCAAGGTGGTCTCAGAACGTATGGGTCCCTGCCTATGTGAACATACCTCTATTAGGCTGATATCTGAATTCCTGGGTGAATGTGGACACCTCTGTCAGTAAAGCTTGCTTTTCTGGGTGAGCAGGAACCTGCTATAATTAAAATCACCACATGGTGATGGGCAGAGTGCTCGGTCAGTAAGCTAACATAGAAGTAAAAGAAAACTGACTGGCACATCCAAACCAGTGTGAATTAGGTGCAAACCAGGAGCAGCTACCTCCATAGACAATATACAAAAAAAGGTTGCACTCTATCGTGCCAAAGCAAGTCAATGTGAAATATGAAACATGAATAGCAATATGGCTTTTGAATATTAGAAAAAAATGAATGAGACGCTTTGCACAAAATTTGGCCAAATAATGCCTGCCCATACACCAACGTCAAGGTGGTCTCAGAACGTATGGGTCCCTGCCTATGTGAACATACCTCTATTAGGCTGATATCTGAATTCCTGGGTGAATGTGGACACCTCTGTCAGTAAAGCTTGCCTTTTCTGGGTGAGCAGGAACCTGCTATAATTAAAATCACCACATGGTGATGGGCGGAGTGCTCGGTCAGTAAGCTAACATAGAAGTAAAAGAAAACTGACTGGCACATCCAAACCAGTGTGAATTAGGTGCAAACCAGGAGCAGCTACCTCCATAGACAATATACAAAAAAAGGTTGCACTCTATCGTGCCAAAGCAAGTCAATGTGAAATATGAAACATGAATAGCAATATGGCTTTTGAATATTAGAAAAAAATGAATGAGACGCTTTGCACAAAATTTGGCCAAATAATGCCTGCCCATACACCAACGTCAAGGTGGTCTCAGAACGTATGGGTCCCTGCCTATGTGAACATACCTCTATTAGGCTGATATCTGAATTCCTGGGTGAATGTGGACACCTCTGTCAGTAAAGCTTGCCTTTTCTGGGTGAGCAGGAACCTGCTATAATTAAAATCACCACATGGTGATGGGCGGAGTGCTCGGTCAGTAAGCTAACATAGAAGTAAAAGAAAACTGACTGGCACATCCAAACCAGTGTGAATTAGGTGCAAACCAGGAGCAGCTACGTGGTGATTTTAATTATAGCAGGTTCCTGCTCACCCAGAAAAGGCAAGCTTTACTGACAGAGGTGTCCACATTCACCCAGGAATTCAGATATCAGCCTAATAGAGGTATGTTCACATAGGCAGGTACCCATACGTTCTGAGACCACCTTGACGTTGGGGTATGGGCAGGCATTATTTGGCCAAATTTTGTGCAAAGCGTCTCATTCATTTTTTTCTAATATTCAAAAGCCATATTGCTATTCATGTTTCATATTTCACATTGACTTGCTTTGGCACGATAGAGTGCAACCTTTTTTTGTATATTGTCTATGGAGGTAGCTGCTCCTGGTTTGCACCTAATTCACACTGGTTTGGATGTGCCAGTCAGTTTTCTTTTACTATTATCCTCCAGTGCTGTCATATGCCTGAGTTGCAGCCTCCCTGGAAGCCAGAAGTACAAGGTGTTCACTGCTATGAGGCACGACTGAGGTGAGGAGGCTGAATCTGACCACCACTAAGCAAGACGCAGAATTATAAACATCAAGACTCACATAAGAAATAGCTGAACACAAATTTTGAAAAAGTTTTATTGACTGATGGGAAAGTGACTCTTGACAGACCTGATATATGGATCAGTAACTAGTGTAAGGGGATGAAGGAGTATTCATGCCTTGCCCTGCCCCCCTTAAGTGCTCTTAATGTATATATGTGCTAATTATTGTGTTGCTGTAAATATTTCGGTGGTACTGCTACATGGAACATTTATTACCACACATAGTAATGGTATTGCCACACGTTCATTACTGTGTTACCATTTTATGTACAATAATTGTTTATGCGTTGTGTTCTTTTAGTATAATATATGTGATGCAGGGGCGCACCTACCATGAGGCGAGTTGAGCTCCCTGCCTCAGGAGGCGCTGCCTCCCTGAAGAGCAGGGGCGGCAGATTCTTATCTCCTGCATCTGCTCCTGTTGCTCTTATATTGCTGTTCTGTGACCTCATCACAGGAAACTGTGATGAGGCCACAGGAGGGGAGGAGTCAGGTGTCACTTGATCAGGGGCCTTGGTGTATGCAGGACTCTGCTGTGCTGGTTGTCATGGTGCTGGATGAGGGAAAGTTTATGTGTGGGGTCAGGAGGGATTTACAGGGTGGATGTAGCAGAGCTGTGTGTGTACGAGGTGTACTGATCGGAGCCGCGTGTGTATGGGGTGTGCGGAGGGGAGCCATGTGTGTACAAGATGTACAGAGCGGAGCCTCGTGTGTACGAGGTGTGTGGATCAGAGCCACATTTATGCGAGGTGTGCGGAGCGGAGCCGCGTGTGTACGAGGTGAGCGGAGCTGAGCCGCGTGTGTACGAGGTGAGTGGAGCCGCGTGTGTACGAGGTGTGCGGAGCCCTGTGTGTACGAGGTGAGGTGAGCGGAGCCGCATGTGTACGAGGTGAGCAGAGCGGAGCCGCGTGTGTACAAGGTGAGCGGAGCCACATGTGTACGAGGTGTGCGGAGCAGAGCCGCGTGTGTACGAGGTGTGTGGAGCCCTGTGTGTACGAGGTGAGCGGAGCCATGTGTGTACGAGGTGTGCGGAGCAAAGCAGCGTGTGTATGAGGTTTGCGGAGCCACATGTGAACGAGGAGTGCGGAGTGGCATGTGTATGAGGTGTGCGGAGCGGAGCCGCACATGTACGAGGTGAGAGGAGCCGCGTGTGTATGAGGTGTGCGGAGCGGAGCCACGTGTGAACGAGGTGAGCGGAGACACGTGTGTACGAGGTGTGTGGAGCCGCGTATGTACGAGGTGAGTGGAACCGCATGTGTACGAAGTGTGCGGAGCCCTGTGTGTATGAGGTGAGTGGAGCTGCGTGTGAACGAGGAGTGCAGAGCGGCGTGTGTGTATGAGGTGTGCGGAGCCATGCGTGTATGAGGTCGGTGTATGGTGGGGAGCATTCATACCTCCCAACCATCCCAGATCCAGCGGGACAGTCCCGATTTTAAGACTTTGCCCCACTGTCCTGGTCGGGAGCTTACTTTTCACATGGACACAGGAGTACACGGCGGAGCACTTATAAACTCACACGTGACGTTCCACCAGAAGTGATGTGCTGGAAGCTGACCGGAAATGAGGTAATTTTGGGAGGAGATTGTGATGGAACCATGGAGGCACTTCAGGGAATGCTTCAGATTTTTTCTCTCTTTTTCTTTATTTCTTTCTTTCCTTCCTTCTTTCTTTCTCTCTCTGTTCTTTCTTTCCCCTCTTTCTTCTCTCTCTGTTCTTTCTTTCTTTCCCCTCTTACTTTCTATGTTCTTTCCTTCCCCTCTTTCTTTCTATGTTCTTTCTTTCCCCTTTCTTTCTCTGTTCTTTCTTTCTTTCCTTTTTCTTTCTCTCTCTGTTCTTTATTTCTTTCTCTCTCTGTTTTTTTCCTTTTTCTCTTTCTGTTCTTTCTTTTTCTCTCTGTTCTTTCTTTCTCTTTCTTTCTTCCCCTCTTTCTTTCTCTCTCTCTGTTCTTTCTTTCCCCTCTTTCTTTCTCTCTGTTCTTTCCCTTCTTTCTTTCTTTCTTTCTTTCTTTCTTTCTTTCTTTCTTTCTTTTCTTTCTTTTTTTTTTTCTTTCTTTCTTTCTTTCTTTCTTTCTTTCTTTCTCTTTCTTTTCTTTCTTCTCTCCTTTCTTTCTTCCTTTCTCTCTCTCTCTGTTCTTTCTTTCTTTTTCTCAGTACCAGTGTGCCCATAGTATCAGCCACTGTGCCCTCAGTACCAGTCAGTGTGATCAGCAGTGCTAAATGTGCGTGATTGGGGCGTGGATATGGGTGTGGATAATTGTGAAATGGGTGTGGTCGGGACGTGGCCTAAAATTTGTCGCGGGGCAGAATGGAGCACGGGGGCCAGAATGGAGCACGGAGCTCCTGAATATAATGTCACCGGAGATCACTGTATTAACTGTACACTGACACTATATACAGAGCTCCTGTGTATAATGTCACCGGTGATCACTGTATTACCTGTACACTGACACTATATACAGAGCTCCTGTGTATAATGTCACCAGTGATCACTGTATTACCTGTACACTGACACTATATACAGAACTCATGTGTATAATGTCACTAGTGATCACTGTATTACCTGTACACTGACACTATATGCAGAGCTCCTGTGTATGTCACCAGTGATCATTGTATTACCTGTACACTGACACTATATACATAGCTCCTGTGTATGTCACTGGTGATCACTGTATTACATGTACACTATACACTATATATAATGTCACCGTCTCCACCTTTAATTGGAACCATCTTGTGACTGCAACTTCTGTCTGCGGGAAGTCAGAAGTAGCAGAAACCCTCTATCAGGCCACGTTCACACATTCAGTATTTTACCTCAGTATCTGTAGGCCAAAACAAGGAGTGGAACAATCAGAGGAAAATTATAATAGAAACACGTCACCACTTCTGGATTTCTCACCCACTCCCGATTTGGCTTACAAATACTGAGGTAAAATACGGACCAAATACTGAACGTGTGAATGTGGCTTTAGGCTGGTTTCACACATCCTGATATTTCCGGCACCGGAAAAACCGTTAGTGGAGATATCCGTGTCCGTGTGTGTAATACCTGTGTCAACTGTGTGCCGCATCAATACCACACGGACGGCCACCGGGGTAGAAGCGCTACAGTAAGCACTGTTCCCTGGCCAGGGGCGCACTTAAAATGAAGCAAGTTGATCACTTCGCCTCAGGCTGCAGAGTCCCTGAGGAAGTGTAAAGATTGATGTTTCAAATATATTCCTATTTAAAAGTATATGTATTTTACATGTGCGTCAGGTTAGGCTAGTAAAGTGTTGTGAACGTTTTGGAGATGACTTCGGAGCTGAAACTCCCTCTGGTGGTTGCTGAGGGTATTGAACTTATATTGATCACCAAGAGTCCTACACCTGCAGATAACGAGTGGTTGTCAGGTGGTACTGACTGGCCTGATATAAGTGAGCTAACCTCCCATGATCCTCGCCGGTGATCAATTGTTCTTCCTGGTCTAGGTTGGAATTCAGCTTGCTTTCCTGCTGTCTCCTGCTTGCTTTCAGATAAGTCCCTTTCAGTTTTTTTTACTGTGGTTTGAATTCCTTGCTTTTTGCTGCATTGCTTTTTGTCTTCAGCCGGGTCCCCTTTGGGGGGCTTTGGCTGGTCTCCGTTCGCTTTTTGTATTTGTTCATTTGCTCAGTTCTTGTGATATTTTACTGCTGGGTAGCTACGTGTCCACACCAAAGATCTGATATAGGTGGTCGAGACCGTTTGGTCTCAGTATTTTTGGATTCAGAAGTGTTGGAGTTTTTCCTAGGGTTTTTCTGGGTTGCAGACAGTATTCTCTCCTGTACTATCCTATCTAGACAGTTTTGGGCCCCAGCGTTTGCTCAATCTATTTTCTGTCTGTGTTCGCATTTTCATCTTGTCTAAACGCCATTATATGTTTGGGGGCTTCCTTCTCTTTTGGGGTCTACTCTGGGGCAGTTAGCTTTCCTCTTTCCATCTTCAGGGACAGTTATCTCTCCGGCTGTGCCGAGGCGTCTAGGACCACCGTAGGTACGCTCCATGGCTGCTTCTAGTTGTGCGGTTGGTTTAGAGGTCTGCAACCTATTAGTTTCCAACCTCTCTGGTGTTAGGCTGCCTATGCGTTTTTTTGCTCCTGCCTCCGAAGCTACCAAAATATAACAGAACCAATGGCCATACTGAAAAGTCTATGGTACTCAATAGAAGGGAAAAATAGTAAAGGAAAAAAAAAGTTGTCAGAGTTGTCAGAAAATTGTTTTTTTTTCTCCTGTTTGTTGCATTTTTTCCCTCTTTTTTCTCTGGGGGCTGAGGAGGAATTTTTTCCCCAATGGAGGTCAAGCATTTGTCCGATCGTGTGGAGTAGCTTGCTGCTGAAGTTTGGAGTATTGCTATCTATCTTGCTGGGTTGCCTGCTGTGGAACCTAGGGTCCCTCTGCCGGATTTATTTTTGGGGTATCGGTCTAAGTTTTTGAATTTTAAAAATAACTCTAAGTTGTTTTTTGGTTTGAAGCCTAAATCCTCAGGGAACACAGCGCAGCAGGCTCAAATTGTCATCACCCTGTTGCGCGGTGACCCTCAGGATTGGGCCTTTTCCCTTACACCTGGGGATCCTGTTTTGAGTGATGTTGATGTGTTTTTTCAGGCTCTGGGGTTATTGTACGATGAACCTAATGTTACTGATCAAGCTGAAAAAACCTTGTTGGCTTTGAAACAGGGTCATGAAGCTGCTGAGCTGTATTGTCAGAAATTCAAAAGTGGGCAGTCCTTACTAAATGGAATGATGATGCTTTGGCAGCCCTTTTTCGGAAGGGTCTGGCAGAGACTGTAAAGGATGTTATGGTGGGATTCCCTGTCCCCTCTGGTCTCAATGACTCTATGTCATTAGCTATTCAAGTTGACAGACGTCTGCGCGAGCGTAGAAATATGCGTGAGATTGTGATGCCTTGCGGGCCAGCCCCTGAGCCCATGCAGTGTGGAGTGACTTCTGGGGCACAGCGTCATGAATTTCGTAAGCGTAATAAGTTGTGCTATTATTGTGGTGACGCTTCTCATGCTATTTCCGTCTGCCCCAAGCGGAGAAGGAGTTTTGCGCGCTCAGTTGTTTTGGGTAGTGTTCAGACTAAATTTCTGTTGATTGTTACTTTGATTTGCTCCATGTCCACATTTTCAGCTCAGGCTTTTGTTTATTCAGGGGCAGCTATAAACCTGATGGATTTTGATTTTGCCAAACGTTGTGGTTTTCCTATGATACCCCTGCAGAAGTCTATTTCTTTGCTGGGCATTGATTCTACCCCCTTAGTGGAGAATAAACCCCAGTTTTCTACCCAGGTGATAATGCGCGTTGACCCGTACCACCAAGAGTATTGCAAATTTTTGGTGTTACATAATTTACATGACATTGTTGTACTGGGTTTTCCATGGTTACAGACTCACAATCCTGTTTTGGATTGGAAGTCTGTGTTTGTGACCAGTTGGGGTTGTCAATGTGTTCGTGCTGACACTCCTGTTTTTTCTGCCCCCCCCAGTCTCAAAATGTTTTATCTGCCTCCTCCCAGTCTCAAGATGTTCCTGACTATTTGACTGATTTTTCTGATGTGTTTAGTGAGAGTAAGTCTGCATCCTTACCTCCTCACAGGAGTTATGATTGCGCTATTGACTTAGTACCCGGTTGTAAATTTCCCAAGGGAAATTTAATTTAGCTGTACCTGAACATGAGGCTATGCGATCTTATATCAAAGAGTCTTTAGAGAAGGGTCATATCAGACCATCCTCTTCACCGCTTTTTCTTTGTGGCCAAGAAGGACAGCTCATTGAGGCCGTGTATTGACTATCGTCTCCTGAATAAGATCACTATTAAATATCAATATCCATTACCCTTGATTTCTGACCTATTTTCCAGAGTGAAGGGTGCTTGTTGGTTTACCAAGCTTGACCTCAGGGGGCGTATAATCTTATTCGCATCAAGCACGGAGATGAATGGAAGATGGCGTTTAATACCCCAGAGGGTATTTTGAGTACCTAGTGATGCCTTTTGGGCTCACTAATGCCCCTTCCTTCTTCCAATCCTTTATGAACAATATTTTCCGGGATTTCGTGGATAAATTTCTGATCGTTTATTTGGACGATATCTTGATTTTTTCCAATGACTGGGATTCTCATGTGGAACATGTTCGGACTGTATTCCGGATTTTGAGAGAAAACGCATTGTATGTGAAGGGATCAAAATGTCTTTTTGGCGTACAGAAGGTTTCATTTCTGGGATTCATTTTGTCTCTGTCTGTTATTGAAATGGACCCGGTCAAAGTTCAGGCCATTTGTGATTGGGTTCAACCCACTACACTGAAGGCTCTTCAGAGATTTTTGGGTTTTGCTAACTTTTATCGTAAATTTATAGCTAATTTCTCTGGTATTGTGAAGCCACTGACTGATTTGACCAAGAAGGGTTCTGATGTAGTGAATTGGCCTCCTGAGGCAGTCTCTGTGTTTCAAGAGCTTAAGCGGACATTCACTTCTCCTGTTATGCGCCAACCTGATGTTTCTCTACCATTTCAGGTGGAGATTGATGCTTCTGAGATTGGTGCAGGAGCCATTTTGTATAAACAGCACAAAAAGGCAGCAAAACTCACCTGCCCAGATCTCAGAACAAATGCACTACAGGGTGCAGCCAGCCCATAAAGCAAGATGTTAGCAGCACAGGTGCAAAATACCAGATTAAAAAGCCACTCTCCACATACCCATTCAAGGAGGGGGTGACTGCTCAGTATACAATTGCACAATAGAGGCCCGCTGTTGTGTTTCGGTAGCTGAGGAGAATAAGCAAAAACGGCAATACACCAGAGAGGCTGGAACCTATTGGATTGCAGTAACCTGAACTAACCACACAACTAGAGGTAGCCGTGGAGCGTTCCTACGTTGATCCTAGACGCCTCGTCACAGCCTGAGAGATAACTACACCTAAAGGCAGAAAGATGAAAGCTATCTGCCCCGGAGCAGATCCCCAAAGAAAATAGGAAGCCCCCAAACATGTAATGGCGGTTAGACAAGAAACACAGACACAGACAGAAATTAGAATGAGCAAACTCTGGGCCCAATCTGTCTAGACAGAAAAGTACAGGAAAGGATACTCACTGCAATCCAAAAAAAAACCCTAAAAAAAACCAACTCTTCTGATTGCAAAAACACCTGAGATCACACGATCTCTACCACCTAAAATCAGATCTCTGATGTAACAAAACTAAGCTGCAGCCACTGAAAAAACAGGAAAAAGCAAATGAACAAATAACAGTGGCTTCAGAAAAACTGAGAGGAGCACAAGCCCCCCGAAGGGGACCTGGCTGACCTCCACAGAAGTGCAGGGAACAATGCAAAAAGCAAGCACAAAAATAAAAGCAGAAAATATCTTATCTGATAGCAGAAGATGCAGGCAAGACTCAGCAAACTTCCAAATGAACCAGGAACCACAATTGAGACAAGAACAATTGATCACCGGCAACCATCATGGGAGGGAACCTCCCTTATTTCAGACCAGTCAGCGATCCCAGATTGCCATTCCTCACTAAAAGGCTCAGTACTGTCTGTACCCA
Organism: Oophaga sylvatica; assembly: GCA_033576555.1. Classification (NCBI taxonomy): domain Eukaryota; kingdom Metazoa; phylum Chordata; class Amphibia; order Anura; family Dendrobatidae; genus Oophaga; species Oophaga sylvatica. Next base: position 148,883,580 of record JARQOD010000008.1, on the reverse strand, counting down.
CCAGAGGGAGCCTCTGCTCAGAAACCATCTCTAGCACATTCATAACAGTATACAGTGTTGGGGTAATTTTAAATCTCCGTATATATTTCTGGAGTAACACACAGACGCTCACAGGCTCAGTATGGATTAGACAAGAATATAAAAAGCTGAAAAAGAGTATTGTACCACAAGCGTACAGCTGTATACAGTCTAGGGATAATTGTAAATCTCCATATATATTTCAGGAGTAACACACAGATGCTCACAGGCTCAGTATGGATTAGACAAGAATATAAAAAGCTGAAAAAGGGTACTGTATCATCAGATACCAGGTGTATATAGTATAGTGAAAAAATTGTAAATCTACGTATATATTTCAGGTGTCAGACACAGACGCTCTCAGTCTCAGTATGGATTAACACAAGAATATAAAAAGCTGAAAAAGGGTACTGTATCACAAGCGTACAGCTGTATACAGTCTAGGGTAATTGTAAATCTCCGTATATATTTCAGGAGTAACACACAGATGCTCCCAGGCTCAGTATGGATTAGACAAGTATATGCAAAGCAGAAAAAGGGTAATATATCATAAGCGTACAGCTGTATACAGTCTAGGATAATTGTAAATCTCCGTATATATTTCCAGAGTCAGACACAGACTCTCACAGGCTCAGTATGGATTTCACCAGAATATAAAAAGCTGAAAAAGGGGTACTGTATCAGAAGCGTACAGCTGTATACAGTCTAGGGATAATTGTAAATCTCCATATATATTTCCAAAGTCAGACACAGACTCTCACAGGCTCAGTATGGATTTCACCAGAATATAAAAAGCTGAAAAAGGGGTACTGTATCAGAAGCGTAAAGCTTTATACAGTGTTGGGGTAATCTTAAATCTCCGTATATATTTCCCGAGTAACACACAGATGCTCACAGGCTCAGTATGGATTAGACCAGAATATAAAAGCAGAAAAAGGGTACTGTTTCACCAGATATCAGGTGTATATAGTATAGTGTTATGTTACGGTAGCTGAGGAGTGCAGGCAAAAAAGGAAATACACCAGAGCAGTTGGAATCTATGAGATTGCAGTACCCTGACTAACCACCGCAACTAGAGGCAGCCGTGGAGCGTTCCTACGTTGGTCCTAGATGCCTCGTCACAGCCTGAGAAACTAACCACACCTAAAGATAGAAATAGGAAAGCTATCTGCCCCGGAGCAGAACCCCAAAGATAATAGAAAGCCCCCAAACATGTAATGGCGGTTAGACAAGAGGAAATACTGACACAGAAAGAAAATAGTATGAGCAAACGCTGGGGCCCAAACTATCTAAATAGAAAAGGACAGGAAGGGTACTTACTGCAATCTCAGAAAACCCTGAAAAAACACCAACTCTACTAATTTCAAAATCACCTGAGATCACACGACCTCTACCACCTAAATTAGTTCTCTGGTGTAAAAAAATCAAAACAGCAGCCACTGAAAAAAAACTGGAAAAAGCAAAAGTACAAAACACAGTGGCTGGACTAAACTGAGAGGGCAAAAACCCCGGAGGGGACCCTGAAGGCCCCCACAGAAGTGCAGGACAAAATGCAAAAATATAGTAAAAACACAAAATAAGAAATTGTCTTATCTGATAGCAGGAGATGCAGACACGACACAGCAGGCTACAAGGGAAACTGGAAAGAAGGATTCAGACCAGAACAATTGATCACCGGCAACCCTGATGGGAAAATGACCCCCTTATATAAGACCAATCAGTAACACCTGATTCCCAGTCCTCACAATCCTCACTAGTACCGCTTGTAACCACCAGAGGGGGCCTCTGCTCAAACTCATCTCAAACCCATTCACAACAGTACCCCCCCCTTGAGGAGGGGTCACCGAACCCTCATTTGAGCAACCAGGTCGGTCAGGATGAGTTCTATGATACGCACGGATAAGTCTCCTAGCATGGATGTCCGAAGCAAACACCCAAGAATTGTCTTCCTGACCATAACCTCTCCATTTAACCAAATACTGGAGTCTTCGTCTAAAAAAACGAGAATCTAATATTTTCTCAACCACATACTCCAGATTGCCCTCAACCAAAACAGGGTCAGGAGGCACAGCAGCAGGAACCACTGGCTCAACAAACCTCTTCAACAAGGACTTGTGGAACACGTTATGGATCTTAAATGTCCCTGGAAGAAGCAAACGAAAAGAAACAGGATTAATAATCTCCATGATCTTATAAGGTCCAATGAACCTAGGCTTAAATTTAGGAGATGCTACTCTCATAGGAATATTCTTTGAGGACAACCAGACCAAGTCCCCCACTTTAAACCGAGGACCATCAGTCCTATGCCGGTTAGCAAACCGCTGGGCCTTCTCCTGAGAGAGGGACAACCTCTCCACTACCTGGTCCCAAATCTGCTGCATACGCTCAACAACAGAGTCAACACCTGGACAGACAGAAGCCTCCGTCTGTCCTGAAGAAAATCGAGGGTGAAACCCAGAATTATAGAAAAACGGAGACATCAAAGTGGCAGAGCTAGCCCTATTATTAAGAGCAAACTCAGCCAAAGGCAAAAAAGAGACCCAGTCATCCTGATCAGCAGACACAAAGCATCTTAGATAAGTCTCCAATGTCTGGTTTGTTCTCTCAGTTTGACCATTGGTCTGAGGATGAAATGCCGAGGAGAAAGACAATTGAACACCAAGTTTAGAACAAAAAGTCCTCCAAAATCTGGAAACAAACTGGACTCCTCTGTCAGACACAATGTTCTCAGGAATGCCGTGTAAACGAACCACGTGCTGAAGGAACAACGGCACCAATTCAGAGGAGGAAGGCAACTTAGGTAATGGCACAAGATGTATCATTTTGGAAAACCTATCACAAATTACCCAGATGGTGGTCATTCTCTGAGAAACAGGAAGATCGGAAATGAAATCCATAGAGATATGGGTCCATGGTCTCTTGGGCACAGGCAATGGCATCAACAAACCACTAGAGCGAGAGCAAGGCTTGGAGCGAGAGCAAGTCCCGCAGGACTGCACAAATTCCCTGACATCGCGAGACAAGGTAGACCACCAAAAGGACCGACTAACCAAGTCTCTGGTACCAAAAATTCCGGGATGCCCAGCCAATGCGGAACAATGAATCTCAGACATCACACTCTTTTTCCATTGGTCCGGGACAAACAATTTTCCAACAGGGCAGCGCTCGGGCCTATCCTCCTGACACCCCTCCAGAGCAAGTCTCAAATTGGGCGAGATGGCGGAAAGAACTACACCCTCCTTCAAAATAACAGAGGGATCAGATAGCTCAGGAGAGTCCGCAAGGAAACTCCTCGAGAGGGCATCCGCCTTAACATTCTTAGTGCCAGGAAGAAAGGAAACCACAAAATTAAAACGTGTGAAAAACAAGGCCCACCTGGTCTGTCTAGGATTGAGTCGCTTGGCAGATTCCAGATAGACCAGATTCTTATGGTCCGTAAGGACCACCACCTGATGTTTGGCTCCCTCCAGCCAATGTCTCCACTCTTCAAAAGCCCACTTCATGGCCAATAACTCCCGATTACCCACGTCATAATTACGTTCAGTAGGAGAGAATTTTCGAGAGAAAAAGGCACAAGGGTTACTTTTAGAGGTCTCTGGATCTTTTTGGAACAAAACGGAACCTGCCCCAATTTCAGAGGCATCAACCTCCACCTGAAATGGCAGAGAAACATCAGGCTGCCGTAGAACAGGAGCAGAAGTGAATCTCTGCTTAAGTTCCTGAAACGCAGAGACTGCCTCAGGAGGCCAATTCACCACATCAGAACCCTTTCTGGTCAAATCAGTTAATGGTTTAACAATAACCGAGAAATTACCAATAAATTTACGATAAAAATTGGCAAAACCCAAAAATCTCTGAAGAGCCTTTAATGAAGTAGGTTGGACCCAATCACAGATGGCCTGAACCTTGACCGGGTCCATTTCAATAACAGATGGGGACAAAATGAATCCCAGAAATGAGATCTTCTGTACGCCAAAAAGACACTTTGATCCCTTCACATACAGAGCATTCTCTCTCAAAATCTGGAATACAGTTCGAACATGTTTCACATGAGAGTCCCAGTCATTAGAAAAAATCAAGATATCATCCAAATAAACAATCAGAAACTTGTCCACAAAATCCCTGAAAATGTCATTCATGAAGGACTGGAAGACGGAAGGAGCATTAGTGAGCCCAAAGGGCATCACAAGGTACTCAAAATGCCCTTCAGGGGTGTTAAATGCCGTCTTCCATTCATCCCCGTGCTTAATGCGAATAAGGTTATACGCCCCCCTGAGGTCAAGCTTGGTAAACCAAGTAGCGTTTTTCACCCTGGAAAACAGGTCAGAAATCAAGGGTAACGGGTATTGATATTTCACAGTAATATTGTTCAAGAGACGATAATCAATACACGGCCTTAATGAACCATCTTTTTGGCCACAAAGAAAAAACCGGCACCTAAGGGTGAAGAGGATGGTCTGATATGACCCTTCTCCAATGATTCCTTGATATAAGACCGCATAGCGTCATGTTCAGGTACAGACAAGTTAAAAAGGCGACCTTTAGGGAATTTACTACCTGGCACTAATTCAATAGCGCAGTCATAGCTCCTATGGGGAGGTAAGGATGCAGATTTACTTTCGCTAAACACATCAGAAAAATCAAACAAAAAGTCAGGAACATCCTCAGCCTGGGGGAGGCAGAAAAAACAGGAGTGTTGGTATTAACACATTGGCAGCCCCAACTGGTTACAGACACAGATTTCCAATCCAAAACAGGATTATGAGACTGTAACCAAGGGAAACCCAGCACTATAATGTCATGCAGATTATATAGAACCAAAAATTTGCAGCACTCCTGGTGATCAGGTTCAACCCTCATTATCACCTGAGTAGAAAACTGGGGTTTATTCTCAGCCAAAGGGGTAGAATCGATCCCCAGTAAAGGAATAGACTTCTGTAGGGGTATCAAGGGAAACCCACAACGTTTAGCAAAATCATAATCCATCAGGTTAATAGCTGCTCCAGAATCAACGAAAGCCTGAGCAGAAAATGAGGACAGAGAGCATATCAGAGTGACAGTTAATAAAAACTTAGTCTGAACACTACCCAAGACAACTGAGCGTGCAAAACGTCTTCCCCGCTTAGGGCAGACTGAAATAGCATGAGAGGCATCACCACAGTAGAAACATAACCCATTGCGCTTTCGAAAATCATGACGCTGTGCCCCAGACACCACTCCATCACACTGCATGGGCTCAGCAGCTGGCTCACAAGGCAACACCACTCCACGCATACTTCTCCGCTCACGCAAACGTCTGTCAATTTGAATCGCTAATGACATAGAATCATTGAGACCAGAGGGGACAGGGAATCCCACCATAACATCCTTTACATTATCCGACAGACCCTTCCGGAAAAGGGCCGCCAAAGCGTCGTCATTCCATTTGGTCAGGACTGCCCACCTACGGAATCTCTGACAGTATAACTCAGCGTCATCAAGCCCCTGATTTAATGCCAACAAGGCTTTTTCAGCTTGATCAGTGACATTAGGCTCATCGTACAATAACCCCAAAGCCTGAAAAAATGCATCAACATCACTCAAAACAGGATCCCCAGGTATCAGGGAAAAAGCCCAATCCTGAGGATCGCCGCGCAGGAGAGAGATGATAATTTGAACCTGCTGCGCTGCGTTTCCTGAGGACTTAGATTTTAAGGCAAGAAACAATTTACAATTATTTTTGAAATTCTGAAACTTAGCTCGATCCCCTAAAAACAAATCTGGCGTGGGGATCCTAGGTTCCACAACAGGCAACCTAGCAAGATATGCAGCAATACTCTGAACCTCAGTGGCAAGCTGATCCACACGGCCAGACAACTGTGCAAACTCCATTGGGAGAAAAGATCCTCCCCAGCACCCAGAGATACAGAGGGAAAAAAAAAAAAAAAAAATGCAACAAACAGAAAAATATCTCTGACAACTTTTCTTCCTTCAAAATATTTTTTCCCTTCTGTGAGTACCATACAATTTTTATGGCCGGTGATACTGTTATGTTACGGTAGCTGAGGAGTGCAGGCAAAAAAGGAAATACACCAGAGCAGTTGGAATCTATGAGATTGCAGTACCCTGACTAACCACCGCAACTAGAGGCAGCCGTGGAGCGTTCCTACGTTGGTCCTAGACGCCTCGTCACAGCCTGAGAAACTAACCACACCTAAAGATAGAAATAGGAAAGCTATCTGCCCCGGAGCAGAACCCCAAAGATAATAGAAAGCCCCCAAACATGTAATGGCAGTTAGACAAGAGGAAATACTGACACAGAAAGAAAATAGTATGAGCAAACGCTGGGCCCAAACTATCTAAATAGAAAAGGACAGGAAGGGTACTTACTGCAATCTCAGAAAACCCTGAAAAAACACCAACTCTACTAATTTCAAAATCACCTGAGATCACACGACCTCTACCACCTAAATTAGTTCTCTGGTGTAAAAAAATCAAAACAGCAGCCACTGAAAAAAAACTGGAAAAAGCAAAAGTACAAAACACAGTGGCTGGACTAAACTGAGAGGGCAAAAACCCCCGGAGGGGACCCTGAAGGCCCCCACAGAAGTGCAGGACAAAATGCAAAAATATAGTAAAAACACAAAATAAGAAATTGTCTTATCTGATAGCAGGAGATGCAGACACGACACAGCAGGCTACAAGGGAAACTGGAAAGAAGGATTCAGACCAGAACAATTGATCACCGGCAACCCTGATGGGAAAATGACTCCCTTATATAAGACCAATCAGTAACACCTGATTCCCAGTCCTCACAATCCTCACTAGTACCGCTTGTAACCACCAGAGGGGGCCTCTGCTCAGAACTCATCTCAAACCCATTCACAACAGTATAGTGAAAAATTTGTATTTCTACGTATATATTTCTGGAGTCACACACAGACGCTCTCAGGCTCAGTATGGATTAGACTAGAATATAAAATGCTGAAAAAAGATACTGTATCACAAGCGTACAGCTGTATACAGTCTACGGGTAATTGTAAATCTCCGTATATATTTCAGGAGTAACACACAGACACTCACAGGCTCAGTATGGATTAGACAAGAATATAAAAAGCAGAAAAAGGGATGCCAGGTGTTAGGGTCTGCGGAACACACCAAATATAAGATATAGAGAGGTGCGTTCGCAGCCCGGGGTCCACCGTGCAGGCAGAGCCTGCTGCTAGTAAGATGACGTAAGTAGCGAACTCTGTTATCCCGCAGAGTCGCTAAAATAAACGCCGTAGCGTGCTGTGGCAGTTACTGCGAACTCTGTTAATACACAGAGCCGCTAGTGGGAATGCCGCAGCGCTATATGACGATATAAGCGAACTCTGTTACACCACAGAGTCGCTGAGGTAAAGACGCAGAGATAGGTACTGTGTCCTGTTAACCCCACAGGGATACACAGATAACTGCTGTGCGGATAGCAGTCCGTGATCATGCAAACAGCAACGCAATCAAGCAATCTCCTCACCAGAGAAGCCGGTATTCTAGGAGCTTATTTCAGCCAAGCCCTAACCACGAGCACCCAAATCTCCTCACCGGAGGTGCCGGTATTCTAGGGGCTTATTTCAGCCGAGCCCTAACCACATGCATGCATGATCACACTGGCGCAAAGCACATAATGCAATTGATCCTATTGCACGGCTGTGTGGTAAGGACAGCCTTTTATAGCAGCCACGAGAATCAGACCTTCCAGGAAGGAACAATGGGATGCTGCTTCAGAACATCAACAGCCAGAGGACTGTTATGTTTTGGTAGCTGAGGAGAGCAGGCAAAAATGGCAATACACCAGAGAGGTTGGAATCTACTGGATTGCAGTACCCTGACTAACCACCACAACTAAAGGCAGCCGTGGAGCGTTCCCACGTTGGTCCTAGACGCCTCGTCACAGCCTGAAAGGCTAACTACACCTAAAGATAGAAAGAGGAAAGCTATCTGCCCGGGAGCAGATCCCCAAAGAACATAGGAAGCCCCCAAACATGTAATGGCGGTTAGACAAGAGAAACTACAGACACAGACAGAAAATAGTATGAGCAAACGCTGGGGCCCAATCTGCCTAGACAGAAAAAGGATAGGAAGGATTCTTACTGCAATCCAAAAAAAACCTAAAAAAACCCCAACGCTACTAATTGCAAAAACACCTGAAATCACACGACCTCTACCACCTAAATTAGTTCTCTGGTGTAACAAAACTAAGCCGCAGCCACAGAAAAAACTGGAAAAGGCAAATGAACAAACAACAGTGGCTCCAGAGGAACCGAGAGGAGACCAAGCCCCCCAGGAGGGGAACCTGGCCAACCTCACAGAAATGCAGAGAAATATGCAAAAGGCAAGCACAAAAACAAAAAACAGAAAATATCTTATCTGAGAGCAGGAGAAGAGGCAAGACTCAGCAAGCTTCCAAGTGAACCAGGAAACAACGTTGAGACAAGATCAATTGATCACCGGCAAGCATGATGGGGGAAACCTCCCTTATATCCAGCCAGTCCGTGATTCCTGATTGCCAATCCTCATTGAATGGTTCAGTACTGTTTGTAACCACCAGAGGGAGCTTCTGCTCAGAATTCATTTCTAAAACATTCATAACAGAGGAGCTTCCTGAAGGACTAATAGGAGTGGCAGTTGTGTCTGAGCATGTGACCCCTGATCTCCAGTGGGAGATCTTGCCCTGGGCATGCTCAGATGAAGCAACAAAGGACTTAGACCTAAAGACGTCTGCTCGCCGCTGACCAGTACTGGCTACAATAGCAGAACCTGAAGAGGCAGCAGCAAGTCTCTGCACAGTATTAGACCGGGCGAGACGCTGGGACCGACTTCTTTTCTGAGCAGCCTCCACTGCAGCCGGAGATGAATGTGGGACTGCAGCGGGACTGGTTCGAGACTCCCCTTGTGCAGCAGCGGGAACTCGAACCCTAACATTACCCCCCCTCCTAGGGCCCCCCTTCTTTGGGCCTCCCTGCGCTCAAAGGCAGCGATGAGCTGCGGAGCATGAACATACTCGGCAGGCTCCCAGGACCTATCCTCAGGCCCATAACCCCTCTAATCCACCAAATAAAATTTTTTGCCTCGTACCACCTTGCACCCAACAATGGCGTTCACCTCATGATCGTCGGTAGATGAACCCGACGTCCCGGCAGATGACTCGGAAAACCGGGAAATGGCCACGGGTTTCAGGAGGAACACGTGAAAAGTGTCGGTGATACCAATGCGAGGCGGAAGGGCTAGGCGGTAAACCACCGGGTTCACCTGCTCAAGAACTTTAAAGGGACCCTAAAAGCGAGGAGCCAACTTGGTGGACTCTACACGTAGCCTGATGTTTCGGGCAGAGAGCCACACTAGGTCACCCGGAGCAAATGTAGGAGCGGGGCGTCGATGGGCATCGGCCGAAGACCTCATCCTCTCTTTGGAGGCCTGAATGGCATCCTGGGTGCGGTCCCAAATGTCCAGTGCCTCCACAGCCCAGTCTGCCACCCTGGAATCGGTGGAAGACATGGGCATGGGCACTGGTACCCGCGGATGCTGACCGTAGTTCAAGAGGAATGGGGTCTGTCCAGTGGAGTCAACCACAGCATTATTTAGAGCGACCTCAGCCCATGGTAGCAAGGATGCCCAGTCATCCTGCCTGGCAGAGACAAAATGTCGCAAGTATGTGACCAAGGTCTGGTTGGCCCTCTCTACCAACCCATTCGTCTCAGGATGGTATGCAGAGGAGAGATTCAACTCAATGCTGAGTAAACGACACAGCTCTCTCCAGAACCGAGACGCAAACTGGGGACCTCGATCACTGACAATTTTGTCTGGCATACTGTGTAGGCGGAAAATATGCCTAATGAATAATCCTGCCAAGGCTCGTGCAGACGGTAACCGTGGTAACAGCACCAAGTGTACCATTTTGGAGAAGTGGTCGGTTATCACCCAGATGATGGTGCAGCCCCGAGACTTGGGTAAACCCACCACAAAATCCATCCCGACCATCTCCCAAGGCCTGTCTGCCACCGGTAGAGAGAAAAGTAGCTCAGCTGGCCGTTGTCGAGGGGACTTATTCTTGGCGCAGGAGACGCACGCCTGAACGTATTCCCTGATGTCACGGACCATATGTTGCCACCAGTATGTCCTCGCCAGCAACTCAGATGTCCTCTTTCTCCCAAAATGTCCACCCACCCTGGACGAATGTGCCCAAAGATAGTACCTCCGGTTGCAAATTGGTGGGCACAAAAGTCTTGCCCGGAGGCACAGACTCAAGCAAAACCGGGGCCACCGTTCTTAGGCTCTCTGTGGGGACAATCAGCCAAGGCTCCTCCTCCACCTCTTCAGAGGACACCACGGAGCGAGACAGAGAGTCGGCACGATTGTTCTTCTCACCGGAGAGGAAATGGAGGGTGAAATGGAACCGGGAGAAAAACAAGGATCATCTGGCCTGGCGAGAATTTAGCCGCTGGGCTGTCTGTAAACAAACCAAGTTTTTGTGGTCAATAAAAACTTGAAAGGGAAAACGAGCCCCCTCCAGGAGATGTCTCCACTCGGAAAAAGCCAACTTCATGGCTAGTAACTCCCTTTCCCCAATGGAATAATTCCTCTCCGCTGGTGCAAAGGTCTTGGAAAAGAAGAAGCAAGGATGCTTCCGATATTGAGCATCCTTTTGGAAGAGGACTGCTCCAGCACCAATGGATGAGGCATCTACCTCCAATATAAAAGGCTTATCAACCTCGGGGCGATGTAAAATGGGAGCGCTAGCAAAATGAGATTTAACTGAACTAAAGGCCTTGCAGACCTCCTCTGACCATAACTTGGGATTACCTCCCTTCTTGGTGAGGGCTACCAAGGGAGCTACCAAAGTAGAGAAGTGGGGAATGAATTGGCGATAGTAGTTGATGAACCCCATAAAGCGCTGCACCGCTTTAAGGGAGTGGGGTTCTTGCCAATCCATTACAGCCTGTAGTTTGGCAGGATCCATAGCCAATCCCTGGGTGGAGATGATATAGCCCAGGAAAGGTAGAGACTCCTGCTCAAACATGCACTTCTCCAACTTCGCATATAGGGAATTTGCTCGCAAGACGTCGAAGACCTTGCAGACATCTCTCCGGTGGGAGGCCATATCTGGAGAAAAGATGAGAATGTCATCCAGATAGACTACCACCAAGGTGGTTAACATATCCCGGAAGATGTCGTTCACAAAGTCTTGGAAGACAGCTGGGGCATTACAGAGCCCAAAGGGCATTACCAGATATTCGTAATGCCCATCCCTGGTGTTAAATGCTGTCTTCCATTCGTCCCCCTCACAGATGCAAATCAGGTTATACTCACCCCGCAGGTCTAGCTTAGTAAATACCCTTGCTCCCCGAAGTCTGTAAAATAGCTCAGAGATTAGCAGCAAAGGATACGTATTTTTCACGGTGATAGCTTTGAGACACCTATAATCAATGCATGGACGTAATTCTCCATTCTTCTTCTGCACAAAGAAGAACCCCGCTCTCGCTGGTGACACCGACTTCCTAATGAATCCCCTTGCCAAGTTCTCCTGAATATATTGGGACATGGCCTCTGTCTCAGGAAGAGAGAGGGGATAAACCCTTCCTCTAGGAGGCTCAGCTCCAGGCAAGAGATCGATAGGACAGTCATAGGGGCGATGAGGTGGAAGAGTCTCCGCAACCTTCTTCGAGAAAACGTCGGCATAGGACCAATAGACCTTGGGAAGAGGAGAGAGGTCTATGGGTATCTCAGTGGTGGTGACCTGCACGCTGTCCTTAATGCATCGTCCTTTACATAAATAACCCCAACCCAGAATACTCCCTGAAGACCACTCAATATGGGAGAGTGGTCGCAGAGCCAGGGTAATCCCAACTAAATTTCTTCTATACCCTCAGGGAGGAAAAAAAAATGATATATTCTCCTGATGGGAAGGAGATATAGACAAGGTGAGTGGGACAGACTGATGGGTGATTTGTGTGGGCCGAATTGCTCCGTTCAACACCCGTACCGACACTGGTTCAGCCAGCAACACCAAAGGCATGGTGTGGCGAGAAGCAAAGGAGGACGACATAAAATTCCCCAGAATCCACATTCACAGCTTGACGGGTAGGGTGGTAGAACCGTGGGTAATTATCCCCTTGAGGAGCACTTTAGGGGTAAAACTCATGGCGTCCAGTGACCCTGTTCCTACGGTTACTAGGCGCGACCGTTTATTCAACCGCTGTGGACATCGGTTGCCAAAATGTCCCTGCTGCTGGCAAATATAACAAATCGGGGATGGACGAGTGACCCGAGATTTAGATCCCGTAGGAGCAACCTCCTGAAGGTCGGGCGCCTGAACGGGCGACTCCAGAGGGGTGGCGAAGGTAGGAGCCAACCGAACCCTCTGCCTACGTTGGGCACGTTCCAGCCTCCGCTAGTGGAAACGGAGGTCGACACGGGTGGAAATAGCGATAACTTCTCCAGTGTGGCAGGAATCTCCCTGGTAGCCAAGGCGTCTTTCACATGACCCGCCAGTCCAGAGCACGGGAATGAGGACTTTATCTGGCCACTCTAATTCCGAGGCCAGAGTCCAAAATTGGACAGCAAAATGGCTGACCAAAGCCGAACCCTGGGTACTTGCCAGCAGTTGGAGCGCCGTATCGTGGGTGACCTGAGGTCCTAGAAAAATCTTTTTCAGAGCCTCCAGAAAACGAGAAGCGCTCTGCACCACATGGTCGTCGCGCTCCCACAGCGGCATTGCCCACTCCAACGCTCTGCCCAACAGAAGAGCTATCACAAAGCACACTTGTGCCCGATCCATGGGGAAACGTGCAGCCAGAAGCTCGAGGTTATGGCGCACTGACTCACGAATCCCTGACATTGCTTGCTGTCACCAGCAAACTTGTCTGGAAGCGGAAGGTGGGACAATGTAGGGGCAGAGGTGGCAGAGGACAAACTGGCTTCAGCTACGCTAGCAGCCTGAACAGCGACTGCGGTAACATCCACAGCTGAGGTTGTGCGCTCAAGAGCCGCCAACCTACCCTCCAGCTGCTGGATGTACAGCTGTAAACGCTGTTCATCCGTCATTTTACTAGCCAGACCCTGGTGCTAGGATTATGTTAGGGTCTGCGCAACGCACCAAATATAAGATGTAGAGAGGTGCGTTCGCAGCCCGGGGTCCACCGTGCAGGCAGAGCCTGCTGCTAGTAAGATGGCGTAAGTAGCGAACTCTGTTATCCCGCAGAGTCGCTAAAATAAACGCTGTAGCGCGCAGTGGCAGTTACTGCGAACTCTGTTAATACACAGAGCCGCTAGCTGGAATGCCGCAGCGCTATATGGCGATATTAGCGAACTCTGTTACACCACAGAGTCGCTGAGGTAAAGACGCAGAGATAGGTACTGTGTCCTGTTAACCCCACAGGGATACACAGATAACTGCTGTGCGGATAGCAGTCCATGATCATGCAGACAGCAATGCAATCAAGCAATCTCTTCACTGGAGAAGCCGGTATTCTAGGGGCTTATTTCAGCCAAGCCCTAACCACGTGCACCCAAATCTCCTCACCGGAGATGCCGGTATTCTAGGGGCTTATTTCAGCCGAGCCCTAACTACATGCATGCATGATCACACTGGCGCAAAGCACATACTGCAATTGATCCTAGCGCACGGCCGTGCGGTAAGGACAGCCTTTTATAGCAGCCACGAGAAAAAGACCTTCCAGGAAGGACCAATGGGAAGCTGCTTCAGAACATCAACAGCCAGAGGACTTTCCTGAAGGACCAATAGGAGTGGCAGCTGTGTCTGAGCATGTGACCCTGATCTCCAATGGGAGATCTTGCCCTGGGCATGCTCAGATGAAGCAACAAAGGACTTAGACCTAAAGACGTCTGCTCGCTGCTGACCAGTACTGGCTAAAATAGCAGAATCTGAAGAGGCAGCAGCAAGTCTCTGCACAGTATTAGACCGGGCGACACGCTGGGACCGACGTCTTTTCTGAGCAGGCTCCACTGCAGCCGGAGATGAATGGGGGACCGCAGCGGGACTGGTTAGAGACTCCTCTTGTGCAGCAGCGGGAACTCGAACCCTAACACCAGGTGTATATAGTATAGTGAAAAAATTGTAAATCTCCGTAAATATTTCAGGAGTCAGACACAGACGCTCTCAGTCTCAGTATGGATTAGACAAGAATATAAAAAGCTGAAAAAGGGTACTGTATCAGAAGCTGTATACAGTCTAGGGGTAATTGTATATCTCCGTATATATTTCAGGAGTAACACACAGACGCTCACAGGCTCAGTATGGATTAGACAAGAATATGCAAAGCAAAAAAAGGGTAATGTATCATAAGCGTACAGCTGTATACAGTCTAGGGATAATTGTAAATCTCCGTATATATTTGTAGAGTCAGACACAGACTCTCACAGGCTCAGTATGGATTTCACCAGAATTTAAAAAGCTGAAAAAGGGGTACTGTATCAGAAGCGTAAAGCTGTATACAGTGTTGGGGTAATTTTAAATCTCCGTATATACTGTATTTCCGGAGTAACACATAGACGCTCACAAGCTCAGTATGGATTCGCTCGGCGAAACCCGACTTTGGCGAAAGTCGGTGATTTTTTAATCTGACCGACCTGTTTCGCTCAACTCTAGTGTTGACCCAACGTTCCCATTTTTCCATTAGGCACATGGCTTCTTAAAATGGGTGATTGAATCTTGCCACAAGAAATAAAAACCTACTAAATGCTTTCTGTATGCTCAAATATTTACCCAATTGATTTAATCTCCCTTCCTTTTTCCTGTCCACAAAGATCATTATGCTAGCATCCTAGCAGCCCTTCTGTGTGAACTGCACCCTAGCGGGTTATAATCCCTAAGATTGATATTTTTCTTCTTATTGTTTAGAGAACCAAAATGTCTAAATGAAACAATCTATCATTTACAGCATTAAGTGAATTGCGTTTTACACATCCATAAATCTATTTTGTGTTTACGCTTTCGCAGTGCTAACACTTTTTATTTGCATTCTTGCAGAATGACAGTTTATGTACACACCGAGCTTCTTCTCGGAGGCATACGGAGCCCTCGAGTCACCCTCTGCACCTCATAATAAGTCTAATAATACGATTCTATTTGCAATTCTTCGGGCTACAAAATAATTGGATACAAAACTCCAGCAAGGCCTGAAATCCCGCTCTCTTCATCTCACCGCTAATTAGGCAGCTCGTTAGTATCACAGCCTTACTCCTGCAGCCCAGCAGATCTGATCTCCTATGGGAGACTGAGCAATGTCTTTTAAGTTTCTCCTTAGCGGAGATGGAGAATGCAGAGCGCAGCAGGATACACAGAAGAAAACCTCTGCTCAAGAAATATTTTTCTCTTCCTTCTTTGGAGGTGAGATTGAAACCACAGCACTGCTACAACCTTTTTGTCACATTTTCAAAGAATAAATGCTGGTCATGCATTAGTTGTGTTCACATCCATTCCTGATCACATTTGGTGAATCTCCTTTAGAAATAAAGCAGATTAACAAAATGCTATGTTTACGTATCACATACTGCAGAATATTCAGGTAAGTGGCTGACTGTTCCTTCCTTAACCTTGGGGTCATGTGTGAAATGTCTTATTAAAATAAAAATAAGGAGCATGTCAATTATAAGGGAGCAGGGCGTACTGTATATTAAAAATGTTTCACCTGTTATTTTATTTGGCATTGATTAGTGTGAATAGTGTCACACAATAAATTCGAAAGTAGCTGTCACAATCCATTTTTGGATCTGTGGGAGATCTGGCTTTTCATATTAAAGCCCTTTTTCTTTCAGGCCATCGGGGGTTAATGTCAGTTTTTTCCTGCTGATGTAATTGCATTGCTGCTAGTTCTGCTGATGAGTGTGGTGACCACTCCCACCATCCTTAAAAGGTCACCTGATGCATCAGCTGACTGTTGGTTATACAGGTCCTTGGAAAGACCAACCAAGCTGGAGACAGGAGCTTTCTGGTCCATTGGTTCTTCAGCTGAATACTGTGATCTGGTGCCTTACTCTGCTGTGCTGTGCATTAGAGAAATCTAAGTGTTGTATTTTTGTTCCCCATTCCCTGTGGTGTCTGTCTTTCCTTTCCTTTGTGTCTTATTAGTGCAGTGGTGTGACTATTGCTCTCACCTGCCAGCTCCCTACCTAGGGATTAGAGCAGGGCAAGTGAGGGTTTTAAGTATCCTGCTCGGGTGAAAGAACCCGCATTGGGATGTTAGGGAGATCAGGGCACATCCTTAGGTGAGTGCAGAAGGTGTCCATTCCCCCATTCACTATCGACTTGGAATACCGCTGTTATTGTGTCCCTGGTGTTCCCTTGTGTGTTTTGCCGTTTGGTGACCGACCAACCGTTTGGTCGTGTCACGCTAGGACAGTCACTTCGTGACATTAAACCAACCAACACATTTTTTTTTCTGGTGAGCCATGACTCAAATGTATGCCTTTGCACAACTGCTCCAGACCCTCTTCGATGACCTTAAGAGTCTGTGTGGTGAGGTGGTGAAGCAGCTGCAGCAGTTGGTGGGGTTCTGGGCCTCGGCTCAGGTGCAGGCTCAACCAGAATCCAAGATTTCTTTCCCTGACAGGTTTTCTGGGGGGAGAAATACATTTTTGTTTTTTCAGGAGGCCTGCAAGTTATACTTCAGGCTCCACCCTCATTCATCAGGGAGTGAGGAACAATGGATGGGAATCATTACATCCCTTCTTAAGGGTGATCCCCAATCCTGGGCCTTCTCCCTGCCAACCGATTCACCATCTCTATGGTCAGTGGACAAGTTTTTCACGGCTCTGGCGCTGGTGTATGGAGATTCTGATGGCATCTCCCTTGCAGAATCCCGACTCTGTAAAATCAAGCAGGGGGGCCGGCCAGCTGAGGAGTACTGCTCAGAGTTCAGGAGGTGGGCTACTGACACATGGTGGAATGATCCTGCCCTTAGGAGTAATTTTATTCAGGGTCTGTCTACAATATTGCAGGACACTCTTGTGCAATACGCCGCCCCTGGTCATTGGATGCTGCCATGTCCCTTGCTATCCGGGTGGATATATGCCTCAGGAAGAGGCATACACCAAATCTGCCCCTGTTGTCCTTACTAAGAAGGAGGACATACTGGTGCAGGAGGAGTTGGTTCCCAAACGGTGTTGCCTGCAGTTCACCATGGTGTGGGGGCATGTTTTTTCTTTGGGCAGACTGGGCATTTTATCGGGGTCTGCCCAGCTAGCGCCAAAATACTTGTACTATCTAAGAAGCCGTGTCCCCCTGGTTGTGTGGGGGAGGAGACCAGGGAGTGCATATTTCCTCCATTTTTTTCTCCTCAATGTACCTATTCTGCTGAAGTGGTGGTTGACGGGGTAACTGAGAGTATACCGATGCTTGTAGACAGTGGAGCAGGTGTTAATCTGGTGGATGCTCACTTTGTCCAAACTCTTGGCCTGAGGTGTAGGACGCTAGGAAAACCCCTAAGTGTCCAGGCCATTGACTCTGTCCCACTCAGCCAGGGAAGGTAACCTAAGTCGTAGATGATATACACCTGTGTATAGGGACTCATCATGAAGAGTCCCTGTTGTGCTATGTCTTGGGGGGAACGCCAACACCCATCTTTTTAGGCCTCCCTTGGCTGAAAAGACACAACCCGGTCATAGATTGGCGGTCCAGGGAAGTAGTCAGCTGGGACCAGTCATGTGAGGGCTGCTGCCCGGGGGCTACTGTCTCTGCCATCTTTCTACAACCGTCCCCTTCTCCGGTGAGGGCAGCAGAGGTGCTGCCAGAGAGCAGGGGCAATTCTCAATCCTCACCACAAGCTAACCCTAAGTGTTGGAGTCCTCTTAGGAGGAGGGTTCATGGGAGGGTGGTGGTTACCTCTGAGCATAGTGGGGGTGTGAGTGTGGTGACACAGGGGGATGCCTCTGTTGTCGGTTCCTCGAAGAGTTCACCATCTTGTGGCAAATGTGTGGGTGGCAATAAACATTCAGGTCGGATCTGTGTGTGAATGAGTACGTATGGGTGTCCACCAAAAACATACAGTGAAAGTGTGCTACTGGGGCCTGGAGTTCCTGGGTGATTGGGCCATATCGGATGTCAGCCATTCTCAGCCCAGGGACTTTCCAGCTGTAGTTACCCCCAGTAATGCAGGTACACAACTCATTCCCCAGGTCGGCACTCTGGAGAATTGTGGTGCCTCCGAACATACATTGTGGTCACTTCCATCAGTCCGCGTTTACCATAAACTTGAGGGTCGGGTAACTTCCAAGGTGAAATCTGGTGGATCGAGGCGTTCTCGCCGTGGGTTGTTTTCTGATGAGGTACGGTGTTGAGGGTCCAGGGGCCCCTCATTGAAAAGGGGGTACTGTCACTATCCATTTTTGGATCTGTGGCAGATCTGGCTTTTCATATTAAAACTTTTTGTCTTTCAGGCCATTGGGGTTAATGTCAGTTTTCCCCCCGCTGGCCTGCTGGTGTAATTGCATTTCTGCTAGTTCTGCTGATGTGTGTGGTGACCACTCCCACCATCCTTAAAAGGTCACCTGATGCATCAGCTGACTGTTGGTTATACAGGTCCTTGGGGAGACCAACCGAGCTGGAGACTGGAGCTTTCTGGTGCAGTAGTGCTTCAGCTGAATACTGTGATCTGGTGCCTTACTCTGCTGTGCGGTGCATTGCAGCAGAGAAATCTAAGTGTTGTATTTTTGTTCCCCATTCCCTGTGGTGTCTGTCTTTCCTTTGTGTTTTATTAGTGCAGTGGTGTGACTATTGCTCTCTCCTGCCAGCTCCGTAACTAGGGATTAAAGCAAGGCAAGTGAGGGTTTTAGGTATCCTTCTCGGTGATGGGGTGAAAGAACCTGTATAGGAACGTTAGGAAGATCAGGGCACATCCTTAGGTGAGGGCAGGAGGTGTCCATTCCCCCGTTCCCTATCGACAGGGCCTACCGCTGTTATTGTGTCCCTGGTGTTCCCTTGTGTGTTTTGCCGCTTGGTGACCGTGCAACCGTTGGGTCGTGTCACTCTAGGACAGTCACTTCGTGACAGTAGCTACTGATACTTCAGATTTGTCAATAGGAAGTCTTTTGGATAGTATTTTCTTAAGGCTTCAGGGATAAAAATATGCAACATGAAAATAGCTTTTGGGTTGTCTTTTCTGTTTAGTTTTTAAGCGAATACATGATCAGTTAGATGCTATTCACTTTTATGGGATTAAAGTTGGTGCCATTGCACATCAGTTTTGTCCTTCTCAGTTCATTAATGTGGATAGAATATTTCGGGAGTTGTCCTTTTGAGTCAAAACAGGTAAAAAGCTCACAGTTTATTCTGGTATTAGAGTACACACCATTTAGAAAAAAAAATTCACAGCAAAATTTGTGGTACTTAAGCAAATAATTAAAATATAAGTTTTAATTTAATAGTATAAAAATATGCACAAAAGACAAACAACAAATACAATAAAACGCCTAGGGGGACAGAGTATCGCTACTTCGTCTCTCACTCTTGCTCCTGCCTTACAGTGGAGGTTGGCACCCTAGACCTGCGCAGATGACGTGCCCTCTGACCGGCGTCTTACCCTTCTTTCCCTATTATACCCTATGGGCAAGAGGGATTAGATTAGTCAGAAAAATACTGGTGTTTAATACATACACTGATTTTGCTATATAAAACATAAGATTTTACGCTGTAATAGTCAAAAATAAGAATAAGAATACTCATACAATCTACATGAGAGACATATCCTCATTAGTATCAATTTGAGAGGGTTGTCCTCATTGGCCTACGTCTACTATCATTAAGCCAAAACGCAGCATAGTACCTCCATCTACCCTGAAATCTCTTAATAAAGTAGGAGTCTACCTTATTTGGGACAGAGCAGAAAAGATCACACCGTGAACTCCTTGATATTCTAGTGTCACCAATATATTTAAAGCTTTTTCTATACAATAGTCTATGTAAAATAGGACTCCTCTTATACCATCACGGTGAAGCTCATTAACATAGTGCTGTAATTTATTCAATATTCTTCACACTTTTAAAGCTTATTATTGTGTGTTTCTTATCCACAACATAGCAATTTCTGTAGTAGCTATGTTGAATGTCATCTGCAGATTTTTCCCTTGCTCGGACCAGAGTGTGCAGCTGCATAGAAATACATGCAGCTGCACACTCCGGTCCCGAGTGCCGGCGGCAGTGCCGAGTATTGATGCGAGAGACTAGCACGAATTTCGCAAGTCTGACCCGGCCTTAGACTTGCATTAGAGATTAAATATCTGCAGGTAAAAAATGTATATGCATTTTCAGTGTGTTTCTGCAGTTAAAAACGCATCAACAACGTATGTAATTCACACAGTGTCAAAAAAGCTAAAAAATACATAAAAAATTAACTGAAAAAATGCAGTAAAAAGGCAAGGAACCTAATTTATCTAATAGGTGCAGAAATAGTGTAGAAAACCTGCAGCTTCAAAAACTCACCAAAAGCTCAATATGGAAATTACAAGATGGTACTCCTTATCCAGCCCCTATCTTTTATACTGGATGTGACAGCACCCCTGATTGGCTACGCTAGAGCATGTCATTTGATATTTGTAGGGCATCATGGGGAAACCCACTGAGTCGTCAGCCGTGTGTCACATGGTGGCAGACATTTTTGTTGTTGTTTATCATGGATATAATTGTAAAATCTATAAAGCCATCTCATAAGTAAACATTGAAGCAAGGCTCGCACTCTACGACCTACACATGACATGACCCTAATTCTCAGCTGGAATCCCCCTTCCTGCAAACAGGTAATTAAAGTTGGTTACTGGATGGATCGCAGACCAGGCAAGACTGACAAAGAGATTTGCAAAAAAAACAGATTTATGGTCAGTGGAGATAACCTATCTCCCTTGGCCTCCCAGTGACCTGAAAGGCAAACCTACTACTTGAGCTCCTTTTCCTCCATTTTAAATTATGAGTTAAGGCAGCGGTCCCCAACCTTTTGCACCAGGGACCGGCTTCAAGCAAGTGAGTCGCCCGCCAGGCGTACCCGGCACCGAGCCCGTCGTTTGTTATGGGGATGTCACGGTAGCTGTAGCTCGGTCGGTGGCCCTGGGACTCACCAAAAAGGGGGTTGTATTTACAGGGGATAACGTCAATTGAATCGTGACGCCACTAGAGTTGAGCGATACTTTCCGATATCCAAAAGTATCGGAATCGGAATGGTATCGCCGATACCCAAAAAATATCGGCGATACCCGATACCGATACCGTAAGTCCAATGTAAGTCTATGGGAACAAAAAATCGAAATTAAAAAAACCCATTCTTGCCTTGTAGGTTAATTGTACATGAAGGAAAACAACAAAGAGTAATGTAGAATGTATTGGGGGAGTTGAGGAGACATTAAAGGCATAGATGTTTAACCCAATCCAATGGAATAGCATTAATTTTTTTTTTTAGGAAATACGTTCGGATTGACGAAGAAATTGGACAATGTTGTTAACCTTTTTTCTATTTTGGCAAATATGTGTGTTTCACAACTTCCATGCTCTTCACCTTTTTAACTTTTGCCACACTTTCTCCTTCATAATCTTCAGCAGCATCATCTTTGTCATCAAATTATTCTTCATCTTCACCTTCTTTATCTTCTTCTAAAACTTCTTGCTTTTCATCTTTTTGTTAACATTACTCATATTGTTCTTTTTAAACTATTATTCTTCTTCATATTATAGTCCTTCATCTTCTTCATCATATTCTTATTTGTAACAGAGATTCCTGTATTTGTAATCTGTAAAAGTATGATTTTTTCATCGTTCCGTTCTTGCTGCCACAAAAGATTTAAATTACAACAGTATTTGTCCGTGTTCAGCTTAGCCTGCAGCATCAGGCATTTACCAGGGGCACCACGAGGAGGAACGGACTCACCCCCATACACTGCTTAGTCTTCTTCTGCTTATAATTTAGAGCATATATTTTGCTCTTCATTTTGGTCTTATACTTCATGTTCTTCTGCTTTTAGATCTTCTGCTTATTGTTCTTGTGTCTCTTGTTCTGTATCTTGTATTTGTAGCACAACCTTGTACCAGCTGATGTTACTGGGACACGGTTACTAAGCAGGAGGTACCTGTGCTCCAAAGCACTACCAAGGACCAGCAGACGTTGCTGGAACTCGGATACCGAGATGGAGGCACCTAGGCCAAAGGCACTGCGGAGAACCAGTTGACGGTACTGGAACCCGGACGGGTAGCAGAAGGTACAAGAGCCAATGCAAGTAACGAGGACCAGCTGACTGTGCTGGAACCCGGAGGGGCAGCAGAAGGAAAAGAGCCAATGGCACAACCGAGGACCAGCTGACGTTACTGGGACACGGTTACTAAGCAGGAGGTACCTGTGCTCCAAAGCACTACCAAGGACCAGCAGACGTTGCAGGAACTCGGATACCGAGATGGAGGCACCTAGGCCAAAGGCACTGCGGAGAACCAGTTGACGGTACTGGAACCCGGACGGGTAGCAGAAGGTACAAGAGGCAATGCAAGTACCGAGGACCAGCTGACTGTGCTGGAACCCGGAGGGGCAGCAGAAGGAAAAGAGCCAATGGCACAACCGAGGACCAGCTGACGCTACTGGGACGCGGTTACTAAGCAGGAGGTACCTGTGCTCCAAAGCACTACCAAGGACAAGCAGACATTGCAGGAACTCGGATACCAAGATGGAGGCACCTAGGCCAAAGGCACTGTGGAGAACCAGCTGACGGTACTGGAACTCGGACGGGTACCATAAGGCACCCATGAAAATGTAAGTTGACAGGCCGCAAGCCGTCTGCAGTTACCAAATCACACAGTCCTACAGTGGGTGCTTGTCCTATTTTCACAAGGAAAGAGCCTTTATTTACATATCCCACAGCACACATAGGAATCACCTAAACTGCAGGCACCATAGAGTCGGATAACCGGAATGCAACATGAAAGGACAACTTATTGGAGGCTAATTTACGTTGACACTGCCAGGAAACAGCTGTCGTGCTGTAACCAGGGTGAGCATGAGTCAGTACCCGTGCCAATTACTTCCGAGCAACAACTGGCGGTGTTGGAGCCCAGGGATGAGAGGAGGACAGGGTGGAGGCAGCATGACTTTTTGTCGTACACACAGCAGGGGAACAGCTGCCATTACTCAACCCCAGTAACACAGGAGCAAGTGTTGACTGTGCTAACAGCACTTACAGGCAACAACTGGCGGTGTTGGAGCCCAGGGTCCAATGCATCGACTTCAATTGCTTCCACCTCCTCTCAGGACCACAGCACTGTTGATCAACCATCTGTCTCTTCACCGCCTGCCAAATTGCCCAGTCAGTCAGAGAGTTCTGTACAGGAGCCAGCTGAGTCTCTGCTTCTGTTCTCAGAATCTGTTGGTTTGCAAACAGGGGCCCAGCCAAGCAGCATTCTGGAATGTGAAGAAGAGGAGTATGCAGTGATGCGCAACAGCTGTGTCTCTCTGAATCTGAAGAGGCGGGTGAGACAGTGCTGATGGTCAGCACACCGCAGAACGCATCTGATGATGATGAGACTCAGGTGCCAGTTTCTGTTGAGCATGGTGGTGGCCAGACCACCCAACAGCAGCAGGTGTTGGAAGAGGTTAGTGGAGATGATGAGGTCCAAGACCCAACATGGCGTGAGGAACAGGAAGGTGGTGGGAGCAGCTCTGAGGAAGCGATTGCCCCAACGGTACAAACAGGAGGGAGAGTTAGGCTGCATACTCTGTTGCCTGTAGCCTCCATTTTGGCACCTGTTCGGATAATTTCTCTTCCAAAAGTGTAAACGGACGCTCCCAGGACTTGCACTGCGTGGTCCTTTTTTCACACACTTGCAGATGATATTTGCTATGTCAAATGCAAGCTGTGTAATCAAAAAGTAAAAAGAGGTAAAGTGTCAGTAACCTCAATACCACAAATATGTGTAAACATGTGCGGAGAAAACACGTAGTTGAGTTACAAAGACACACTGAAGATGTACAGTCTATAGAGAATCACTGCACAAGTTTAACTGCATATGTCTTGGTTAAATTGGAAATTTTTATTGCACACTTGATGTGAAAAAAGAAAATAGCTATGAGACGACTAACTGACAACTGGCAACGCAGTGGCCTTTATCAAATAGTCACTGGAAGAGATAGAAAAATTTACAGTCAATGACAATGTATAATATATACAATATATACAATATATACATAGGGTGAAGAATATATATACATAGGAATTAGGCAACATGTTAAACATTTGGGTGATACTGTAGAACACGGAGAATTATCCCTCTAGGGTATGCGGGTGGATAATGTAGTTTTTTGTTGATTTTTGGGAGTGTGTAGAAAAGAGGGGTGATGGGGTATTGAATATTAAGGAATGTCATAGTCTTACAGTCTATGGTGATCAATTAAAGATGTTTTGTCAGGATACGATCAATTTTTTGACAGATGTAAAATATAGGTCACAATTGAGTTGTCTGTAGGTTAGGTTAACTGACAGTTGTCTATGAATTTCGGCAATAGATTGGGTCTTATTCATAATAACGATAGCAGCCCCCTTATCTGCTGGTTTAATAATAATGTTGGGGTTATCTTTCAGATATTTTATGGCTTGTTTATCTGTGGGTGTCAGGTTGTGGCGTATCGGGTGTAGGCCCAATCTCGGCAAACCATCCACGAGCACAGGCTCTGAATGCTGGCATTGCAAAACTCTTGTCCCTTGAAATGCTGTCATTCAGGCTGGTGGAGACTTACAGTTTACGGAACTTAATGGCATTGGCAGTCCACAATACAATGTGCCAAGCTGATTTTATTTCAGCAGGCAAGCCGTCCCTGGTCTGCAAAAGCATGTTGTTGAGGTTAAAATTAAACATGCGCTACTAAACTCCGTCAGTAGCAATGTCCACCTGACCACCGCTGCGTGGACCAGTACCCATGGCCAGGGACAATACCTTTACCTCACTGCCCATTGGGTCAATGTTGTGGAGCCGGGTACAGATCTTGCGAGTGGCGCTGTACGTGTTCAGCCAACTACAAGGATTGCAGGAATCAAGTCTGTACACATTGACTCCTCCTTCTCCAGTTCCTCAGAAACATTGTTGCAGGAGCCGTCACGATCTACCTCCACATGGACCCGTGAACGCTTAATAAGAATCTTTAGTTATATAGCGCCAACAGATTACGCAGCGCTGTACAGTTTAACAGTTTCATAACACAAGTCATAAGTAACAACGTTACCAATACAATAATTAAAGCAATATAATCCGCACATGCTCGTGAGAGCTTACAATTTACAAATATGTGGGGGAGATACAAAGTACAGGTGTTTATATACAATGGTGTATTTAGAATGATGGTCCAGCCATTTTGAGGGAGTGAGGGATGGATGGAGATAGTGAATGGGCTACACACACACACTTACACATAGAATGACTTTGATTAGTGAATGTGATAGGCCGCTCTGAAGAAATGTGTTTTGAGTGAGCGCCCGAAAACATGCAAATTGTGGATAGTTCTAATTTCTTGGGGTACAGCATTCCACAGTATTGGCGCAGCGCGGGAGAAGTCTTGGATTCGGGAGAGATGTTCTTTAGGTGTAGGCGGCAATAGCGGGCAACAGATTGTATATGGGAGGTGAAGGAGAGATTGGTGTCAAACATAACACCCAGACAGCGAGCCTGTTGACCGATATGAGCACAGACGTGGCCAAACGTCAACAGGCCGTCCTGAAATTAATTTCCATGGGGAATCAAAGCCACACAGCGCTGGAGCTCTGGAATGCCATAAAGCAAGAGAGCGACATGTGTATTTTGCCAGCGAATCTCCAGCCAGGCTTGGTAGTGTGTGACAATGGCCGAAATCTGGTGGCAGGTCTGGGCCTAGGCAACGTCACTCACATACCATGTCTGGCACATGTGCTAAACTTGGTCGTCCAGAGTTTTTTGAGGGACTATCCGGATCTTGATGCACTGCTGCACAAGGTCCGCCTACAGTGCGCTAACTTGCGACGTTCCACCATGGCCAGATCGCGCATTGCAGCTCTGCAACGCAGATTTTGCCTTCCTGAACATCGCATCATATGTGACGTACCCACCAGGTGGAATTCCACGTTACATATGTTGGAGCGGTTGTGTGAGCAGCAGCCAGCAGTAATGGAGTATCAGCTGCATCAGTCGCAATCAACTCACAATTTGCGCCGTTCACTTCACCACTACTGAGTGGGCCTCTATAATAATAATAATAATCTTTATTTATATAGCGCCAACAGATTCCGCAGCGCTGTACAGTTTAACAGTTTCATAACACAAGTCATAAGTGACAACGTTAACAATACAATAATTAAAGCAATATAAGCCGCCCCTGCTCGTGAGACCTTACAATCTACAATGAGGAGGGGGAGCTACAAAGTACAGTTGTTTATATACAATGGTTTATTTACAATGATGGTCCAGCCATTTTCAGGGAGTGAGGGATGGATGGAGATAGTGAATGGGCTACACGCACACACAGTTACACATAGAATGACTTTGATTAGTGAATGTGATAGGCCGCTCTGAACAAATGTGTTTTGCGTGTGGAAGTAGGGCTGTTAATGGGGATGTTGAAGTCTCCAAGGATAAGGGTTGGTACTTCTGAGGACATGAAAGTGCGGCAGCCAGGCAGAGAAGTGGTCAAGGAACTGTGTGGGCGAGCCTGGGGTCCGATATATTACCGCTACTCTGAGGGAGAGGGGACGAAAGAGCCTGATGGTGTGGACCTCATAATTTGCAAAATCTTTATATAAAATTTACATGTTACATATTTACATCTAGTATAAAACATTTAACCATTAAGCCTACTTACAGAACAAGGAAGTGTAAAAAACCTTGTGCTTAAAAAAAAAAGTGCAAATAAAATGTGAGAAGGGCAGTGTAACAAATAATTTAGGAAAAAGATAAACTAACATCAAGTGCTGTGTGCTGTGTAAGAGCCAGACACATTAACATGAAATCAGTCTGGAATAGCGGTGATTTTATCCCCATAACCCGAGTAACATTCTGGGGAGAGGGGTGTAGAGTCAACGATCAGCAACTAGCTACGGTAGCTAAAATACCTGAAAAAAAAAAAAAGTTATTTAACATTCATAAGATACATTTTTTTTAAAACATAAAAAATATCATACACAGCAGGATCTTTAGTAAAAACCAGACTTATCACTGTAACCTCTTAATCCTTGCAAGCTTCAACACAACGTTGACAAGGTACACAGCAGGGGTGGTCGGTCTCCTAGACAACGAGCAAACTCCTTCATGTTGAGAGAGGCCACCATCTCCTTAGCTTTCTAGTACTTTTCTGTGGGAATGAGCTTGTCTCCAACCAGCCAGGAATATCCATTGAATGGCACACCATGGTTTGGTATTAGCACCCAGTACCAAAAGTGAAGCCAACCACAGTTCCCATTTCTTATGAACTTTATTTGATATACTGGCTGGCCAAACATTAGTTTCTCACAAAGGAGCTGAAGACCCTGAGTGGCAGTAGGTGCAAGTCTCTCCAGCATGACCTGTTTGTTAGATATTTGCCGTCTACACCTAAAGAACATCTCTAGAATCCGCCCTTTTCTCACCATGGAAACAACAAAAATCCTCACTGTAGCATTGATCCACTCCCGCCTGGACTACTGCAACGCTCTATTACTTGGCCTCCCCATTTGTAATGTATGTAGTACAGTTCATATAGCGTCTTGTGCTTGGGTGCGATGAAAACACATGAGACACAGGTTTGATATAGAAAGTCTTGTATTACTTCATACAAGTTGGCAAAAATAGTCACACAGTTTGCAGACACAGAAGCAGGAGACACAGCAGGCCAGAGTAATCTAAGCTCAGCAATCACTCTCCACAACAGGTTCAGGATCTTCTTCTCTGTTACCGTAAGTCCATGCAAACGTGGGTCTTTCAAAGAGCAGGGTTCAGAGTCCACAAGTGCTTCAGAGTTCCTCAGTAGGAATAGCTGGAGTACAAGGTCCAAGGCTTTAGGAGTCAGGTCACAGGTTCACTGCAGGCTAGATTCTGAAGCACTGATTGCTCAGCTGTGGCTGCTTAAGAAGCAAAAGGAGAGAATCAGGGCGGGAACATGCAAGCTGGAAACTCCATTTTGACTAAGGGCAAGATAGCTGCAGCAAGACAGAAAGTAAAATGGCTGACGAACAAACTGAGTTTCAGGAACATGTACACAGAACCTTACATTACTCCCCCCTTAGGGACAACCTCCGGATGACCTCAGGCCAGGCTTGTGTGGGTACCTCTGATGAAACTGACGGAGCAAGCGAGGAGCATTAACGTTATTGACTGGTTCCCATGAGTTGTCCTCCACTGGGTAGCCCTGCCATTTAATCAGATATTGTAACCGATTTCTATACAACCTGGAATCTAAAATCCTTTCCACCACAAATTCTTCCTGACCATCGACTAGCACTGGGTCAGGGCAAGGAGAAGAACGTCCAGGAAACGTATTGGGTGTCGCAGCCTTTAGTAGGGATACATGAAAGACAGGGTGAATTCTCATAGTTCTGGGCAGTTGAAGACGACAAGCAACGGCACTTATAATTTTACTGATTTTATAGGGTCCAATGTACTTATGTCCCAACTTAGACGATGGAATCCTTAACTTAAGATTTCTGGTTGACAGCCAGACCAAGTCTCCTACCTTGAAAGCTGGTGCAGGTTTACGAAATTTATCTGCTGCTTTCTTGTACCTTTCCTGAGCCGATTCCAGATTCTCCTTTAGAAGATCCATATTCTTCTGTAAAGACGTGATTCTTTCAGCCACTGCTGGTAAAGGCGTTTCTATGGGAAATCGTGGTAGAATGTTAGGATGATAACCTAGATTAGAGTAAAAAGGAGACTGCTTAGTGGAGGCACTCTGAGAGTTGTTATACGAGAACTCAGCTAATGGAAGTAGATCCACCCAATCATCCTGTAGGTGGCAGATAAAGCAGCGGAGATACTGCTCCAGGGTTTGATTGGTTCGTTCGGTCTGTCCATTAGTCTGGGGATGAAAAGCAGAAGAAAGGTTTACTTTAATGTCCAATGCTGCACAGAAATTTTGCCAAAACCTAGAAGTGAATTGCACCCCTCGATCCGAAATAACCTCATCCGGTACTCCATGTAAGCGAAACACATCTTTAATCATCAAATCTGATGTCTGTTTTGCAGTGGGTAAGCCGACACAAGGGATAAAATGAGCTGCCTTTGTTAGACGGTCAACCACCACTAGAATGTGTTCTTCCCTTGAGAGGTTGGTAACTCCACAATGAAGTCCATAGAAATGGATCCCCACGGGCGGGACGGGGTGGGAAGAGGCTGTAACAGACCAGTTGGTGAGGAGCGAGGTGTTTTGCATCTTGCACAGACTTCACATGAAGTGACATAGTTTAAAACATCCTTCCTGCAAGTGGGCCACCAAAAGAAACGAGAGAGAAATTCCTGTGTCTTTAGAATTCCTCTATGCCCAGCTATCTTGGAATCGTGAATGAGTTGCAATACTCTCAATCTGACTGTTTCAGGAATATACAGGCGTTGTCCCTGAATCCACACACCATTCTTAAAGACAAGACTTACGTCCCTTGGGGGTTGTGCCAAAAAGGAATCCGCATGGTATGCTTCCTTGATGTCCTTAAGTAGGTCTTGATTATGAATTACTCCTAGGAATCTAGAGTCAGGAAGAATAGTCTTAGGAGGAGTAATTGGATGTGTCTCTGCTGAGTAAATCCTAGAGAGTGCATCAGCCTTTCCATTGCGCGATCCTGGTCTATAAGAAATGATAAAATTAAATTGGTTTAAGAAAAGATTCCAGCGAGCCTGGCGAGGAGTCAGGCACTTAGCCGACCTGATAAACTCAAGGTTACGATGATCTGTCAGGACGACTATTTGCTGTGCAGCTCCCTGAAGAAGGTGTCTCCATTCTTTGAAGGCGGCAATAATGGCCAACAACTCTCTATTGCCCACATCGTAGTTCCTCTCAGCCGAAGACAACTGCTGGGAAAAGAAGGCACAGGGATGCAAGACATTCTTCTCACCTGTTCTCTGAGAGAGTATAGCTCCAACGGCACAGTCTGAAGCATCCACCTCTATTATGAAGGCAAGCTCGGGGTTGGGATGTACTAGGATAGGTGCAGTGGTAAATTTATCTTTCAGATGGGAAAATGCTTCCTGGGCTTGGGGAGTCCAGGAGAACCTAGACTCTTTCCGGGTAAGTTGGGTGATAGGTGACACTACCTCAGAGAAATTTCTAATGAAACGTCTATAGAAGTTGGCAAACCCGATGAAGCGCTGTACATCCTTCACATTTCTAGGACTTGGCCAATCCTTGATGGCTTGGGTTTTGCTTCCATCCATACTAATTCCTTGTGTAGACAGTACATACCCCAGAAATTGAATTTCGGTCCTATGGAATTCACACTTTTCAAGTTTGATGTAAAGATGATTTTGTCTTAGACGTTCCAAGACCATTCTCACATGTCCATGATGTTCCTCTGTGGAGTTAGAAAAAATTAGAATATCATCCAAATAAATTACCACGAATGTATCTAGGAGATCCCTGAAGATGTCATTCACCAAGTGTTGGAAAGTGGCTGGGGCGGTACTCAGACCAAAAGGCATAACTAGATATTCAAAGTGTCCATAGCGTGACCTGAATGCAGTCTTCCATTCATCCCCAGGTCTAATACGGACTAAGTTATAGGCCCCACGAAGATCTAGTTTAGAGAAAATTTTGGCATGTCGCACTCTCTCCAATAACTCAGGGATTAAAGGCAATGGATAACGGTTTCTAAAGTAACCTTATTGAGTTCCCTATAGTCTACGCAGGGTCTCAGAGATCCATCTTTCTTCTTTACAAAGAAGATGGGTGCACCTGCAGGAGATGAAGAGGGGCGTATGAAGCCCTTGGCTAGATTTTCGTCTATGTAATCCTTTAAAGCCTTTAGCTCGGGCCCCGCCAGGGGGTAGATCTTACCAAAAGGTATCTCTGCTCCAGGCAATAATTCAATTGGACAATCATATGGACGGTGAGGAGGAAGCTGGTCAGCGTTCTTCTTGTCACATAAATCCACATAGTCCTGGTATACAGCTGGTAGTTCAGGGACTGACATGGTTCCTTTAGGAACAGAGCAAGCTGAAACTTTTGGACTCATCTGTTTCTCTGGAAAGTGTAATTCCTTGGTCTCCCAGTTAATGGTAGGATTCTGAGCCTGCAGCCATGGTAGCCCTAGAATAATGGGAAAGTGGGGAGAAGAGATAAGCATAAAGGACAGTTTCTCTTGATGATCTTTACCCATAAGAACCCTCAAAGGCTCTGTTTCCTGATCCACTGGTCCAGAGGTCAGCAGGGAGCCATCCACAGTTTCCATCTGTACTGGAGTAGCCTTCTTCACTGAACGTATCCCCTGTTTCAGAGCAAAGGAGACATCCATAAAATTTCCACTTGCCCCTGAGTCGATCATAGCAGAGCTAGACACCCAAGCTGAGTCAACCCAGAGTTTGATGGAAAGAAAGCAATGAGAATTGTTTTTCTTACAACTCAGCTGGGACACCGCTGAGGAAACTTGAAAAATTGCAGCGTTTACACAGTCAACGTCCTCAGAAGTAACGGAGTTTAAGTCCGAGAAATCAAGATCTGTTGCTGCAGATCTCTCTGGAGCCTGAGGCTCGGACCTGACAGATCCCCTCTCGCAACACTCACAGTGAATGAGTGCTGCAGTAGTCTTACGAGAACGGCTGGGGCAGTTTATAATGAAGTGCCCTGACTTACCACAATAGAAACATAGATTCTCCTTAAAACGATGTTCCTTGCGTGCATCACTAACCCGTCGTTGTAAAGAGTCTACCTGCATGGGTTCAGGTTCAGGTTCCCGTGTAATCCTACTCAAAGGTTCCTTAGCTGGAGAGGAAGGTAGGAAAAGGTTAGTGCGATTGCTTTCGAACCATCTCTCTTGCCTGCGTTCAGTCAGACGAGTATCAATACGGATGCAGTAGTTAATAAAGTCACCTAACGCAGTGGGAGGGTCGGCACGAGCAAGTTCATCCTTAATCAGTGGAGATAACCCCTTTCGAAAAATAGATTTTTTGGCGGAACTGTCCCAGGTGGTATCAAGGGCCCATCTCCTGAAATCCAAGGCATATTCAGCTACCGAGTGCTTACCTTGGCGCAAAGCTAACATGGCTGCTTCAGCTGTTGCACCTCAATTGGGGTCATCAAACACCTGCCCCATGGCTGAAATAAAAGCATCAAGGTGATTCAAACAATCATCCTCAGTCTCAATCAGAGGGTTTGCCCACATCAAAGCCTTGTTGGTAAGCAACATAATTATAGTAAGCACCTTAGATCGTTCAGTGGGAAATTGTGAAGCATGTGCAGAAAAAAAAAGATTGCATTGATTAATAAATCCCCTGAATTTCCCACGTTCACCGCCAAAACGAAAAGGGGGCAACTTGGGAATCCCAGAACTCGGGGCTACGGCAGGAGCCTGGACTCGCTCTTCTAGAACCTCAATCCTGGCTCGCAAATCCTGGGCAGTCTGTCCAAACACTTGCAAATTGTGATTAGTGAGGTCCTGTAGGCTTGAAAAACGGGTCTTTATATTCTGCAAATCTGCAAGGATATTATCAGTCACTCCGCAAAGTTCCTTTATGCGGGCCTCCATTTTCCAGATCTTTTAAGACAGGAGTACTGGAAGAAGAGGAGAGGAGAAAAAAAAAACAATAGTGTTTACCTGTGGTAACACTGCAGAGAGAAAAAAAATTAAGGGAATTGCTCACCTGGAATGGTTGTGAGAAGTCACAACCACTGTCATCACAGAAAGTACAACCGGACATCCGATATCCATAGTTACAGCAGACACAGCCTTTCCAGACCCAGCAGACACTAACGTTTTGGCTTCAGAATCTTGTAATGTATGTAGTACAGTTCATATAGCGTCTTGTGCTTGGGTGCGATGAAAACACATGAGACACAGGTTTGATATAGAAAGTCTTGTATTACTTCATACAAGTTGGCAAAAATAGTCACACAGTTTGCAGACACAGAAGCAGGAGACACAGCAGGCCAGAGTAATCTAAGCTCAGCAATCACTCTCCACAACAGGTTCAGGATCTTCTTCTCTGTTACCGTAAGTCCATGCAAACGTGGGTCTTTCAAAGAGCAGGGTTCAGAGTCCACAAGTGCTTCAGAGTTCCTCAGTAGGAATAGCTGGAGTACAAGGTCCAAGGCTTTAGGAGTCAGGTCACAGGTTCACTGCAGGCTAGATTCTGAAGCACTGATTGCTCAGCTGTGGCTGCTTAAGAAGCAAAAGGAGAGAATCAGGGCGGGAACATGCAAGCTGGAAACTCCATTTTGACTGAGGGCAAGATAGCTGCAGCAAGACAGAAAGTAAAATGGCTGACGAACAAACTGAGTTTCAGGAACATGTACACAGAACCTTACACCATTACTCGACTATCCCCTCTCCAGTCCATCCTTAATGCAGCAGCCAGGGTCATCCATCTGGCTAATCGGTACTCGGACGCGTCCACTCTTCGCCAGTCCTTACACTGGCTGCCCATTCATTATAGGATCCAATTCAAAGTACTGGTTCTCACCCACAAAGCTCTCCACAGTGCAGCACCCCCCTACATCTCCTCCCTCATTTCTATCTATCGGCCTAACCGACTGCTGCGCTCTGTAAATGACTTTCGACTAACCTCTGCACTAATCCGTACCTCCCACTCCCGACTCCAAGACTTCTCCCGCGCTGCGCCAATCCTCTGGAATGCTCTACCACAAGAAATTAGGACTATCCACAATTTGCATGGTTTCAGGCGCTCCCTCAAAACACATTTGTTCAGAGTGGCCTATCACATTCACTAACCAAAGTCGTTCTATGTTTAAGTGTGTATGTGGAGCCCATTCACTATCTCCATCCATGCCTCACTCCCTCAAGATGGCTGGACCATCATTGTAAATGCACCATTATATATACACACCTGTACTTTGTATCTCCCCCACCTCATTGTAGATTGTAAGCTCTCACGAGCAGTGTCGGCTTATTTTGCATTAACCCCTTAACGACCAAGCCATTTTGTAGGTTAAAGACCAGGCCAATTTTTACATTTCTGACCACTGTCTCTTTATGAGGTTATAACTCTGGAACGCTTCAACGGATCTTGGCGATTCTGAGAATGTTTTCTCAAGACATATTGTACTTCATGAAAGTGGTAAAATTTCTTCAATATAACTTGCGTTTATTTATGAAAAAAACGGAAATATGGCAAAAATTTTGAAAATTTTGCAATTTTCAAACTTTTAATTTTTATGCCATTAAATCAGAGAGATATGTCACAAAAATTAGTTAATAAATAACATTTCCCACATGTCTACTTTACATCAGCACAATTTTGGAACCAAAATTTTTTTTTGTTAGGAAGTTATAAGTGTTAAAAGTTGACCAGCAATTTCTCATTTTTCCAACAAAATTTACAAAATCATTTTTTTTAGGGGCCACCTCACATTTGAAGTGAATTTGAGGGGTCAATATGACAGAAAATACCCAAAAGTGACACCATTCTAAAAACTGCACCCCTCAACGTGTTCAAAGCCACATTCAAGAAGTTTATTAACCCTTTAGGTACTTCACAAGAATTGAAGCAATGTGGAAGGAAAAAATTAACATTTAACTTTTTTTCCCAAAATTTTTCTTTCGACACTATTTTGTAAAATTTTGTCAAGGGTATCAGTAGAAAATGAACCACAATATTTGTTGTACAATTTCTCCTGAGTACATCGATACCCCATGTGTGGGGGTAAACCACTATTTGGGCGCATGGCAGAGCTCGGAAGGGAAGCAGCGCCATTTGACTTTTTTGGCTGGAATTGAGATTGGACGCCATGTCGCATTTGGAGAGTCCCTGTGTGCCTAAACAGTGGAAACCCCCCACAAGTGACCCCATTTTGGAAACTAGACCCCCAAGTAACTTATCTAAATGTGTTGTGAGAGCTTTTAACCCCCAAGGGCTTCACAGAAGGTTATAACGTAGAGCCGTAAAATTAAAAAATCATGTTTTTTCCACAAAAATGATCTTTTCATCCCAATTTTTATTTTCCAAAGGATAAAAGGACCCCAAAAGTTATTGTGAAATTAGTCCTGAGTATGCTGATACCCCATATGTGGGGGTAAACCACTATTTGGGTGCATGGCAGAGCTCGGAAGGGAAGCAGCGCCATTTGACTTTTTTGGCTGGAATTGAGATTGGACGCCATGTCGCATTTGGAGAGTCCCTGTGTGCCTAAACAGTGGAAACCCCCCACAAGTGACCCCATTTTGGAAACTAGACCCCCGAAGGAACTTATCTAGATGTGTGGTGAGAGCTTTGAACCCCCAAGGGCTTCACAGAAGGTTATAACGTAGAGCTGTAAAATTAAAAAATCATATCTTTTCCACTAAAATGATCTTTCCACCCCCAATTTTTATTTCCCAAAGGGTAAAAGGACCCCAAAAGTTATTGTGCAATTTGTCCTGAGTACGCTGATACCCCATATGTGGGGGTAAACCACTATTTTGGCGCATGGCAGAGCTTGGAAGGGAAGCAGCGCCATTTGACTTTTTTGGCTGGAATTGAGATTGGACGCCATGTCGCATTTGGAGAGTCCCTGTGTGCCTAAACAGTGGAAACCCCCCACAAGTGACCCCATTTTGGAAACTAGACCCCCCAAGGAACTTATCTAGATGTGTGGTGAGAGCTTTGAACCCCCAAGGGCTTCACAGAAGGTTATAACGTAGAGCTGTAAAATTAAAAAATCATATCTTTTCCACTAAAATGATCTTTCCACCCCCAATTTTTATTTCCCAAAGGGTAAAAGGACCCCAAAAGTTATTGTGCAATTTGTCCTGAGTACGCTGATACCCCATATGTGGGGGTAAACCACTATTTTGGCGCATGGCAGAGCTTGGAAGGGAAGCAGCGCCATTTGACTTTTTTGGCTGGAATTGAGATTGGACGCCATGTCGCATTTGGAGAGTCCCTGTGTGCCTAAACAGTGGAAACCCCCCACAAGTGACCCCATTTTGGAAACTAGACCCCCAAGGAACTTATCTAGATGTGTGGTGAGAGCTTTGAACCCCCAAGGGCTTCACAGAAGGTTATAACGTAGAGCAGTAAAATTAAAAAATCATATCTTTTCCACAAAAATGATCTTTCCACCCCCAATTGTTATTTTCCAAAGGGTAACAGGACCCCAAAAGTTATTGTGCAATTTGTCCTGAGTATGCTGATACCCCATATGTGGGGGTAAACCACTATTTTGATGCATGGCAGAGCTGGAAAGGGAAGGAGCGCCTTTTTCAAATGCAGATTTTGATGGAATGGTCTGCGGGTGTCATGTCACGTTTGGAGAGCCCCTGATGTGCCTAAACAGTAGAAACCCCCCACAAGTGACCCCATGTTGGAAACTAGACCCTCCAAGGAAATTATCTAGATGCGTGGTGAGCACTTTGAACCCCCAAGTGCTTCACAGAAGTTTATAACGTAGAGCCGTGAAAATAAAAATATCATATTTTTTTCCACAAAAATAATCTTTTTGCCCCCAAATTTTTATTTTTATAAGGGTAACAGGAGAAATAAGACCCCAAAAGCTATTGTGCAATTTGTCCTGAGTACGCTGATATCCCATATGTGGGGGGAACCACTATTTTGACGCATGGCAGAGCTCGGAAGGGAAGGAGCACCGTTTTTAAATGCAGACTTTGATGGAATGGTCTGCGGGTGTCATGTCGCGCTTGGAGAGCCCCTGATGTGCCTAAACAGTAGAAACCCCCCACAAATGACCCAATTTTGCAAACTAGACCCCCAAGGAACTTATCTAGATGTGTGGTCAGCACTTTGAACCCCCAAGGGCTTCACAGAAGTTTATAATGTAGAGCCGTGAAAATAAAAAAATCATATTTTTTTCCACAAAAATTACCTTTTTGCCCCAAATTTTTATTTTTCTAAGGGTAACAGGAGAAATAGGACCCCAAAAGCTATTGTGCATTTTGTCCTGAGTACGCTGATACCCCATATGTGGGGGGGAACCACTGTGATCGCCTTACTGCGATCTTTGGGAGGCACAATGAACAAATCCACAAAAGGTGAAGAATTGGTTTTCTTTTTTACGCCGTTCCTCGTGCGGTATTAGTGATTAGGTGACTTTATTCCTCGGATCGGTGCGATTACAGCGATACCAGATTTACACCCTTTTTTCATGTTTAGCTTCTGTCACACACTAAAAGATGCTTTTTCTTGGAATAATTTTTTGTAAGAAATTTTTGCATCGCCGTATTTTGAGAGCTATAATTTTTTCCATATTTCGGCCGACAGAGTTATCTGTGGGCTTATTTTTTGCGGGACGAGCTGACGTTTTTATTGGTACCATATTCAGGCACATAACATTTTTTGATCGTTTCCTATTCCGATTTTTGTGGATCAGAATGAACAAAAACCAGCAATTCAGGAATTGTTTTTTTTTTTTCCTCCGTTCCGTGTGTGGTAAAATTGATAAAGCAGCTTTATTCTTTGGGTCACTACGGTTACGGCGATTCCTCATTATATATTTTTTTTTTATGTTTGGCGTTTTTTACACAATAAAAAATTTTATAGAAAAAATAATTATTTTTGCATCAGTTTATTCCGCGAGCTATAACTTTTTTATTTTTTCGCTGATGATGCTGTATAGCGGCTTGTTTTTTGCGGGACAAGATGACGTTTTCAGCGGTACCATGATTATTTATATCTGACTTTTTGATCGCGTGTTATTGCACTTTTTCCAAGCGGTATAATGATACCGCTTGGAAAAAGTATAATTTACTACTTTTTTGTGTTTTTTTTTTACGGCTTTCACTGAAGGGGTTAACTAGGGTTACGCTTTTATAGATGGGATTTTTACGGACGTGGCGATACCTAACATGTGTATGTTTTTTGTTTTTTTTTTTTTTATTACATAAAAATGTGTATTTTTTAGGGGATTTTTTTTAAATTATTTTTTAATATTTTTTTTACAATTTTTTTTAAAAAATGATTTTTTTTTTAACTTGTCCCTTTATGGGACTTTCACTTTTTTTACTTTTTATTGCAGTTACAATGCATTGCAATGCTCTGGCATTGCAATGCATTGCAACTATAGTGGAAGCTGCTGTGACAATGATCACAGCAGCTTCCCGTAGCTAAATGACCCGGAGGTTGTCATGACAACCCCCGGGTCATCAAGGCAGAGATCGGCCCCTGCAAATACATTGCAGGGTGCCGATCTGAGGCAGAGGGAGCTCCCGACCCTCTGCCTCCCCCCTGAGCTCTGCGATCGCGCTCGATCGCAGCAGTCAGGGGGTTAACAGCCAGGGGCGGTGGGGGCTCCGCTCCTGGCTGTCAGTGCAGGAAGCCTGGCCACTGCAGCGCCGGCTCCTACACTGATCACGCTGGAGAAGCTGAAATTTAAGCTTCTCCTGCACGATCGCTGCTGTGTTTGGTCAGTCAGATTGACTGACCAAGCACAGCGCTGTAGGTGCGGGGACCGACGGCAAAGGTCCCCGCACCACATGCCGTGCCTGTCAGCTGTCTGTGACAGCTGTCGGCACTGATCTACCACTGCGTGTTTACACGCAGTGGTAGATCAAAGCCATGACGTGCAGAGTCCGTCCTGGTGCCGGAACTGACACCTTGCCATGACGGACTCTGCACGTCAGTGGACATTAAGGGATAATTATTGTATTGTTAACGTTGTTACCTATGACTTGTGTTTTGAACTGTTAAAGTGTAAAGCGCTGCGGAATATGTTGGCGCTATATAAATAAAGATTCTTATTATTATTATTATTATTATTATTATTATATCAGAGGGAGAAGAGGATTGGGCCTTGCCAAGGTGCCCGATTGCATCTTAAGTCTTATTGAATGTTGGTGCCAGTCCACCGTATAAAAGCAGCCATAGAGTGTCCGGGTACCTGCTTGGATTTCGATCCAAATGAAGACTACTTTGATGTACATGTACACCAATTAGAGAAAAATGACAAGGATGAGGCAGTAAGACACGCTCAGCAGAGTACAAGCAGCATTGCTTGAAGAAGTAACTTGAGCGTGATCAAAATTGAATAAATTAAAATCTCAGACTACAGTGAACACAACTCTTAGCTGTGAAAGGGCTTTTTGTTTCCTTCTACAGTGTTTTCAACCAATGTATTGGATACGGATGGAAGCGCGTCACACTATAATTTCAATTGAATGGAGCAGCAAGAATTACACTAAAGAAAAAAAAAAAAAAAGAGTGTGAGAGTGACATGTGCAGATGCCTACATACAGCGTTGTATGCCGAGCAAACTGCAGCGCGTCACCTGCACTCACACACACCTTGCAGAGCTGTGAAAAAAACACTGCAAGGCAAAAGGAAGCTTTACACAGCGGTTGGTAAAGTAGCCTGCCTAAAGCACAGTACACAAAATCGCAATCTCTAACTGTCCCTCAGAGTCAGCAGAGCAGCGTTCTGTCCCGAACTGAATTAACAGCACAGTGACGCTAAAATGGCGGCTTTATCCTGCAACAATACCTTCCTTGTGTCACGGTTAGGGTAGCGTGTGTCTATTATATGAGTGTCTGTAAAATGTAACGTTACGCAGCCTTATTCTGCCCTTGGGACGCAAAAAATAAGACAGCAGTAATCATTTACTGTATAAAACTACACCTATGCGCAACAAAACAAGCACGTTCCCTCTTCCGGTTCGTGCGCTGACATGTGAGTAGGGAGTTTGGAGACGTTCCTGAATTTATCCCAGGTATCCAAGCATATCAGGCCGATAGGAGAGCATTAAAACCACCCACGGTGGTGACTTAAATATGGTGAATCGAACCAGTGAAGAACTGTAGGTCGATGCGAATGAATGTGCGATCACATGACACACGTTTATAATAACCCTTGCTAGACACGACTAACTTTGTAGACATTTGGACACACCTGAACCCAGATGGCAGTGAATATTCATTCTATTCGGCGCCACATGACTCTTGGTCCAGAATAGATTATATATTGCTAGCACAGGAGCTATTAAGGGAGTGGAAGAGGCAGATGTGCACAACGTCGCTAAATATGACCACGCGCCCGTATCAGTGACCCTGCCAGATATGGTGCAGATGGGGCCAGACCAAACTTGGCGCTTCCCGACCTATTTGTTAATGGATGAGAAGTTTCGACATCAGGTGAAGCAATGGTGTTTTTAATATGTAAGGGATAATGGAGATACTAGGGATAGGCCGGAACTTTTATGGGCAGCAGGGAAGGGAGTAATGCGCGGGAAACTAATAGGTTATCAGACAACGCTAAAAAAGAAGATAGCGACAAACTACTCGCAGGCTAGCAGGATATTACGCGATAGGTACACGGCAAACAAGACAAGTTCATCAACACAGGTTAAAAATAGATGTAAGCAGGCTAAGGCTGAGTTACACGTATGGGTATATCGACGAGAGAGAAGCAGTAATAACAATTATAGAGCCGATGTATATCGTTATGGTAGCAAATGAGGGAGACTATTAGCACGACTAGCGAAAGGAAATCACATTCATCATCAACATATTACAGCGTTAACGAATAAACATGGGATCATGAACACAGACCCTCGAACCATAAACACCATTCTACAAGAATACTACTCAGACTTATATAAGGTGGAACATACGGATAGTGAGGAGGGTAACACCTTTGTAGATGGAATACGGTTACCATCCATCACAAACTATCAGCTTCTCCTTTTAAAAAAACAAATTGAGGTGACGGAAGTGACAGCGGCGATAAGTTACTTGAAATACAGGAAAGCTCCAGGACCTGACGGGTTTACAGCCAAATTATTAAAATTATTGAGTGAGGATATCCCGTCCACATTGGTACGCACCTTCAATCATATATTGGAGACAGGAGGGTTGCCCAGCCATTCAAACATGTCACACATGAAGTTGCTACTAAAACCAAACAAACATTCACATCTGCCTGGATCCTATCGTACATTCTCACTCATTGACCATTATATCAAGATTTTGTCCAGGATCATGGCAGATAGTTTGAGTAGCATTGTTCCTACGCTGATAGGGCGATCACAAGTGGCCTTTGTTAGCTACTTTGTTGGCTACTATCAGTCTCACTATGCATAACACATGTGTGCAGTGGGCAGTATTACCTTTGCCTTCGGTGGAGTAGGAAAACCCCTCTCCTATCGAAGTGTTAGTTGGGGAGATGGAAGATTTGCCACCGGACCTGAATTGTAATACTTAAATGTGACAGGTGACAAATTTGGTAAGGCGCAACTCCGCGGCCCCTACGTTAAGTCTAGCCCGTGAAAATTTACTGGTTGTCAATGGGGAACCCCAACACCCCGGGGCAGCTACAGTATTTCAACAATTAGAGCTGAACCAAGATTTGCTGTATCAGGTTTATAAAATACATGTGGAAATTTTTTAACAATTGCTGCTACCGCAGTCATATCGGAGGTTGGTAATGGACTTAGCGCATGCGCATGTACTAGGGTGACATTTGTGCCAAAAGAAAACCCTACACAGAATTATACAACGGTTTTACTGGCTGGGGGTCTATCAAGAAGTTAAACGGTATTGTAACTCTTGTCGCATGCGCCAGGTACACAGTCCTCAGCCTCATTTTGTGAGTCCCTTAGTGCCATTAAAAATTTTAGAGGTCCAGTTTGAGAGAATACCCATGGATCTGGTGGGGCCGGTTAATAAATCAGCAAGGGGTCATCAACAGGGGCAATAAAAGGGGCACTGTGTGGGTTACCAGTTTTGAGCACACCCGAGTTCAAA
The DNA here is from genome assembly GCA_033576555.1 of Oophaga sylvatica. Classification (NCBI taxonomy): domain Eukaryota; kingdom Metazoa; phylum Chordata; class Amphibia; order Anura; family Dendrobatidae; genus Oophaga; species Oophaga sylvatica. The sequence goes on along the minus strand of JARQOD010000008.1, from coordinate 148,841,739 downwards.
AGAGAATTCATTGTCCAGACTGATGCATCAGAGGTAGGTCTGGGTGCCGTGTTGTCTCAGGACTGGAGCTTAACGGGGAGGAGCATCTCATTAGTTTCCTGAGTCGAAAACTTACTCCATCAAAAAACAGAGGCAGCATTGTAGAGAGAGAGTGCCTGGCGATAAAGTGAGCACTGGAGTCGTTGCGCTACTATTTGTTGGGGATAACATTTTGTTTTGTAACTGATCATTCCCCTGTGACTGGCAGTGTTGTAGCCCAGGGAGTAGAGTTCAGGTGGTAGAAAGATGAACATAACAGGAGACTTGGAAAACGTTGGCAAACAGTTATTTAATCTGAAAACGGACAGGCAAATTCAGGTGAGATCCATGCCTTGTTCATTTTCAGAAAAATAAGCCGGTCTACATTGTCTGAGGATAGTCGCATGCGATGGTCTGTTAGTACACCACCTGCAGCACTAAAGACGCGCTCAGATAATACACTGGCAGCAGGGCAAGCCAGCACCTCCAAGGCATACTGGCTAAGCTCTGGCCATGTATCCAGCTTAGAGACCCAAAACTTGAAAGGGGAAGAGGCATCTGGGAGTACACTGAGAGGGAAAGACATGTAGTCTGTCACCATCTTACGGAAACGTTGCTTCCTGGTGAATGGAGCCGTCTCGGATGGTGTAGTAGTGATGGGTAGTTCGTGAGTGAGTAGTTCAAAATGAACTAATCTTCAGAGTGAACTAGTTCATCTAGTTCACCATCCTGACACAGATTAGTTCATTGTGAACTAAACAGTAAGTGGGAGGAGACAGAGAGTGATCCAGGTTCATACAGCTCCAGGAAGCTCCCTGCTCTGTCTCACACTGGCTCTTTACAGCTCTTGATGCTGGAAAACAAGGTAGTAAAACACTATACCACACATCAAATACAAATATAACAGTAATAATAATATTATTAATAAAAAATGAAATTGCACACACAGTACACAGACACAGCTCATATGTGTGTATGAGAGAGTGTTTCTGTGTGTAGTTCATGCCTCTAGCCTAGAAGATCAGTCTTGCTAAAATCTTTAACACTGACCCCTGTTCTGTTCTTAAAATGGTGGATGCTGAACTGCTTCTCAGCCCCCTCATACACAATCATTATGTGGCACTGCTGGGCTCAGTCAGAGGCATCAGATTGAACTAGGCTGTCCTGAGTCATTCTCAATAGAACATTTTGTTCAGCAGTTCATCTAGTTCACAGGTCACATGATGCATTTCCTATCAGCTCCTCACAGGATAGGGTGGAGAAAAACTGAACTAAATGAACTAATCTTTTGAACTAATCTTTTCAGTGAACTAGTTCATGGTGAACTAATCACCAAAATTAACTAGATTTCCCATCACTATGGTGTAGACCTTGGTGGCGCTGTCACAAAACTTCGCCACATTTGTAACATACAGCTCTTGCCCTGTGCAGAGGCGCTGCTTGTGCTCCCTCTTGTTGCAGAGGTGTCTACAATGCCTCGACGCACAGAACTGCTTTGTAAAGCAGTAGCAGCAGCAGCGCTCTCGGCTGGAATGGAGAACATTATGGATTTCAACAGTGTGTCTTGGTCCTCCAGCATTTTACGGTCCCGGTTCAACGGTGTGATGAGGCTTTGTAAGTTGTCCCGGTAGCGAGGGTCTAGGAGGGTGTACACCCAATAATCTGACGGGGTGAGAATGTGGGCGATGCGGCGGTCGTTTCTCAGGCAGTGCAGCATGAAATCAACCATGTGCTGCAGACTCCCAACTGGCTAACAAACGCTGTCCTCTGGAAGAGCGTCACACTAATAGATTTTTGTAAATTTAAAATAGAATAAAGCAGCACCAATTTTTGAAAAATGACAAGGATGAGGCAGTGACAGACACTCAGCAGAGTACACGCAGCGGTGGTTGAAGTAAGTGGAGCGGGATCTACACTCCTACAAAAAAATTAAACCACAGACTGCAGTGAACACTGAAACACAACTGTTTACTTGCTGTGAAAGGCCTTTTTGTGGACTTCTATTATGTTTGCAAGCAATGTATTGTATTTTGATGGAAGAGCGTCACACTAATAGATTTTTGTAAATTAAAATAGAATAAAGCAGCAGCAATTTTTGAAAAATTACAAGGATGAGCCAGTGACAGACGCTCAGCAGAGTACACGCAGCATTAGTTGAAGTAACTGGAGCGTGATCTGCACTCAAAAAAAAAAAAAGAACTCACAGACTGCAGTGAACACTGAAACACAACTGTTCACTTGCTGTGAAAGGCCTTTTTGTGGACTTCTATTATGTTTGCAAGCAATGTATTGTATTTTGATGGAAGAGCGTCACACTAATAGATTTTTGTAAATTTAAAATAGAATAAAGCAGCAGCAATTTTTGAACAATTACAAGGATGAGCCAGTGACAGACGCTCAGCAGAGTACACGCAGCATTAGTTGAAGTAACTGGAGCGTGATCTGCACTCAAAAAAAAAAAAAATAACTCACAGACTGCAGTGAACACTGAAACACAACTGTTCACTTGCTGTGAAAGGCCTTTTTGTGGACTTCTATTATGTTTGCAAGCAATGTATTGTATTTTGATGGAAGAGCGTCACACTAATAGATTTTTGTAAATTTAAAATAGAATAAAGCAGCAGCAATTTTTGAAAAATGACAAGGATGAGCCAGTGACAGACGCTCAGCAGAGTACACGCAGCATTAGTTGAAGTAACTGGAGCGTGATCTGCACTCAAAAAAAAAAAAAAAACTCACAGACTGCAGTGAACACTGAAACACAACTGTTCACTTGCTGTGAAAGGCTCCTTTGTGGACTTCTATAGTGTTTGCAACCAAGGTATTGTATACGGATGGAAGCACGTCACACTATTATTTCAATTGCATGGAGCAGCAAGAATTACACTGAAGAAAAAAAAAGAGTCTGTCAGTGACACGTGCAGATGCCTACAGACAGCGTTGCATACAGAGCAAACTGCAGCGTCACCTGCACTCACACACACCTTGCAGAGCTGTTAAAACAACACTGCAGGCAAAAGGAAGCTTTACACAGCCGGTGGTAAACTAGCCTGCCTAAAGCACAGTACACTAAATCGCAATCTCTAACTGTCCCTCAGAGTCAGCAGAGCAGCGTTCTTTCCCTAACTGAGTTCACAGCACAGTGACGCTAAAATGGCGGCGGCGCCTTTTATAGTGCATTCTGACATCATTTCAGCATCCAATCACAGCCATGCCATTAGTTAACATGACCGCAGCAGTACAGGATGTGCCCACACTTCTTAAGATTCCTCATTGGCTGACTAAAATCACATTGCCTCTCAAAGAATTATGGGAACTTCCGATTCCGGTATACGATATATGGAAAATATCGGAACTAAGTATCGGAATTCCGATACAGCTAATATCGGCCGATACCCGATACTTGCGGTATCGGAATGCTCAACACTAGACGCCACCTGTGGTGTCTGGTGAGGCTCACCAGCGTTGCAGCAGTCCACTGAGGCCGATGTTATGGCACCAAGATGGAATCGCTCACTACAGGTGGAGCGGGCCGTCAGGGCAGCGTATGGGTAGGGATGCAGGACGGAGGGGATCCGGCAGGATAGGAACAATAAAGGGGAACACACACAAGTCACTACAGTACCTTTACTGGAGTTAGTGCAGGAACATCCCGGGCACTGTAGAGTGAAGGGTGCACATCCAGATTCTCCCCAGTGAGCAGGTATAGGGCCTCCTGTTTCTTGCCTCTCTGTAATAAGTTTCTGACCTGCCTGTAGCTAGGCCTGAGTTTGTCTCTATCCTGCACCCGGCTGACCTTGTGGTAGGGCATTCTCTTGGAGTACACTTTCCCTGCTTGCTTTTCCTTGCTTGCTGGAACTCCGTGTCCCCTGGCTCTGTTACGTATCAGCTCTGTAGTGCTCCTGAGACCTGTAGTCCTCAGAATTCCGGTTGTTTCCTACTGGGTCATGGAGATCCCTGTAGGCTTGGACCCGGCGTCCGGTATACTTGCTGGGGTGAGTTGGTAAGGCTCTTCTGCCCCTTTACTACTCTCTCCTCTTGCCTTCAGCCTATTCTGGCCCTCACTAGGCTATACACACTGGCAGTTGGTGGGCTTCCTCTTCTGCCAATCTCTAGAGCGTCGGCATGCTCCTAGCTCTCTAGTCTGATCTGCTAGACTCACTCTACAGACTGACTGAGACTGCTCTGCAGACTGCAGACTTCAGACAAACTGCACACCTGTCTGCTCTGCACTGAGCTGCACTGAGCAGAAATGATTGACTTCCTGCCTTCACCCTCTTTTATATCCCTATCAGGGCTCCCCCTGGTGAGACCTCTAGTGGACGAATCCTTCATGCACCCTTCCAGGATATGTGAAACCGAGCGCAGCGGCTGGGCTCCACACAAGACCATTCTTCCATGGCCCAGCAGGACAGGGATGGAGGTGTGGCAGGGGTGGGGCTTTGGTCATAAGGGGGCGGGGCTATGGATGGGGTTGTAGTTTAGTAGTAGTGCATACTTATCATTTAATTATAACATTTATAATGTGAATCTGACTCCCTTGTATACAAGGCTCCACTCCCACCCTTCTATACAAGGCTCTGCTCCCACCCTTGTATGCATGGCTGGGCTCTCCCGTCCTCCCACATACTTACCCTCACACCGTCGCTGAACTTCCCTTCATCCCTGTCGGCCACGGCATCTTCCTCCTGTGCAGTGCAGTCACGTAGTATCGCTCATTAAGGTCATGAATATAGACGCCACGCCTATGGGAGTGGAGTCGCGTCCATATTCATGACCTTAATGAGCGGTACTACGTCACCGCTCCGCGCTGGATGAAGCTGCCGCGGCCGACAGGAATGCAGCGACGGAAGGTGAGTATCGAGTCTTCTGGAAGCCGGCGGCTGTAGCTGTCACTACAGTGCTACAGCCGCCGGCTCCATGTGTGTCCAGCATTCTGTGCCGTGGCTCCATGGCCAGGCAACAGAACTGCAACGGCCCGGTCCTGGGCAGCGGACCGGCGGTTGGGGACCCCTGAGCTAAGGCATTTATGACATCATGATGAAGTGATGAATGTAACGCATTGTCTTACATCACTGGACGGTGGGCAGCACCTCCAAATTAATATCAATCAGGTGGATGACAATATCCATTCCACGTTTTCCATCTATAAATAAATAAAATAGTGATAGGAAATATGGCATTAATATCTCCTGTTTGCAACCTCAAGGGGAGAAGATAATGTAAGTGTTTTGGATCCCATCATTTTCTAAACACCTAGCCACATCCCATGACCTGCCCTGTAATAATCACGAGAGGGAAATTATGTGATTATGACTTCTGTTAATAAAATCAGTGTCATTTCGCTGCACTGCTGTATCATTTCCATAAAAAGAGAGTGAATCTCTCCACTACAATCTGCATCATTTATGTGACACAGGTTTAGTACTTTTCTTTTGTTATTCTTTTATCTTTTATGTAATTGTATACAGGTACGTTGTATTGTTTTGTCCATTTTGTAAGATCTTTGTATATTTTTACAAACACTGCCTACTTTTTCAATTAAATATATAAAATGTAATAGCTTCGTTTCTCTTGCTGTACAAACTGCACACCTGAAGCAAAACGCTATCTGTAATGGGTATCAAATCGGCCTGTATAAACGACTGGTGGTGCCAGCTAGTTCCTTTTTGTATTGTGGAGTTTTGACAGTGACCATATCCAGGTATGTACATATGTACCATAAGTTGGAATCATATGTGTATGTACTATACGCTCACGGTGAGTTCACCAATGGCTTAGTAGTGAAACCATCCATGGTCTTGTTAATCACTCATCAGTCAACTGCATAATTGTCCTAGTGATTGGAGGCAGCAGAGTGTTTCTATCACGACTCTGTTGTCGGGTGTCCCAGGAACAGGAGCTCCTTCCCTTTTCCTAAGGCTAGGGGCACCCAAGCCTGCCCTGTTCCCCAGGATCACTTCAGATTTTGAAATATCAAACATACAAATATACTCACACATATAACAAGAGGAATGCACCAGGGAGTGAAGGCTGGGGTTAAACCAAAGTAGGTGAAGGAGGCGAATTATCACACACAAAATCTAGCAGCAGTCACAGCTAAATCCACAAAACACCTTCTCCAATAACAACAACCACCAACAATCATCAGCCATGCAGCAAAAGATTCCAGGAGCTCTCAACTGAGCAGATTAACCCCTGCACTGCTAAAAGAAATTTACACCAATAATATGAAGGTGAAGTGCTTCTAATCAGGAGTAGGAGAAATCAGACCCTGCAGTCTTATGACTCCTCCCTTTTGCTGTAAACCTGTGACATTTCTTTGAGACCTGCAAATTTCAACAAATTCAAATCAATATCAATTCTCTGTGCACTGATTAACTCATCTCTAATTAATAATATGAGCAAAACAGTGGCAGTCTATTTCTTTTCAGAAGGTCTAATGCCTAATCTGTGGTGTACTACTAAACCATTAAATGAACTCAAAGAAATTAAAACCTCACCATAAAAATGTCAGACAAGGGTAGAGTAGTGGTAATTATGGATACTTCAGTTTATTAGGCACAAATTTTATCTATGCTATCTGACTTTACCACTTATAAAAATTATCCAGTAATCTTGTCCCTTTGTATATGAAAGAAACATACTCTCTCATAGAGAAGGGTTTCTCACTGGAAGCCTTGATGGAGGAAACAAATAGAATATTTCATAGTTGAAATCCAGTCTTACCAATTTTACATGAAATTCAAAAATCCATCTTTCGATCCCCAATGACACCAACTGTGTCCGGTATAGGTTCTGTCACTGAACGCTTAAGGAATGGTTGGATTCATTATTACAACAACTTGAACAAAGATTATCTGGTTTCTTCAAAGACTCCCGTGATGTACTAGAACGATTATCAAATTTATCATTTCATCGCAATTATGTCTGGCTATGCTGTGACTTTGTATCCTTGTATACATGTATACGATATGATGCAGCACTAGCTACTCTAGAATTGTATCTGTCACACTATAGTTAATTTACTTTAGATTTATGTAATTATATCATTTCAATCATTCACTATCTAATGACCCATAACTGTTTTTTGCATTGGACAAACAATATTTTTTCGCATAGTGTTGATGGGTGCAAAATATTCTCCATCATTAGCAAACTTAGTTGTGTCATTTGAGGAATTTCATTATTTATACATTGATTCCAACCCTTTTCTTTCTGATGTTTTGTTGTATGGCAGATACATCGACGATCTCCTCCTGATATAGAGGGGCGATGTGTCTGCCATACCGGAATTCATCAGTTATTTAAATAATAATAATTGTAATCTTACTTTTACATATTACTTCCATCCTACCACAATATCTTTCTCGGATCTTAAATTGTGACAAGAGAACCTTTCAAGGTTCGGTTCGATTCGGTTCGGTGAACGTCCCAATGTTCGCCGAAAGGTTAGCTGAACATACCAAAACTTCATTGAATTCAAAGACAACACCTTTGGGAGTAATAAACTGCCAAAACAGCTCTAAATTATGGCCAGACACCAGGAAAAGTGGCATTAATTGACACAGAGTACAAACAGTATAATTGTGCAGCATGGATGCATGGATCAGGGTCTGGGACAGGGCTTGGACCAGCATTTCTATCTGAAACATTGATCAGTAACAGGTGGATGAGTGACTGGTGTAGACCTGGTGCTCTGAAAGGCCTGCCAAATTCAGGTAACACACATGAAGGAAACCCAACTTAGAATCCAAACATTTCCAACAATTAGGGGCAGACACCAAGAGACCTGGCATCAATTGACCCACAGTAGAAATTTAATAAAGGCACAGCAGCAGCAGCCAGCCATGGGCCATGCATTAGGGACCAATGTAAACCTGCTTTGCTGGGGGCACTGATACCCCATGCAACAGCTCAAACTGCTTTTCTTCTCAGCCACACTCAGGTGGCAAAAATATCAGCTTGGTAGCCCACTAATGTTAGGTAAAATTAAGGATAGTAACACAGATAGTTGACTGATCAATTCACCCAGTAGAAATTTTAAAATGGCACAGCAGCAGTCAGCCATGGACCATGCATGAGGTATTGGGGTCTGGACCAGCATTTATAGATTTAATTTAAGTTTAAATTAAGATGAGGTGGGTGAGGGACTGGTGTAAGCCTGCTTTGCTTGGAGCCTTTATACCTCATGCAAATTGCTTTTCGGCTCAGCCACACTCAGGTGTCACAAACATCAGTTTTGTAAACTACTATTGGTAGAAAAATTTAAGGATAGTAGCAAAGGTAAAAATGTAATAAAAAAGTGTCTCTGCTCTACAAAGTATGAACAAATGCGGTATTTGTCCTATGAAAAGCCATCCACACTAATCCCCATTAGTAATACAAGTGCCTACTAACTACAAATTGTAACTAAACACACATACAAGTTGCAGTAAATGGTGTGAAATCAAAACAATGTACACATACAGTTATACATCATACATCATGAAATGAAGATTCGTATCAAATAGCCTTCATTGATAGATTGAATATCACAATTGGCAAGAACAGTTCGTTACTTCCTCAAAACTGATGGCTAATGAAATTGTCCATAGTAGAACTTTTGTTAAGCCATTTAACCAAAGGGCAATGTTTTTGAGGTTAATTACCACAGCTGTCAGACACCATTCAATAGTCATTCACAGTTGAGTTTTTTGTGTTGCCTTTGCCAAGGGACAACAATATAAAGGATTCCGTGTATCGAGGTGTGCTGTTATGAACTCAAAGACTTCTTTCTGTCTGTATACACCAAGCAGAAAGGCAACATTTTCATGGCCAACAGATTAGAGATGGTGGTGTTCAAGCTCTTAGCTTTGGCATATGTAGGAGTAAACATTCTTTAATGTGACCACAACTCGGGGCCAAGGGCTGGCTGCCGTGCTGAGAGTTAAGTAGTGTGAACATGACAAACTGCTGGACTGTGAGTGAGGTGCAGGCGGAGATGTTATGCTGGATTGAGAAACATGTGTTGTGCTAGGTGAAACAAAAACAGCAGGCATCCCCACTTGTGTTACAGCTGACGGGCTCTCACTCACTCCGACTGTAGGGAGGAAAGAAGTGAAAGTTTTGCTGCCAGAGACATGTGTGAGAACACTTGCCATAGTAACAGAGGAGGAGGAAGCAGCAGATGTGATTGATGGGACGTTCGGTGTTTGGCAAAACCCGCTAATCAGCATTTTAGCGCAGAGAGATTCCCAGACTAACGCATGTTGATTGCAAATGTTTCAGTTCATGCATGTAGTAGATCACAGACAAAAAAACCTCATCTCAAGCCAGATTATGAAAATACGAAATATTCTTTTATTGGAACACAATTAAGATAAAATAGTATAGGCAATACCACAGATACAGGAAATGGGGCTCAACTGGAATACTTCCAATGGACAAAACATACCATGAGATAATCGAATATATATAACGTTCTTGCACCAAAATACATCATAATGAATATAAAACATTATTATCGAAAAACATCATGTTAAAAGTGACAATAACATACAGCAGAAGTGAGGCTTGTAGTTATAGAAAAGCTGATAGTTCAGCTGAATACACAATGGTGCAAGATAAAACTTTATTAGCAGAGAGATCAAATCACTAATAATAGTTTCATGTGAGAATAGCAGCATACAAAAGCATGGTATAATTGTCTATAAGATATGTAAAGGCATACTTACCAGAATAGAGAGACCCACCACACACCCGACGCGCGTTTCGCACTGAAATGCTTCGTCCAGGGGTGGTTGGGTACTGGCCAGATAGGGTATATATAGGACCACCAAAAAGAACAAAGAATAACAAGTGGCTATTTCCAATCAGTATCAACTATAGTCATGAAGTCATTAAGACAACCGGTGGGTAACAGATTGATTGATTGTAAGAAGGTTGTCAGTATTCAGCTGATGCAAAGCATTTCAGTGCGAAACGCGCGTCGGGTGTGTGGTGGGTCTCTCTGGTATACCTCCTATTCTGGTAACTATGCCTTTACATGAGGTTTTTTTGTCTGTGATCTTATACATTGTTACCTCATGCCCCTTAAGGGTTATACTTAGGTGTGTCATGCATGTAGTAGTCAAATTATGGCAGTTTTTGCCTCTACTGTTTTTTTACGAAGTTGGCAGATAACGTAACTTGGGTCATCATCTGCTATTTCAATAAAGGCCCAGGCTAAGCAACCCATGCCACCCCTGAAAACTGCACACTCACGACTGCTGCTGTGGCTGAGGATGCAGTGCTTGTCGTGGTTACATCTCTCCATGTCTGTGTGGCAAGCCACAATGTGACCCAATCAACTTCCTCCTCCTCTACCTCCTCTGCTGAGCTACTCAGCTGCGTCCCTCTGAGTTCACACCAAGTGGCATCTGCAACCTCATCGTCATCCTCTCTGTTCTCACAATCCTCACCCTGAAATTCACACTCCTCCTCTTCCTGCCCTGACAACACAGTTGGTGTGTGCCTCAGGTATCTGAGTCTCGAGGGTCTGGATACTGCTCCAACCCTACTTCGTCCGGCCCAGGATCCAAGAAAAAATTTTGGGCATTGGTGCATATGCTTTCCTCCTCTTGATTCTGTGAAACATTGGAGCAGACCTCTGATGCCCATGGAATAGAATACAGACTCGCCCATCTGTGGTTCCCCACAGTCAGCTGGCTTTTGGAGATTTGTGGCATGGGGGAAACAGGGTAATTGGGGTGCCAGCTATGAGGGATGTACTCTGTGTGATGTTAAGGTGGAGGAAGAGGAGAAGAGGCCACTTGACGCTGCGCTTGACATCCAATGGAGCACATGCTCTTTCTTGCCCTCATTTACAAGTTGTACCGCTGTGCGGCTGCCAAAGAAAGGAAGTCAAGTTTCCCATCCAGTAACAGATGTTATCAGTTGTCTTTGGTTAGAACAATCCAGTGTTTGTTCGGTAGAGTTTTCAGTAACCTTAACACCTAACCCACGTACACTTTGAACACCAAGCTTTTTCCCCCTTCCACAATGACCTCGCTTTTTCCACTCATATTGGATGTACCTTTCCCCTCTTTTAACCAACTGTTTCACAATCCTAGGCCTAGACCTGTAGGTCACCTGTCACTAAATTAACAATCAGTGTTTATTTGCTCAGATAGTGTGTCTGAACCACACTATTAGTAGAAAGGATTCAGATTTAGAAATGAGGACTGATGTCTGTACCACACTATTAGCTGAAAATATTTAGATTCTGAAATGTAGCCTCTTGCCTGCACCACAGTATTAGCACAAACAATTTAGATTAGGAAATGTGGCCTGCTGCCTGCACCACAATATAACCACAACCGAGTTAGATTAGGAAATGTGGCCTCTTGCCTGCATCACAGTATTAGCCCAACCAATTTCATTTAGGAAATGTGGCCTCCTGCCTGCACTACAATACTAGCACAACAGATTTAAATTAGGAAATGTGGCCTCCTGCCTGCACCACAATATAACCACAATCTAGTTAGATTAGGAAATGTGGCCTCCTGCCTGCATCACAGTATTAGCCCAACCAATTTCATTTAGAAAATGTGGCCTCCTGCCTGCACTAATGTACAATACTAGCTGTTATGATTTGGTAGCGGAGGAGAGCAGGCAAAAAAGGAAATACACCAGAGCAGTTGTAAACTATGAGATTGCAGTACCCTGACTAACCACCACAACTAGAGGCAGCCGTGGAGCGTTCCTACGTTGGTCCTAGACGCCTCGTCACAGCCTGAGAAACTAACTACACCTAAAGATAGAAAGAGGAAAGCTATCTGCCCCGGAGCAGATCCCCAAAGAACATAGAAAGCCCCCAAACATGTAATGGCGGTTAGACAAGAAGAAATACTGACACAGACAGAAAATAGTATGAGCAAACGTTGGGGCCCAAACTTACTAAATAGAAAAGGATAGGAAGGGCACTTACTGCAATCTCAAAAAACCCTGAAAAGCACCAACTCTACTAATTTCAAAAACACCTGAGATCACACGACCTCTACCACCTAAATTAGTTCTCTGGTGTAACCAAAAACAAAACAGCAGCCACTGAAAAAACTGGAAAAAGCAAATGTACAAACATCAGTGGCTGAACTGAACTGAGAGGGCAAAAGCCCCCAGAGGGGACCCTGAAGGCCCCCACAGAAGTGCAGGACAAAATGCAAAAATAAAGCACAAAAACAAAAAGAAGAAAATGTCTTATCTGTTAGCAGGAGATTCAGACACGACACAGCAGGCTACCAAGGAAACAGGAATCAAGGATTGAGACCAGAACAATTGATCACCGGCAACCCTGATGGGAAGGCGACTCCCTTATATAAGACCAGTCAGTAACACCTGATTCCCAATCCTCACAATCTTCACTGGACAGTCCAGTACCGTTTGTAACCACCAGAGGGAGCTTCTGTTCAGAACTCATTTCCAGCCTATTCACAACAACTAGCCCAACTGATTTAAATTAGGAAATGTGGCCTCCTGCCTGTACCACAATATTAGTCCAAACAATTTAGATTATGAAATGTGGAGTTAAAAATAGTCAGAGAATGCATTTATCCAGTGCCCAACAAATGAGTGATATTTGTCTAGTCCAAAAATTCAAAAGGGTAAGGGAAGAAAAAAAGACTACCTGTAGGCATGTGCACACTCACAATATACGAAAATAAATAATTTTATTGGACACAATGAAACAAGCGCAAAAATCACTAAAAACAATTAAAAACATTCACCAAAGGTATACCAGGACAAGACACCCCAATATAATATAAATTGATCTACACGGTGGGCCATGTATATGGATAAACCTTAATAAAATGGGAATGGTTGGTGATATCAACTTCCTGTTTGCGGTACATTAGTATATGGGAGGGGGAAAACTTTTCAAGATGGGTGGTGTTAGGGTTCGAGTTCCCACTCCTGCACAAGGGGAGTCTCGAACCAGTGCCGCTGCGGTCTCCCATTCATCTCCGGCCGCAGTGGAGCCTGCTCAGCAGAGACGTCGTTCCAAGCGTCTTGCCCACTCCACTACTGGGCAGTGACTTGCTGCTGCCTTTCCTGGATCTGCTATTATAGCCAGTTCTGGAGCAGACGTCTTTGGGATAAAGTCCTGCATTTTCCCTTCTGAGCGTGCCCAGAGTGAGATCTCTCATTGGAGATCAGGGTCACATGCTCAGGTACTGCAGCAGCTCCTATTGGCCCGCCAGGAAGGCCCTGTTACTACTAGTCTTCTGAACAGGTTCTCATTGGTCCTTGTTCCTGGAAGGTCCTGTAGCTGTTGCTATAAAAGGGTAGCATGGCTGGGCCGCCATGCGCTAATATCAACCATTGTATGCTATGCGCCAGTGTGGTCATGCGTGTGTGTGGTTAGGGACCCGGCTGAAATAAGCCACTAGAATACTGACTTAATCGGTGAGGAGTTTAGTGTGCTAGCTGGTCAGGGTCGGTGTCCTAGATGCCCTAGATTACCGGCATAACCGGTGAGGAGTTTGATTGCCGTATTCAGGGTCTGGCGTTCAGACGCCATAGATTGCGGGTGACTCCCGCGAGGACATTAGCGCATGACCACGTATTATGCTCGCTTAGCAATTAACCGTGTGCCTGAGAGCCTGACAGGACACGGTGTTTGTTCTCAGCGGCTCTGTGACGTAACAGGGTTCGCTCTCGACGCTAGACAGCGCCCTAGCGTTTTACTTTGCGGCTCACTGAAGCTAAGTGAGTTCGCACATATCGCCATATAGCAATGTGGCATCCCGTTAGCGGCTCTGTGAATTAACAGAGTCTGCACTTACTGCCACAACGCGCTACGGCGTTTATTTTAGCGACTCTGCGGGATAACAGAGTTCGCTACTTTCGTCATCTTACTAGCAGCAGGCTTTGCTTGCACGGTGGACCCCGGGCTGCGAACGCACCTCTCCACTTTATATATTTGGTGCGTTCCGCAGACCCTAACATAATATTAGCGCCAGGGTCTGGCTAGTAAAATGGCGGACGAACAGCGTCTATTGCAGTACATCCAGCAGCTGAAGGGTAGGTTGGAGGCTCTTGAGAGCACAACCTCAGCTGTGGATGTTACCGCAGTCGCTGTTCAGGCTGCTAGCGTGGCTGCAGCCAGTTTGTCCTCTGCCACCTCTGCCCCTACATTATCCCACCTCCCGCTTCCTGACAAGTTTGCCGGTGATAGCAAGCAATGTCGGGGATTCGTGAGTCAGTGCTCTATACATCTCGAGCTTCTGGCTGCACGTTTTCCCACGGATCGAGCACAAGTGGGTTTTGTACTTTCTCTACTCTCGGGCAGAGCGTTGGAGTGGGCAACGCCGCTGTGGGAGCGCGATGATCGTGTGGTGCAGAGTGCTCCTCGTTTCTTGGAGGCTCTTAAAAAGGTCTTTTTAGGACCCCAGGTCACCCACGATACGGCGCTACAACTGCTGGCATTGACACAGGGTTCGTCTTTGGTCAGTCAGTTTTCCGTCCAGTTTCGGACTCTGGCTGCTGAGCTAGATTGGTCTGATAAAGTTCTTATTCCTATCTACTGGCGGGGACTGGCTGACCATGTTAAAGACGCTTTGGCTACCAGGGAGATTCCCGCCACACTGGAGAAGCTTATCTCCATATCTACCCGCATTGACCTCCGTTTTCACAAGCGGAGGTTGGAGCGGGCCCAGTGTAGGCAGAGGTTTCGGTTGGCTCCTACCTTTGCCAAACCTCTCGAATTCCCCTATCTGGCGTCCGAACCTCAAAAGGCCACAGAAGTTCCTCATGCAGGACCTAAGTCTCGGTCCGTCCGAGTATCCGTGGTTTGTAACCATTGTCAGCAGACAGGACACTATGCCAACAGATGTCCACAGCGATCGGGGAAGCGATCGCGTCTAGTGGCCCTGGGAGGAGGTTCACTAGAGACAGCGGCATTTTCCTCCAAGATAACATTTAAAGGGACAATCACTGTTGGTACTTCCATTCTCACCGCCGACCTTTGCGTGGACTCAGGAGCAGAGGGGAATTTCATGTCCTCTAGCTTTGCTCGCCGTCATGCAATACCTCTGGTGGCGCTTGACAAATCAGTGACTGTTCGGGTAGTGAATGGTTCGTCATTGCCCTCACAAATTACACACCAGACTGTCCCACTTGCATTGTCTGTATCTCCTTCCCATCAGGAATTTATTTCCCTACTCGTCCTTCCCGAGGGAATAGACGAGATCCTACTAGGTATACCTTGGCTCCGTTTCCACTCCCCACATATAGAGTGGACTTCGGGTAGGATACTGGGTTGGAGTGATGCATGTACAGGCAGATGTGTCAGAAGTTGCGTTCAGGTTACCACTACTGAGTTACCCGCAGATCTTACTCCACTTCCCAAGCACTACTGGTCATATGCAGACGTGTTCTCCAAGAAGGCTGCGGAGACTCTTCCGCCTCATCGCCCCTATGACTGTCCTATCGACCTCTTGCCT
The DNA here is from genome assembly GCA_033576555.1 of Oophaga sylvatica. NCBI lineage: Eukaryota > Metazoa > Chordata > Amphibia > Anura > Dendrobatidae > Oophaga > Oophaga sylvatica. Next base: position 148,826,257 of record JARQOD010000008.1, on the reverse strand, counting down.
GGCGCAGAACCTCCTCGGGGAAGGGTCTATCCCCTCTCTCTTCCTGAGACAGAGGCCATGTCGCAATATATTCAGGAGAACCTGGCAAGAGGGTTTATTAGGAAGTCGGTGTCACCGGCAGGGGCGGGATTTTTCTTCGTGCAGAAGAAAAACGGAGAATTGCGTCCGTGTATTGATTACAGGGGTCTTAACGCCATCACCGTTAAAAACAAGTACCCGTTGCCCCTGATCTCTGAGCTATTTGATAGGCTTCGGGGAGCAAGGGTATTCACTAAACTAGATCTGCGCGGTGCTTATAACCTGATTCGCATCCGTGAGGGGGACGAATGGAAGACGGCTTTTAATACCAGGGATGGGCATTACGAATATCTGGTGATGCCCTTTGGGCTCTGTAATGCTCCAGCCGTTTTCCAAGACTTTGTCAATGACATCTTCCGGGATATGCTCTCCACCTCGGTCGTAGTCTATCTGGATGATATACTCATCTTCTCTCCAGATATTGACTCCCACCGGAGGGATGTTGGCAGGGTCTTCGACCTCCTACGGGCAAATTCCCTTTACGCAAAGTTGGAGAAATGTGTGTTTGAGCAGGAGTCCTTACCTTTCCTGGGCTATATCATCTCCGCCCAGGGATTGGCTATGGATCCTGCCAAACTACAGGCGGTGATGGACTGGCAAGAACCCCACTCTCTAAAGGCGGTGCAGCGCTTTATGGGGTTCATTAATTACTACCGTCAGTTCATTCCCCACTTCTCAACTTTGGTAGCTCCCGTGGTTGCCCTTACCAAAAAGGGAGCTAATCCCAAATTGTGGTCTGAAGAGGTCTCCAAGGCCTTCACGTCTATTAAGTCTCATTTCGCTAGAGCTCCCATCCTACATCGCCCTGATGTTGATAAGCCATTTATATTGGAGGTTGATGCCTCGTCCGTTGGTGCTGGAGCAGTCCTCTTCCAAAAGGATGCTCAAGGTCGGAAGCATCCATGCTTCTTTTTCTCCAAGACCTTCACACCAGCAGAGAGGAATTATTCCATCGGGGACAGGGAGTTGCTAGCAATGAAGTTGGCCTTCTCGGAGTGGAGACATCTGTTGGAGGGAGCTCGCTTTCCCTTCCAAGTCTTTACGGATCACAAAAACCTGGTATATCTTCAGACAGCCCAGCGGCTTAATTCTCGCCAAGCCAGATGGTCCTTGTTCTTCTCCCGGTTTCATTTCACACTGCATTTCCTCTCGGGAGAGAAGAACATTCGTGCCGACGCTCTCTCTCGCTCTGTGGTGTCCTCGGAGGAGGAGGTGGAGGAGCCTCGGCTTATCGTCCCCACAGAGAGCCTGAGAACAGTGGCCCCGGTTTCGCTAGAGTCTGTGCCCCCGGGCAAGACTTTTGTGCCTACTAATTTGTGACCGGAGGTACTCTCTTGGGCACATTCGTCCAGGTGGGTGGACACTTTGGGGCAAAGAGGACATCTGAATTGCTGGCGAGGACATATTGGTGGCCGCATATGGTCCGTGATGTTGGGGACTATGTTCGGGCGTGTGTCTCCTGCGCCAAAAATAAGTCTCCACGACAACGGCCAGCTGGGTTACTTTACCCTTTGCCGGTGGCAGACAGGCCCTGGGAGATGGTTGGGATGGACTTTGTGGTGGGCTTGCCCAAGTCTCGGGGTTGCACCATCATTTGGGTAATCACCGACCATTTCTCTAAAATGGTGCATCTGGTGCCACTACCACGGTTACCTTCTGCACGGGCTCTGGCAGCGTTGTTTGTTAGGCACATCTTCCGTTTACACGGCATGCCGGACAAGATTGTCAGTGACCGAGGTCCCCAGTTTGCGTCTCGGTTCTGGAGAGAGCTTTGTCGTCTACTCAGTATTGAGTTAAATCTCTCTTCAGCGTACCATCCTGAGACAAATGGGTTGGTAGAGAGGGCCAACCAGACCTTGGTCACCTATCTACGACATTTTGTCTCAGCCAGGCAGGATGACTGGGCATCCTTGCTACCATGGGCTGAGTTTGCATTAAACAATGCTGTGGCTGATTCCACCGGACAGACCCCATTCCTCCTGAACTACGGTCAGCATCCGCGGGTACCAGTGCCTATGCCCGTGTCTTCCGCCGATTCCAGGGTGGCAGACTGGGCTGTGGAGGCACGGGACATTTGGGACCGCACGCAGGATGCCATTCAGGCCTCCAAAAAGAGGATGAGGTCTTCGGCCGATGCCCATCGGCACCCCGCTCCTACATTTGCTCCTGGGGATTTGGTGTGGCTCTCCGCCCGTAACATCAGGCTGCGAGTTGAGTCCACTAAGTTGGCACCCCGCTACCTGGGTCCTTTCAAGGTCCTCGAGCAGGTTAACCCTGTGGTATACCGTTTAGCTCTTCCACCACGCCTGGGTATCTCCGACACCTTTCACGTGTCCCTCCTGAAACCCGTGCTCATGTCCCGGTTTTCTGAGTCATCTGCCGGGACATCGGGTTCATCTGCGGATGACCATGAGGTGAACGCCATCGTGGGGTGTAAGGTGGTACGGGGCAAAAAGTTTTATTTGGTGGACTGGAGGGGCTATGGGCCTGAGGATAGGTCTTGGGAGCCTGCCGAGCATGTTCACGCTCCGCAGCTCATCGCTGCCTTTGAACGCAGCGAGGCCCAGAGAAGGGGGGGCCCTAGGAGGGGGGGTAATGTTAGGGTTCGAGTTCCCACTCCTGCACAAGGGGAGTCTTGAACCAGTGCCGCTGCGGTCTCCCATTCATCTCCGGCCGCAGTGGAGCCTGCTCAGCAGAGACGTCGTTCCAAGGGTCTTGCCCACTCCACTACTGGGCAGTGACTTGCTGCTGCCTTTCCTGGATCTGCTATTATAGCCAGTTCTGGAGCAGACGTCTTTGGGATAAAGTCCTGCATTTTCCCTTCTGAGCGTGCCCAGAGTGAGATCTCTCATTGGAGATCAGGGGTCACATGCTCAGGTACTGCAGCAGCTCCTATTGGCCCGCCAGGAAGGCCCTGTTACTACTAGTCTTCTGAACAGGTTCTCATTGGTCCTTGTTCCTGGAAGGTCCTGTAGCTGTTGCTATAAAAGGGTAGCATGGCTGGGCCGCCATGCGCTAATATCAACCATTGTATGCTATGCGCCAGTGTGGTCATGCGTGTGTGTGGTTAGGGACCCGGCTGAAATAAGCCACTAGAATACCGACTTAATCGGTGAGGAGTTTAGTGTGCTAGCTGGTCAGGGTCGGTGTCCTAGATGCCCTAGATTACCGGCATAACCGGTGAGGAGTTTGATTGCCGTATTCAGGGTCTGGCGTTCAGACGCCATAGATTGCGGGTGACTCCCGCGAGGACATTAGCGCATGACCACGTATTATGCTCGCTTAGCAATTAACCGTGTGCCTGAGAGCCTGACAGGACACGGTGTTTGTTCTCAGCGGCTCTGTGACGTAACAGGGTTCGCTCTCGACGCTAGACAGCGCCCTAGCGTTTTACTTTGCGGCTCACTGAAGCTAAGTGAGTTCGCACATATCGCCATATAGCAATGTGGCATCCCGTTAGCGGCTCTGTGAATTAACAGAGTCTGCACTTACTGCCACAACGCGCTACGGCGTTTATTTTAGCGACTCTGCGGGATAACAGAGTTCGCTACTTTCGTCATCTTACTAGCAGCAGGCTTTGCTTGCACGGTGGACCCCGGGCTGCGAACGCACCTCTCCACTTTATATATTTGGTGCGTTCCGCAGACCCTAACAAGGTGGTGACCATGGCAGCCATTTTGAAGTTGTCCATTTTCGATCCAAATTTATTTTTTCCAATTGGAAGAGGGTCATGTGACACATCAAACTTATTGAGAATTTCACAAGAAAAACAATGGTGTGCTTGGTTTTAACGTAACTTTATTATTTCATGAGTTATTTACAAGTTTCTCTTTGTTTACAGCCACTGAAATGATGCAGAGGTTAACACGTGAGGAACAGATAGAAATTGTGTTGATGTCTGGTGAACGCAGTACCCGGGTCATTGCAGCATATTTCAATGCGAGACACCCTACGCAAGAAAACTATCGCCATTCCCATTTAATTTAGGTGTATCCATATAAATGGCCCACCCAAAAAAGTTTGCCTCATCACTGAACATAATGTTCTATGTAAACTGAGGGTCCTGTTCCAATTTTTGTTTTGCCCATTCTGCAAATTCAGCACGTCGATCTGGGTCATCCTCATTGAGATGCTGCAGCAGCTGGATTTTGTAAGGGTGCCATTTGTGAGTGGCTAATATCCTCCGAATGGATGGTCGACTGATGCCAGATCGGCGTGCTGAATTTGCAGAATGGGCAAAACAAAAATTTGAACAGGCAGTCGTATGGCCTGTTTAGTAGAGACCAGGGAGGTAATATGTACAGTAGCATCATTCTTTGTTTATTGTTATCCCCATTTGAACCTTCCTTATCCACTTCATTCCTTGCCTTCCAATAAATTTACCCTTTGTTGTTTGCACCTCATTTTGTGTACCATAGTCTCCCTGCACCGTGGTGGTTCCCCGGCCATCGCTTCAGCTGCATCTAGTGCAGCTTCATCAGGGGAAGTGCGAAAATTCGAACACGAATCCGAATTAGCTACATTCGTGCCGAATTTAAGATTGACGAATGTTTCCCAAACAAGTTCACTCATCCCTACATATGAACAGCCACACAGACTGTAATGGGTATGTGTTTTATTCATTAAGATTGTGAATAGAACATGTGCATGATTCATGGACGTACAGTACAGACCAAAAGTTTGGACACACCTTCTCATTCAAAGATTTTTCTGTATTTTCATGACTATGAAAATTGTACATTCACACTGAAGGCATCAAAACTATGAATTAACACATGTGGAATTATATACTTAACAAAAAAGTGTGAAACAACTGAAAATATGTCTTATATTCAAGGTTCTTCAAAGTAGCCACCTTTTGCTTTGATTACTGCTTTGCACACTCCTGGCATTCTCTTGATGAGCTTCAAGAGGTAGTCACCGGAAACGGTTTTCACTTCACAGGTGTGCCCTGTCAGGTTTAATAAGTGTGAGTTCTTACCTTATAAATGGGGTTGGGCCATCAGTTGTGTTGTGCAGAAGTCTGGTGGATACACAGCTGATAGTCCTACTGAATAGGACTAATGAATAGGACTAATGAAGGTCAGTCAGTCCGAAAAATTTGGAAAACTTTGAAAATGTCCCCAAGTGCAGTTGCAAAAACCATCAAGTGCTACAAAGAAACTGGCTCACATGAGGACCACCCAGGAAAGGAAGACCAAGAGTCACCTCTGCTTCTGAGGATAAGTTTATCAGAGTCATGAGCCTCAGAAATCGCAGGTTAACAGCAGCTCAGATTAGAGACCAGGTCAATGCCACACAGAGTTCTAGCAGCAGACACATCTCTACAACAACTGTTAAGAGGAGACTTTGTGCAGCAGGCCTTCATGGTAAAATAGCTGCTAGGAAACCACTGCTAAGGACAGGCCACAAGCAGAAGAGACTTGTTTGGGCTAAAGAACACAAGGAATGGACATTAGACCAGTGGAAATCTGTGCTTTGATCTGATGAGTCCAAATTTGAGATCTTTGGTTCCAACCACCGGGTCTTTGTGCGACGCAGAAAAGGTGAACAGATGGACTCTACATGCCTGGTTCCCACTGTGAAGCTTGGAGGAGGTGTGATGGTGTGGGGGTGCTTTGCTGGTGACACTGTTGGGGATTTATTCAAAATTGAAGGCATACTGAACCAGCATGGCTACAAGAGCATCTTACAGCGGCATTATATTCCATTCAGTTTGCGTTTAGTTGGACCATCATTTTTTTTTCAACAGGACAATGACCCCAAACACACCTCCAGGCTGTGTAAGGGCTATTTGACCAAGAAGGAGAGTGATGGGGTGCCACGACAGATGACCTGGCCTCCACAGTCACCAGACCTGAACCCAATCGAGATGGTTTGGGGTGAGCTGAACTGCAGAGTGAAGGCCAAGGGGCCAACAAGTGCTAAGCATCTCTGGGAACTCCTTCAAGACTGTTGGAAGACCATTTCCGGTGACTACCTCTTGAAGCTCATCAAGAGAATGCCAAGAGTGTGCAAAGCAGTCATCAAAGCAAAAGGTGGCTACTTTGAAGAACCTAGAATATGACATATTTTCAGTGGTTTCACACTTTTTTGTTAAGTATATGTTAGGGGTCAAGTTCCTGCCTCTGCACAGGGGGAACCTCGAGCCATCTCCGCTGCGGTCTCCCATTCTTTTCCTGCCACAGTGGTTCCTGCTCAGCAGAGACGTCGGTCCCAACGTCTGGCTCAGTCTCATACTGTGCAATTGAATACTGCTGCCTTTTTGGGTTCTGCCATTATAGCCAGTACTGGTCAGCGGTGAGCAGACGACTTTGGGACTAAGTCCTGCTTTTACCCTTCTGAGCATGCCCAGGGTAAGATCTCTCATTGGAGATCAGGGGTCACATGCTCGGGTACTGCAGCAACTCCCATTGGTTCTCCAGGAAGGTCTTGAAGCTGCTTGAGTTCTGGGGCAGGCTTCCATTGGTTCGTTCTGGAAGGTCTTGCAGTTGCTGCGGCTATAAAAGGGTTGCATGGCCGCACAGCCATGCGCTAGTATCAATTCTGTTATGAGCTTTGCGCCAGTGTGGTCATGTACACATGTGTTTAGGGCTCGGCTGAAATAAGCCCCTAGAATACTGGCACCTCCGGTGAGGAGTTTTGTATGCACGTTTTCAGGGCTTGGCTGAAATAGCCTCTAGAATACTGGCTACTTCGGTGAGGAGTTGGTTGTTTGCGTCATTGTTTGCATCACCACGGACTGCTGTCCGCTCTGCAGTTATCTGTGTGCTCCTGTGGGGTTAACCGGACACAGTCTCTACCACAGCGACTCTGTGGAATAACAGAGTTCGCTCTTACCGCCATATAGTGCCACAGCTTCTATATCAGCGACTCTGTGGAGTAACAGAGCTCGCTTATACCGCCATATTGTGCCATCTTACAAGCAGCAGGCTCTGCCTGCACGGTGAACCTCGGGCTGCGAACGCACCTATTATTTATATTTATTTGGTGTGTTCCGCCAGCCCTAACAGTATATAATTCCACATGTGTTAATTCATAGTTTTGATGCCTTCAGTGTGACTGTACAATTTTCATAGTCATGAAAATACAGAAAAATCTTTAAATGAGAAGATGTGTCCAAACTTTTGGTCTGTACTGTATGAATGAGGATCATTGTGTCCAATCCATGAAATGTGAATATGTCCTATTTTCATTCACTTTTTGACAAGATTCAGTTATTGAAGTCTATGTGGGTCAAATGAAACAGATGATAATTGGAAGATATGCTTTTTACTTCAGTTTTGTCTTACCTGTTTTATCTGTTTTTAGTAGACCCATTCTTAAAGGGAACCTAGCACGTGAAAAAACGCTATTAACCTGCAGATATTAGGTTAATCTGCAAATTAATAGCATTGTATACCTGCCTGGTCAACTGTCGGGAGGAAATGAACTTTATTCCTTCTGGTAACGTTCTTGTTTCAGTCAGGGACGGGGTGCGGTTACAGTCACGTGTATAAAGAGCAGTGTCTGTAATCTCTCTGGCCCTGACTGACAGCCAGCCTTAATGCTGAGTGAGCGGTCGTCACGGCCAGGGACGCGGTAAGAGCAACCACTCTCTGTGCACTGCCCCCATGAGTTAACGCTGAACGCTGCCAGGAGGAATAACGTTCATTTTCTCCCAGCAGCGGGGCTTTCAGTGGTGGCACCAGACAGCTTCAAATGCTGTTAACCTGCAGATTAACCCCATATCTGCAGGTTAATAGTGTCTTTTCATGTGACAGGTTCCCGTTAAGTGTCAATGACTAAAAAAGTTCTGACAGTTAAATTTTTTCAGTATTTAAAAGAGGATGAGAAAAAACAGATGCAAAACAGAAGAAAATGGTAAATTTTATACAGATGTGTGTGAATTATGATGTGAGAATATGCTGAAATTCATCAAACAATGTTCTTCCATATGATTCATTATCTGGCTCTAATAAAACATTAACATGAATTAGAAGTAAAGTCTTTTGCAAATACACACGACTACCCAATTAATCATACTCTCCCTAATTAATGTCACTTTCCCTTGATAAGTGGATCCACATCTTTTTCCACAGGGCAGAAAATTGGCTTGGTTAGTGTCTATGACAAGCAAAACCAGTCATCACTGTCCTGTTACTGCTGGCAAAGCTATATGGCTCCTACTTGTGATCATTTTAAGAAGAGAGTTAATTCTACAATTAATCACAATTAACTGATTGATTTTATTCATCTATGAGGTGAACTGAAATTGTCATTGTACTTAGGACTCTCCACAATGACTAGAGGAAAAGAAATGATGTCACTGTCCTAAATTTACAATATGTACATAGAACTGACATTAATTTTATAGCCATCTACGTGCTGCATATATGATCTCCAAGTAAATATAAATGGAAATACATATATAAATGTATACATTTACAACTGCTAATTGCCAAGTCTAATGTTGTCACCACTAACTAGCTAGTGTCTGAAGAGGTAAAGACAATGACAACATCCATATGTCAATTTATGAAAAGGAATTTGTCAGATCAACCTTCATAAACTGTCTGTATGGACAAGCAGTAAAAAATAACTTGGCACTCAAATGTGTAACACGAGAATTAGTTTAATAACGGTGCATCCAGACACGAAACAATTGAACGTTTTCGGTCCAACTATTGGACCTTCATCAGAATACTTTTCAAAGGAACACTGGACACAATAGAATGCAATCTCCAAAAGGTAGCTGGATGAGAAGCAAATATCCCTAAATAGATAAGGATGGATCAAGAAGCTGTGAATCAGGACCAGGCACTCACCATAATGGAAGAGGGGAACTGGGAGCCAATGTGACAGGCGCCTAGGTGAGGCTTGCTCAAATAGGTTGCTGGAAAGGCACTGGGAGTCTGGATCTGAAGACACGCTGTGGAAGCAGGAGAAGCAGGAGTCTGCTGCAATAGGAGCTCCTATTGCAGCAGACTCCTGCTTCTCCTGCTTCCACAGCGTGTCTTCAGATCCAGACTCCCAGTGCCTTTCCAGCAACCTATTTGAGCAAGCCTCACCTAGGCGCCTGTCACATTGGCTCCCAGTTCCCCTCTTCCATTATGGTGAGTGCCTGGTCCTGATTCACAGCTTCTTGATCCATCCTTATCTATTTAGGGATATTTGTTTCTCATCCAGCTACCTTTTGGAGATTGCATTCTATTGTGTCCAGTGTTCCTTTGAAAAGTATTCTGATGAAGGTCCAATAGTTGGACCGAAAACGTTCAATTGTTTCGTGTCTGGATGCACCGTTATTAAACTAATTCTCGTGTTACACATTTGAGTGCCAAGTTATTTTTTACATTTATTAGGTTGGATACCTGACTTGAGCACCTACTCTCGTTTTTAGTTGAGTGCCGTGTTTTTTCTTACATGTATGGACAAGCAGGTCACAGGAAGCTGAAGAACATGATACCTTGATGTCTGCGATCTGATATCTTATTCTAGAGAACTCTATGTTTTTTTTCTTAATATTTACATGAGCTTTTTAAATCTGTGGACTGAACATAGATCAATGTGATGCTGACTAGTCAGTCACTTCTCACGGATAAGTCGTGAGACAGGGGAGTAAAGGAGTCTGGGGCCAAATACCAGAATTATATGTCAAAGGCAAAGGGGCTAGACAAACAAATAGCGAAATGGCAAAGTCCGAGGTAAGGCAACAAAGATCACAGTACGTCAATGGCAAAGTGGCAATACAAACAAATAGGCAAAAGGCAAAGACAAACAAATAGTCAGAAGGCAAAGACCAAGGTCAGGCAACAAAGATCAGAACACAGAGCACTACGAACACACACCACCAAGCAAAGCTACAAATTACAAAGGTCTGACCACTGTAAGTAAGATAAATAGCCAGGCAATCACCCAGAAAGGGAAACACTTCGCAGAACCTCGGTAGGCCTGGAATGATTGGATCGGGACAGCCTGTCACACCCCAGCCCTTGATTTGGTGGCCTGGGAATCCCATTCACAAAAGTGACATTCTTGCACACCCCTGACATGCATAGGGTGGCTGAGCTGTCCCTCACTGCATCCCTGCAACAGAGTGAGTGGCAGAATTGTGACAATCTTCCTCCAGAGGTTATTTTAAATGAAAGGTGGTGTTACCAGTATAAGACCTGTAATGGCTGACAGCTAAAATCGCATGCAACAGAACTGATCTTTGTCTCAATACAAACAAATTTGCAGTTGCAGTTGTCCTTTCGTAGTGCATTAGCTTCCATCTCTGCAGCCAGTGTGGGGAATGGCAGTAAAGTAGAGTTGAAATCGGGAGAGCAGAGCTACAGCTACAAATGTGTTTACAATGAGACAAAGTTCAAGTCTACTGTACTGCATTACCTATAGTCAGGCACAGCTCTGCAGCAAAGCTGACAGCAATGTGAGGCAATAAATGAGGTTTCAGATGTTTTTGTAATGAAAAAAAGTTATTCTGTATCCTCCTCTCTACACACACACACGCACGCACGCACGCACATACACACACACGCTGCCTGAATGGAAGCTGAAGAAGAGTTACATGTAATGATGTAAGGCTCTGCAGCCTGGTTGACTGCACCTTGAGAGGATAACTGCAGAAGTGTTGTTAATGAGATATAAAGGAGCTCTGTGTTAACAGGCATAGAGGTTTTAAACAGACGCCAGATTTCATATCAACCCATCGGCACCCTGCGAATGACAGCTCTGCAGCCCAATGTGAAAGGAGAATTGTGTGCCCTTAAAGGGAACCTGTCAGCAGCATTGTGCACAGTAATCTACAGACAGTGTCAGGTCAGTGCTGCTACACTGATTACAATGACACCTGGTGATGAAATTCATCTTGTGGTTGTTGTTTAATTTTTATTTTCAGTTTTGAGTTAATGATATGCTCGTCCTTCGGGGCGGCCTGTGGGGGGTGTTAATGTGGTGCTCTGTTTAGCTATTCATCAGTAAGGCTTCTGACAGGTCATTCATCCCTCAGTGACCTGTCCCTTATTTTATATAATGAATATTATATATACTGTATATACTCGTGTTTAAGCCGAGATTTTCAGCCCATTTTTTAGGGCTGAAAGTCCCCCTCTCGGCTTATACGCGAGTCACATACGGGGTCGTGGGGGAGGGGGAGCGTGGGTGTCGGATCATACTCACCCCTCCGCCGGCGCGTCTCCACAGCCCCCCTGCTGCTCCCACTATCTCCGGCTCCTTCCTGCAGCGGTCACATGGTACCGCTCTTTAAAGTCATGAATATGCACATATTCATGACTTTAATGAGCAGTACCACGTGACCGCTGTAGGAAGGAAGAACTGCGGAGACTGCCGGGAGAAGAGGAGAGGCTGCAGAGATACGCCGGCGGAGGGGTGAGTATAGCGATATTTACCTGTCCCTGGACCACCGCTGCGCTGCTCCCTCGTCCGACTCCTCTGGCTGTGAATGTTCATTCACTGCCGAGGACCCGGAAGAGGGAGCAGTGCAGCGGTGGACCGGTCTGGTGACAGGTAAATATCTCAGGTGCCGGGGTCCTGAGTGAGCGGTGACACCGGCACCTGTCCCCCATAGAGCGCCGGTGTCACCGCCTGCTCAGGACTCCGGCACCTGGCCCCCAGCGACGAGAGGTGAGTATGTCATTTTTTTGCAGCAGCGCGGCAGCATAAGGGACCTATACTATGGGGCATAATCTGTGGAGCATATTGGGCATAATCTGTGGAGCATATGGGGGCATAATCTGTGGAGCATATTGGGCATAATCTGTGCAGCATATGGGGGCATAATCTGTGCAGCATATGGGGGCATAATCTGTGCAGCATATGGGGCATAATCTGTGGAGCATATGGGGCATAATTTGTGGAGCATATTGGGCATAATCTGTGGAGCATATGGGGGCATAATCTGTGGAGCATATGGGGGCATAATCTGTGGAGCATATGGGGCATAATCTGTGGAGCATATGTGGGCATAATCTGTAGAGCATATGGGGGCTTAATCTGTGCAGCATATGAGGGCATAATCTGTGGAGCATATGGGGGCATAATCTGTGGAGAATATTGGGCATAATTTGTGGAGCATATGGGGGCATAATCTGTGGAGCATATGGAGGCATAATCTGTGGAACATATTGGGCATAATCTGTGGAGCATATGGGGGCATAATCTGTGGAGCATATGGGGGCATAATCTGTGGAGCATATGGGGGCATAATCTGTGGAGCATATGGGGGCATAAACTGTGGAGCATATGGGGGCATAATCTGTGGAGCATTTGGGGGCATAATCTGTGCAGCATATGGGGGCTTAATCTGTGCAGCATATGGGGGCATAAACTGTGAAGCATATGGGGGCATAATCTGTGGAGCATTTGGGGGCATAATCTGTGGAGCATATTGGGCATAATCTGTGGAGCATATGGGGCATAATCTGTGCAGCATATGGGGGCATAATCTGTGCAGCATATGGGGCATAATCTGTGCAGCATATGGGGGCATAATCTGTGGAGCATATGGGGCATAATTTGTAGAGCATATTGGGCATAATCTGTGGAGCATATGGGGGCATAATCTGTGGAGCATATGGGGGCATAATCTGTGGAGCATATGGGGCATAATCTGTGGAGCATATGTGGGCATAATCTGTAGAGCATATGGGGGCATAATCTGTAGAGCATATGGGGGCATAATCTCTGCAGCATATGGGGGCTTAATCTGTGCAGCATATGGGGGCATAATCTGTGGAGCATATGGGGGCATAATCTGTGGAGCATATTGGGCATAATCTGTGGAGCATATTGGGCATAATCTGTGGAGCATATGGGGCATAATCTGTGGAACATATTGGGCAGAATCTGTGGAGCATATGGGGTATAATCTGTGGAACATATGGGGGCATAATCTGTGGAGCATATGGGGGCATAATCTGTGGAGCATATGTGGGCATAATCTGTAGAGCATATGGGGGCATAATCTGTGCAGCATATGGGGGCTTAATCTGTGCAGCATATGGGGGCATAAACTGTGGAGCATATGGGGGCATAATCTGTGGAGCATTTGGGGGCATAATCTGTGGAGCATATTGGGCATAATCTGTGGAGCATATGGGGCATAATCTGTGGAGCATATGGGGCATAATCTGTGGAGCATATGAGGGCATAATCTGTGGAGCATTTGGGGGCATAATCTGTGGAGCATATTGGGCATAATCTGTGGAGCATATGGGGGCATAATCTGTGCAGCATATGGGGCATAATCTGCAGCATATGGGGGCATAATCTGTGGAGCATATGGGGGCATAATCTGTGGAGCATATTGGGCATAATCTGTGGAGCATATGGGGGCATAATCTGTGGAGCATCATATGGGGGCATAATCTATGGAGCATATGGGGGCATAATCATTTTTCACCTAGGCTTATACGCGAGTCAATAAGTATTCCCAGTTTTTTGTAGCAAAATTAGGGGGGTCGGCTTATACACGGGTCGGCTTATACATGAGTATATACGGTGTGTGTGTGTGTGTGTATATATATATATATATATATAATATTCAATATATAAATATTATATATATATATTAAAAAATAAAAAATCACCTTCTGCAGGCAGGCGGCGGTGCCTGCGCTGTAGCATGATTGCATCTAAAATGTGAATTTAATTACTTATTTTGATGGTATACATTAATTCATTAAAAAAAAATAAACCAGTCTGAAAATGGTGTCAGCCACTCCTGTGCAGTAGCAGCTATCGGCAATCCTGCTGACAGGTTCCCTTTAAACTGTATTGTGCCTGCAGACCAGCCAGATCAACAAGAGTTGCCCATTACTAGAGTTTAGCGAAACAGGGCGGTCAGATTCATAAGTTGCCGACTTTCACCAAAGTCGGGTTTCGCCGAGCGAAACCCGACCATAGCGTGAAGTCGGCCATGCGGTCTGCAAAACGAGCGCCAAATTCGGATTTCCAGAATGCTTGCAAGCGCCTTTTTTTTCAGCCAATGAGCAAGGAAGTACACTGTGGGCAACGAGATGACATGGGCAGCGTCCACCACCTTCTTAGAGAAGGGCATTGCAGTGATTGGCTTGCTTTGGGGGGCATCATAGTGTCTATAAAAGCCCTGAGCACCGAACTCCATTTTACTTCTGCTGATCTTAACAGTAGGAGAGGTTGCTGACGCTGTTTATCAGTAGGGAGAGAGTTATGGCTGGAAAGAGAAGCTCTTCTGTGCTTGTGCTGATGGCAATTGTGCTGTACAGTTAGTGTGCAGTGACGTACACTGCTGTGCAGACTGCTTTTTACACAGCATTAATACTTTTATTTTCTTTTTCTGCACACTTACCGACCGTCCATTTTTTCCCACACCGTATAGAGCTGTACGCTACTCACACACTACAGTGTAACGGCTGGTATCACGGACAAACACATGCTGACTATCTGTGTGTGACTCCGGAAATATATACGGAGATTTACATTTTTCCCGACACCGTATACAGCTGTACACTTCTGATACAGTACCGTTTTTCTGCTTTTTGTATTACAGTCAAATCCATACTGAGTTAGGGTCTGTGTGTGACTCTTGAAATATATACGGAGATTTAAATTTTCCCCTACACTGTATACAGCTGTACGCTCCTCATTCAGTACCATATATCTGCTGGTATTTTTGGTACAATTTCCCAAACATGAGGAAGTATTGTGGAAGAGGCCGCGGACGTGGGCGGGGGGGCCAGCTTGTAATGGTGGTGGTGGTGCATCTGATGGTAGTGCCAAAAGCACAATAGCACCTAAGGCAGGAGGTGTTGAGTCTGCGTCATCGTCTGGCTCCAGAAGGCCTGGAAGGCTCCCTTTTCTGGGAGTAGGTAAACCGCTTTTAAAGCCTGAACATCAGGAACAAGTTTTGGCTTACATTGCCGAAACAGCCTCCAGTTCTATCACCTGCTCTTCTTAAGTTTCAAAAACTGCAAGCACTGAGTCGTCAGTGCAGGCTCCTGGTCAGGAGCAACACCTTTCCTTGTGTCCTTCACCCACACCAAAAGTGAAGGATGCAGCAGTCCACACTTCAGATTACTCCCTGGAGCTCTTTTCACATACCATAAATGGGTTATAAGTCAAATCCTGAATTCCCCAGTCCAAGATGAATATGACATGAAGTGCACTGATGCACAGCCACTGCTTTATGATTCTGCTGGTACATTCACCCAGAGCACTACATTGCCCTCGCAGTCTACTGAGCCAGGTGCCCGTTCCCGCATACTATACCACATTACACGATGACACAGAGGAAGGTGCAGATGAAATTGAAGAGGAGGTGATGGATGACCCAGTTGTTGACCCGGATTGGCATCCATTGGGGGAAGAGAGTGCCGCTGGCAATAGCTCAGAATAGGAGGAGGATCCACAGCAGGCATCGACATCGCAACTGCGGTTATCTGGCAGGCCCGTAGCAGTCCAAAAACGTGTTAAAAAAACAAATAGAGTTGCAGGACAGCTTGGCCAGATGGTCAAGTTAGTACAGCGTGCAAGCCCTTAAAAGTTTTCCCATAGTAGGGAGAGTGCAATGTGGCACTTTTTTGACCAAAATCCTATTGATTAGGCAAAGGTTATCTGTAGGAAGTACGGAAGGACCTTTAGCCAAGGGAAAAATCTCTGAAATTTGAATACCAGTTGCATGCTTAGTTATGTAAACACCATGCACTTGCAAGCATGGACGGACTACAAAACCTTAGGTAGCACACGTGCACCTGCTCCGACTGAAGGTAGCCAGCAACGCTACATCGCTTCCCCCACTGTAAGCCAACCAGTTAGCACACCACCAGCAAGAAATGTTGAGGTGTCATCGCAAGGCAAAAGCAGTCAGGGAATCCCAATGTTTTTCCAACGAAAGACTGCATCTAGGCCATCACCACCACCACCATCACCAACCCCCTCTCATTCTGCCATGTCCACCGCTAGTTCCACCATATGCAGCTCTCAAGTCCAGCTCACTATAGCAGACACTCTGAGTAGGACAAGAAAGTACTCATCCTCTCATCCGCATACACTGGCTTTGAACGCCTACATTGCCAAACTGATCTCATTAGAGATGATGCCCTTCTGTTTTGTTGAAAGCGCAGCGTTCCGAGAGCTTATGGCCTACGCTGTCCCACGCTATGACCTACCCAGTTGGCACTTCTTTGCTATAAAAGCCATCCCTGCCCTCCACCTGCATGTGAAAGACCGCATTGTCCATGCACTCAAACAATCAATGAGTGGAAAGGTGCACCCCACAACAGATGCATGGGCCAGTAGGCATGGCCTGGGCCGTTACGTGTCCATCACTGCGCACTGGGTTAATGTGGTGGATGCAGGGTCCACAGGGGACAGCAGCGGTGGGACAGTGTTGCCTAGCCCATGGTATAGGCAACATTTGGCTGTAGGCGTTCAACCCTCCTCCTCCTCCTCTTCCTCCAGGAGCAAAAGCTCGTCGACAGAGCGCAGTCGTACAAGCACTCCATCCGCTGCTGCCAGTGTTGCACACGAGGTGTCACACTATCGAACAGCTAGTGGTAAGCGTCAGCAGGATGTTTTAAAGATGATGTTTTTGGGCGACAACAGACACAACGCGGAGGTACTGGCCGACTACTTGCAGCAAGAAACTGAGTCATGGCTGGGCAGTCTATATCTTGAGCCAGGCAAGGTAGTCAGTGATAATGGCTGTAATTTTGTGGTGGCCATAGCCCTGGCAAAACTCAGACACATGCCTTGCCTGGCTCACACCTTGAACATGGTGGTGCAGTGCTTCATAAATAATTATCCGGAGTTACCAGCCCTGCTCCATAAGGTGCGAAGACTGTGCTCACACATCCGTCGCTTGCCAGTAGACTCCAGTCGTATGCAGAGGCTGCAGCGATCGCTCCACCTCCCCAAGCACCGCCTAATCATAGATGTTGCAACAAGGTGGAACTCCACCATGCACATGGTTGAGGGGCTGTGTGAACAGAGGCCGGCTGTAATGCATTTGTGGGAGGATACACGGGCAGGCAGTTTGAGGGCAGACATGGAGTTGTCGAGTGTGCAGTGGTCAAAGCTGAAAGACCTCTGTATAGTCCTTCAGTGTTTTGAGAAATGCACACGGCTGGTAAGCGCAGACGACGCCATCATAAGCATGAGCATCCCACTTATGCGTCTGCTCATGCAAACTGTCTCTTCAGAGAGGAAGAGAGCTAGAACTCTAGTGCCACCTTTTGGAAGGTAGCAATCCTACAAGTCAATGTCGACCCTTTAACGAGCCTTATCACATGACCTAGGATAATAGCCAAACCAGAATCTCAATTTGCAGACACTGTGTTTCGGGGTTCAGCCCCTCGTCAGTGCAAAGCGGAGATCTGGTTTGGCTGTGTGAGAGGCGTCAGACCATTGTCCAAGAAATATCGTCACTCCTTGCGGAGATCAACATGCTAAGCATGCAGATGAGGAGACTTAAAGCCGCAATGCTCCTCTGGGAAATATGCTAATTATGCAAATTGTCTCTTCAGAGAGGAAGAGAGCTAGAACTCTAGTGCCACCTTTTGGAAGGTAGCAATCCTACAAGTCAATGTCGACCCTTTAACGAGCCTTATCACATGACCTAGGATAATAGCCAAACCAGAATCTCAATTTGCAGACACTGTGTTTCGGGGTTCAGCCCCTCGTCAGTGCAAAGCGGAGATCTGGTTTGGCTGTGTGAGAGGCGTCAGACCATTGTCCAAGAAATATCGTCACTCCTTGCGGAGATCAACATGCTAAGCATGCAGATGAGGAGACTTAAAGCCGCAATGCTCCTCTGGGAAATATCTCCGCTTTGCACTGACGAGGGGCTGAACCCCGAAACACAGTGTCTGCAAATTGAGATTCTGGTTTGGCTATTATCCTAGGTCATGTGATAAGGCTCGTTAAAGGGTCGACATTGACTTGTAGGATTGCTACCTTCCAAAAGGTGGCACTAGAGTTCTAGCTCTCTTCCTCTCTGAAGAGACAATTTGCATAATTAGCATATTTCCCAGAGGAGCATTGCGGCTTTAAGTCTCCTCATCTGCATGCTTAGCATGTTGATCTCCGCAAGGAGTGACGATATTTCTGGGACAATGGTCTGACGCCTCTCACACAGCCAAACCAGATCTCCGCTTTGCACTGACGAGGGGCTGAACCCCGAAACACAGTGTCTGCAAATTGAGATTCTGGTTTGGCTATTATCCTAGGTCATGTGATAAGGCTCGTTAAAGGGTCGACATTGACTTGTAGGATTGCTACCTTCCAAAAGGTGGCACTAGAGTTCTAGCTCTCTTCCTCTCTGAAGAGACAATTTGCATAATTAGCATATTTCCCAGAGGAGCATTGCGGCTTTAAGTCTCCTCATCTGCATGCTTAGCATGTTGATCTCCGCAAGGAGTGACGATATTTCTTGGACAATGGTCTGACGCCTCTCACACAGCCAAACCAGATCTCCGCTTTGCACTGACGAGGGGCTGAACCCCGAAACACAGTGTCTGCAAATTGAGATTCTGGTTTGGCTATTATCCTAGGTCATGTGATAAGGCTCGTTAAAGGGTCGACATTGACTTGTAGGATTGCTACCTTCCAAAAGGTGGCACTAGAGTTCTAGCTCTCTTCCTCTCTGAAGAGACAATTTGCATAATTAGCATATTTCCCAGAGGAGCATTGCGGCTTTAAGTCTCCTCATCTGCATGCTTAGCATGTTGATCTCCGCAAGGAGTGACGATATTTCTTGGACTCATGCAAACTTTGACGCACATTAAGGATCAGGCGTCTGCAGCAGAGGAGGAAGAGGAGGAGGAGGGAAGCCTTGATGACAGTCAGCCATTATCTGCTCAGGGAACTGTCCTGGACGAGGTGGAGGAAGAAGAGGAAGAGGAGGAGGATGAGGGGATGATTATTTTGGGGAGGAGGATGCTTCTCAAGGGGCAAGAGAAAATGTTGGCTTGCCAAGGTCAGGTACAGGGTTTGTGCGTGACTGGAGGGATGTGGATTTGGCAGAAAGTGCTCCTCCACCCACCACTGGCAGTGCATCATTGACACCTGGAACATTGGCCCACATGTGTGATTATGTCTTGCGGATCCTAAAAAGGGACCCCCACATTGCCAAAATTATGAAGAATGACGACTACTGTTTGGCCAGCATCCTCGATCCACGCTATAAAGGCAAATTACAGAACATCATGCCACAGGAGAACCTAGAGCTAATATTGGCGAACAATCAAGCAACTCTGGTAAACCATTTGTTAGAGGCATTCCCAGCGCACAGCAGCGGTGCAGGTTCTACCACGTGCCATACTGTGCAACATGGAAGAGGTGTTCGTGGTATACACAGCCGAAGTGGCGTTGGAGACAGGGGTTTCATGACCATGTTGTGGACTGATTTCTCGAGTAACGCTCACGCGACTGTTAATACTGAATCGATTGCAACAGACAGGAGACAGCAGTTGTCAACTATGGTTCAAAATTACCTCTCCTCCCCTATCGATGTTCTCCTTCACAGTTCATTCCCCTTTGACTACTTGGCCTGTAAACTGGACACCTGGCGTGAATTGGCACAATATGCCTTACAGGAGCTCGTTTGCCCTGCTGGTAGTGTGCTATCAGAAAGAGTCTTCAGTGCTGCTGGATCATTCCTGACAGAAAGAAGAACCCGGCTGTCGACCAAAATGTTGGTGATCTCACCTTCATTAAAATGAACCATGCCTGGGTTTCAAAGGATTTTGTACCACCTTCCCCTGATGACACATAGGTTGCCAGCAAAATGGCTCGCTTTGTCCTCCTCTTCCCCCGACTTCTCCAATTCCTCCATTTGCAGCTGCTGAATGTCCAGCCTACACCTCAACATATGCCAGTTTTTCCATCACCTTAACTGGGCTGTAGCCCCCTCCCAGGGCCGCGTCAGCACCTGGTACACCCGGGCAAGTGTCGGGGCCCTGAGCAGGTGGGGGGCCCACTCACCGTCATAGACACCGGCGTACTATGAGGGGCCCTGTGCCAGTGCCGGCGCCCACGAGTGTGCCCACCCTGCTTGCTCAGGGCACCAGCACTTGCAATACTCACCTCTCCCTGCTCCACCACTGTGACGTCTTCCGTGTTTCCTGACAGTGACATTCAGGTCAGAGAGCGCGATGATGTCACATCTGTACGCCCTCTGCCTGAACAGTCACAGTGCAGAGAGCTGGAAGATGGCGACGCTGAGGAGTCCAGAGTAGAGCAGTGCCCAGTCAGGAGAGGTATTTCATTTTTTTTAATGTTTGGAGCAATATATGGGGAGCATTATACACTGGAGCATTATAAATGGGGCCCATCATTCACTGGAGCATCATATGGGGCACATTATATTTGGAGCATTATATGGGGCTCATCATACAGTGGAGCATCATATATGGGGGCCCAACATATACTGGAGCATCATATGGGGTTCATTATTTATGGGGCATCATATAGGGCTCTTTATATATGGAGCATCATATGGAGCACATATGGGGCCTATTCTGTATGGAGCATTATATGGAGCCCATTCTGTATGGAGCAATATATGGGGCTCATTATTCTGTTGGCGCACTATGTGGTGCCCATAATACTGTATGGAGGAATATACTGTCCGGTTTTTGAGCTATTGTAGAATTTACAAGAGATATCAGTCATGTAATGTAAGAAGTGAAGTATTTGGCATTGTACTATACCTATATTTCTCCGCCGAATCAGAGCATCATGAATTGTGGTTTGTGTTAAAGGGGCCCACTGACACTCTTTCGCCCGGGGCCCATGAAAACCTGGAGCCAGCCCTGCCCCCCCCACAACTTTAGCCAAATAACCCCCAGTTTTCAATGCGTTACTATTATTATACAGTAAATTAAGGTTGACAAACTTAAGTAATGACAATTGATGTCGTTGTCATTGAAATGGGCACTGTAGGTGTGTTTACTGTCCTCCACTCCGTGCCGACTTTTCTTCCCCATTGACTTGCATTGGGGTCGGTTCGAGTTTCAGTCGGACCTTCAAGTTTTTGCGATAGTCGGCCGATTTCGTTCGACTCGACTTTTGGAAAAGTCGGGTGGTCCGAAACCCGACTCGACCCTCCCGGAGGCAAAGTCGCTCATCTCTGTCCATTACCATTTATAATAAAACTGTTAGGAAGATTTATGCTCATCTCTTGTGAGTGTGAACGGATCATTTTCTGAATCAAACTCTGGGAAAATATGAAGACCTCTTGCTCTCTCCTAGAGTTCCCAGCATGACTGGGGAGGAGAAACTGGTCAAACTGAGATAAGAAGATTTGGGCACACTGCCCATGGAGACAGATTGAAGGGGTTTTACATTAAAAAGTGCACTCAAAAACTCAATGAAAAATTGCAGGTAACCTAATTTTGCTAATTAGTGCAGAAATACTACAGAAAATCTGCAACATCAAAAATGCAGCAAATATTTATAATTGGAACATAGCATTAAATGAAAAAAAGGTCAGGTCCTGTGCACACTTATTTATATGCGGTGCTTCTGGGGAAAACATATACATAGTCGTGAGTGAAGTACCCCGAGCACTCGAAGAAGTATCACAATGAAAATTGATAGTCTTTCATTCTCATTTATTAATAAAAGTGCATTTTTCAAAAGTGCAGTGAACAATACTCCAGTATCCAATTCATTACATCTTCATGAATTCACCAAAATTGCACACTCAAAAAATATATATAAAGATGCTGCTAGGCATAGTATAACTCCCCGACGCTTAGGCCTAATTGGCCTTTTTCGAGGGGAAACATTCTGATAAATGAAAACAAAAAAATAATTTTATAAACATAAGTGCAGAATTATACCGTAAAAATACATTTTGTACTGTATATTTGTTTTCATGTATCAGAATGTTTCCCCTCGAAAAAGGCCAATTAGGCCGAAACGTCGGGGAGTTATACTATGCCTAGCAGCATCTTTATATATCTTTTTTGAGTGTGCATTTTTTGTGAATTCATGAAGATGTAATGAATTGGATACTGGAGCATTGTTCACTGCACTTTTGAAAAATGCACTTTTATTAATAAATGAGAATGAAAGACTATCAATTTTCATTGGAACATAGCATTAGTTATCAGAATTGCCCATGGTAAGAACTAAAATATGGCGCCTCGACAGCAGCAAATCCAAGAAATGTTCAGGCTGTGGTAACACTGCGGTGTTACACCCTTATCATTGTGATTTCTGATACTTTTGTATCAGTTCTTGGTTCCTTGCATTTCTCTTATCCCAATTCTCTCCTGAAGTAAATATTTACTGTAATTACAAGTCTTTATGGCTCAGTAATGCATCGTAAGGTTAATTGCTTGCACTGATTTGCAGTAAAGCAGCTGCAAATACAAACTACAGAAGACGAATTGTGGAAAAAGAGTCATCAGCTTTGCTGCTATCATTTTCTTATATTATCAGCAGCCATCCATGGCAAGAGTTTAACATGGGATGAAGAGTGAATTTCATTCTCCAATTATAGATTGCAGATTCATGTTGTGACAATGATAATGGAGTTGTAAAGGTGAACTGTACTGTCTGTCCTGTGCCACCAAAAAGATCAATCTGGAAAGCTTTTAACATAAATGGGTCAGATGTAAAATAGATGATTCCATTATCATAACTGCTTCAGAGTAGAGAACATCTCACAGCCAAATCATAATTATGGCTTACCAATCACTAGTCATATCCTCTGCACAATTCTCCAATTATTGACTCTCAGCCTTTTATTTTGAATTTTTCAATGTTCTTTAGAAGACACATTTTTTTTAAGTTGTCATTTATACAGCACTTGTTGTGTTTAATTCAATATTTTACTTACATCATATTGTTGATACATTTGAGAGAAATGTTATTATTGTGCTGGGCTTTCTCTTTTGATGTTCTTAAATCTATAATCGATTGATAGCATTGGTTAATCACATCTCTAATATGCCTGACACAAAAGCAACAGAGTGGTTGCCATTGACCATCAATATACTATTCTGCAACCTTTTAACCCATTGTTTACTCATTTACTCATCCATTTATATCAACATCTTTAGGGTGGAATGTAAGAGTTTGGCCCCCCTGGTCAAAATTACTGCTATTATGAACAATTAAGCAAGTTGAAGATGGAATGAGCTAAAAAGGGCTGAAGTTAAAGATGACACATTTTGTTTGTATTGTAGCCAAAAAATATATATATATCGCCATTCTCTATATTTTAAAAATTACAAAAAAGAAAATAGGCAGATGAAAAAGTTTGGGCAACCTTGTAGATTTGTGGACTCAGATAACTTTGACCAAGGTTTCAGACCTTAATTAGCCTGTTAGTGTTACTGTTAGGGTATGGTTCCACGGTCCGGGTTCTCTGCGCTTTGGACGGAGCGGAATCCCGGCTCAGCCCAAAGCCCCACCCCCTTCTGAACACGCAGTGATTCAATGAACACATCTGGAATCGCCGCCCCGCTACATAGGACTGTGCTATTTACCTTGCGGCGACACTCCGTAAACAGACATGCTGCGATCTGAAAAGACGCTCCGCATGTCCAGTTTCGTGGGTGTGTCACCCACGTAATGAGACGCATAGTGGAGATAGGATTTCATAAAATCCCCTCCACTATGCAGGAACAACTGGCTGCTGTGGATTAAATGCTGCAGTAGGACACAGCGTTCAATCCGCAGCTAATCCTGATGGTTTCCGCTACGTGTAAACATACCCTTAGGGTTGTTCACTATCATTGTTAGGAAAGGCCAAATGATGCAAATTTCTCAGCTTTATTAAAACCCAGCCTCCTCCAACCATGTGACAGAACAACAACAGCCATTGTTTCTTCTAAGCTGGAGAAGGCTATAAGAAAATAGCAAAGCTTTAAGTTTCCTGCCCTTTCCTCAGTTCAAAATGTAATTAAGAAATGGCAGATAACAGGAACAGTGGATGTCAAAATAAGGTCTGGAAGACCAAGCAAAATTGCAGTGAGAGCTACTCGTAGAATTGCTAGAGAGGAAAATCAGAACCCCCACTTGACTGCAAAAGACCTTCAGAAATATTTGGCAGACTCTGGAGTTGTGGTACATTGTTCTACTGTTCAAATATACCTTCACAAATATGGTCTTCATGAAAGAGTCATCAGAAGAAAACCTCTCCTGCATCTTCAGCATAAAATACAGTGTTATAAGTATGCAAAAAAACATTTAAACAAGCCTGATCCACTTTGAAAACAAGAACTGTAGACCAATGAGGTTAAAATAGTATTCTTTGGCCACAATATTTAGTGTTGGGCAAACCTGTGGATATTTGGGTTCACCAAGTTTGGACAGACTTAAAAAAAAAAGCATAAAATTTGGTTCAGGTACCAGAATGGTACCCCAACTCGAAATCGAACCTGGACCCCATTCAAATTAACATCTTGCGTTTCTCATGCTGTCATATGTGTTACAGAGCAGCAAACACTTTCACGATATCACCAGTTCCCACACTGTCACACATTTGACAGCTGATAGCAGCGAAAGCAAGTGAAACTGATGAGAGTAATTCACCAGCCAGTGCCTGTCTATAGTAATAAAATTGTCAGTGAGATAATTAGTGCAGTGTGTGTAGCTTAGTGTACATGTATTTATTTAATAAATTAAATAAAAAAAATGGCATGGGATCCCCTCAAGTTTTGATAACCAGCACAGGTAAAGATGACTGCTGTGGGGTGCAGCTCCCAGCAGTCATCTTTATCTTGGCTGGTTGTCAAAAAAAGAGTGCTTCTATGCCATTTTTTAAATTATTTAAATAAATAATGTAATAAAATGGTGTGGTTCCCCCATGTTTGATAACCTGCCAAGCTAAAGCAGAAAGCTTAGAGCTGGTATTCTCAGACTGGGAAGAGGCCATGGATATTGGCTCTCCCAGCCTAGAAATAGAAGCCTGCAGCTGCCCCAGAAATGGCAGATCTATCAGATGCGCCAATTCTGGCAGTTTGCCCTGCTCTTCCTACTTGCACTGGTGCAGTGCAAGTTGGTTTAATAGCTTTGGTGTTGATGTCAGCTGTTTCATGTTCGCTGACATCAAGCCTAGGGGTTAGTAATGGAGAGGTGTCTATCAGACACAACTATTACTAACCGCGTAATCAAGAGTAAGAAAGACACACAGAAAAACGTCCTTTATTAAAAAAAAAAACACTTCCCCACAATAACCCTCTTTTACCCAAATTATTTATGTAAAAATAAAAGTAAAAAAATCACAGTATTCCTCACCTGTCCGCTGATAATCCATATGTTCCACAACGTGCTTCAACTCTGCTACATCTGGATGCATTGCTGATTGGTGGCATGATGCGACTGCTCAGCTCTGTATTTATGATACACTGAGCTGACCGTGAGAATGTGCCTGTGTATGATCAGCGGTCATTAAGGTTACCACTGTTCACATGCAGCCACGAAGCAGAGTTGGAGCATTTCATGGGGCGTATGGATTATCGTGGACAGGTGAGGAAAACTGTGATTTTTATTTATATTTTTACACTAATAAATGAGCAAAAAAAATTATTGTGATGAAGTGTTTTTTCAATTAAAGCATTTTTCTATTTGTTGTTTTTTCATATAAAGGATTTTTTTCTATGTGTTTTTCTTACTTTTGATTATGTCTGATAGATGTCTCTCCATTACTAACCCCCGGGCTTGATGTCAGTGGACATAAAACAGTTGACATCAACCCCAAAACTATTACCCCACTGCACAGTAGCTAACTGTGCATATATTTTTGGAATAAATAAATAAATAAATAATTGAGAGAAAGCCAATAAAAACATCATAGTGTGGGGCTGTTTTTCATCATAACACACTGGCAAACTTCATATAATTTAAGGAAGAATGAGTGGACAAATGTATCCAGACATTCTACAGTCATGGCCAAAAGTTTTGAGAATGACACAAATATTATATTTTTACATGATTTGCTGCCCTCTAGTTTTTATGTGTGTTTGACAGATGTTTTTATCACAGACAGAAATATAATAATTGCAAACATATGAGTAACAAAAGCTTATATTGACAGTTAGAATGAGTTAATGCAGCAAGTCAATATTTGCAGTGTTGACCCTTCTTCTTCAGGACCTCTGCAATTCTCCCTGGCATGCTCTCAATCAACTTCTGGACCAAATCCTGACTGATAGCAGTCCATTCTTGCACAATCAATGCTTTCATTTTGTCTGAATTTTTAGGTTTTTGTTTGTCCACCCGTCTCTTGATGATTGACCACAAGTTCTCAATGGGATTAAGATCTGGGGAGTTTCCAGGCCATGGACCCAAAATCTCTATGTTTTGTTCCCTGAGCCATTTAGTTATCACCTTTGCTTTATGGCAAGGTGCTCCATCATGCTGGAAAAGGCATTGTTGATTGCCAAACTGCTCTTGGAGGGTTGGGAGAAGTTGCTCTTGGAGGACATTCTGGTACCATTCTTTATTCATGGCTGTGTTTTTAGGCAAGACTGTGAGAGAGCCGATTCCCTTGGCTGAGAAGCAACCCCACACATGAATGGTTTCAGGATGCTTAACAGTTGGCATGAGACAAGCCTGATGGTAGCGCTCACCTTGTCTTCTCCGAATGAGGCGTTTTCCTGATGTCCCAAACAATCGAAAAGGGGATTCATCAGAGAAAATAACTTTACCCCAGTCCTCAGCAGTCCACTGCCTGTACCTTTTGCAGAATATCAGTCTGTCCATGATGTTTTTTCTGGAGAGAAGTGGCTTCTTTGCTGCCCTCCTTGAGACCAGGCCTTGCTCCAAGAGTCTCCGCCTCACAGTGCGTGCAGATGCACTCACACCTGCCTGCTGCCATTCCTGAGCAAGCTCTGCACTGCTGGTAGCCCGATCCCGCAGCTGAAACACTTTTAAGAGACGGTCCTGGTGCTTGCTGGTCTTTCTTGGGCGCCCTGAAGCCTTTTTGGCAACAATGGAACCTCTCTCCTTGAAGTTCTTGATGATGCGATAGATTGTTGACTGAGGTGCAATCTTTCTAGCTGCGATACTCTTCCCTGTTAGGCCATTTTTGTGCATTGCAATGATGACTGCACATGTTTCTTTAGAGATAACCATGGTTAACAGAAGAGAAACAATGATGCCAAGCACCAGCCTCCTTTTAAAGTGTCCAGTGGTGTCATTCTTACTTAATCATGACAGATTGATCTCCAGCCATGTCCTCATCAACACCCACACCTGTATTAATGGAGCAATCAATGAAAAGAGGTTAGCTGGTCCTTTTAAGGCAGGGCTGCAATGATGTTGAATTGTGTTTTGGGGGATAAAGTTCATTTTCTAGCCAAATATTGACTTTGCAAGTAATTGCTGTTAAGCTGATCACTCTTTATAACATTCTGGAGTATATGCAAATTGCCATTAGAAAAAGTGAAGCAGTAGACTTTGTAAAAATTAATATTTGTGTCATTCTCAAAACTTTTGGCCACGACTGTAGATAAAAATCTGCTGCCATCTACCAGGATGATAAAGATGTAATGAGGGTGGACATTTCAGCAAGACAATGATCCCAAACACACAGCCAATGAAACTCTCAAATGGTTTAAGAAAAAGAAAATAAAGCTGCTAGAATGGCCGAGCCAATCACCAGACCTGAGTCCAATAGAAAATGTATAGAAGAAACTAAAGCTCAGAGATCATAGAAGGAGAACATGCATGCTTCAGGATTTGAAGAGTTAAAGATTGGGCCAAAATCACACCTGAGCAATGCAGGCAACTAGTTTCTCCATAGAGGAAGCGCCTTGTAGCTTCATCACCAACAAAGTCTTTTGTACAAAGTATTAAATACATTTCAACAAGCAAGTTCAATACTTTTCCCTTGTGTAATTTCTCATTATTACACATAAATGTGACGCTGAGCCACTTCTCACAGGCAAATCATAAGAAGGGATAGACGAGGAGTCCGAGGTCAAAAGCTATGGTGGTACGTCATAAATAGAGGGAAGAGACAAAGGTGTAGTCAGATATTGGTCCAAGGTCAAAATACCAAGAGGATAGCGGATCAGAACAAAAGTGTTAAACAGATGGAGAGACAGAATGACCGTCTGTTTAACTCCGTCTGTTTGACACCATTGCTACAGAAGATTTCAGCGCTGCAGCTTCTGTACACTAACCTGTGATACTTCCTGACATGCACTGCTCATGATAAGAAGTTTCACAGCTTTGGAGACCTGGATGTCATCACGACAACATTGGGTCTCCATGGCAGCAATTGGAACCCTGCAGCGTGCCGCAGGGTCTCCGATCCAAGGGCAGAGGGGCTGTCAGCCCCTGTACCGGCTCCAGAATGCTGCGATCATGTTTGATCGCAGTGTTCCGGGGGTCTGTGACCGCTACTGGCACTTAGTGCTGGGTGTCAGTTGTGAGATCAGCTGACACCCGGCCGCGATCGGCCGTGCTCCCACCGTGAGTGCGGCCGATCGCATATGACGTACTATCCCGTTCATGGTTATAGGGGCTCAGGTCACATAGACAGGATAGTACCTCAAATGTCAGAAAGGGGTTAATGCATAACACTCTTAAATTTCAATGCTACATTTCATTCCATACGTGTCACACTGACAACTGACTATGAAATGAACTCGGCACTCAACTTATGTGTATGAGATATAAGGTTTTTATTCACAGTAGTAGCGAAACGTTTCGGTCCTATATCATGGACCTTCATCAGTCACACAAACTACTGCATAAAGGGTTAATCCACAATGGAAAAGGAGAAGCTGGATGCAGCCAGTGGTGGTAGATAAGAATGAAGCCAAATGTCTCTATTTGAGCCGATATCCTGTGGGGTAAAGTCCAGCGGTGAATGTGATCTCTGCATGGGACGCGGTGTCCACCGCAAGTCTGAGTGCTGACAACTGACAGCACAAGGACACACGGATGTCACATGAATGTCACACAGATGTCACATATGTACACATGAATGGCACACGGATAGGGACCATGGTACTTACCAGTACTGGTTTTCCAATGCAGGAATCACCAGGACATGTGAAGGAGGCCTTATACATACTCCCAGTCATAGCCCATCCATTGGGCGCGGTCTTGTTTCATACACTTGTCCTTATCCACTTGACAGTTATGTCACTAGTTAGAAAATTGCGTTGCTCGATACATGTGTATGGAGTGAGACCGGATCCACTTGATAGCCTCTGGCAGGGAGTCTGTTATGATTTGGCAGCCGAGGAGGACAGGAGCAAAATACCGCCAAAGCAACAAGACACCAGAGAGGCTGGAACCTAATGGGTTGCAGATCCCTAAACTAACTGCACAACTAGAAGTAGCCGTGGAGCGTACCTACAGTGATCCTAGATGCCTCGGCACAGCCGGAGAGTTAGCTACACCTGAAGATAGAAAGAGGAAAGCTAACTGCCCCGGAGTAAAGCCCCCAAAGAAATAGGAAACCCCCAAACATGTAATGGCAGTTAGACAAGAGGAAAACACAAACGCAGACAGAAAATAGAATGAGCAAATGTTGGGGCCCAAATCTGTATAGAAAGTAAAGTACAGGAGAGAAATTATGTCTGCAACACAGAAAAACCCTAATAAAAATACCAGCACTTCTGATTACAAAAAACTTGAGACCACACGATCTCGACCACCTATATCAGATCTCTGGTGTGACACACAGCTACCCAGCAATAAAAAATATCAATGGAACAGAGAACAAGTGCAAATAAAAAATGAGAACAGAGGGCAGCGCAAGCTCCCAAAGGGGACCTGGCTGAAGTCCAAGGCAAGACTGCAAAAAGCAAGGAAAATCCAACCACAGAAAAAAAAACAGAAAGTCACTTATCTGAATGATAGCAAGAAAGCAAGCTGAAATTCCAACAAAGACCTGAAAGCAACAATTGATTACCGGCAAGGATCATGGGAGGCCAGCTCACCTATATCAGGCCAGTCAGCCCCACCTGACACCCATTCCTTAATTGGTTCAATACCCTCAGCAACCACCGGAGGGAGCCTCAGTTCCGAAGTCGTCTCCAACACATTCACAACAGTACCCCCCATTGAGGAGGGGTCACCGAACCCTCACGTGCGCAACCAGGCCGATCAGGATGAGCTCGGTGATAGGCACGGATAAGTCTCTTAGCATGGATGTCCGAAGCAAACACCCAAGAATTGTCCTCCTGACCATAACCTCTCCACTTAACCAAATACTGGAGTTTCCGCCTAGCAAAACGAGAATCCAATATTTTCTCAACCACATACTCCAAATTGCCCTCAACCTAAACAGGGTCGGGAGGCGCAGCCATAGGAACCACTGGCTCGACAAACCTCTTCAGTAAGGATTTGTGGAATACGTTATGGATCTTAAATGTCCCTGGAAGAAGCAAACGGAAGGAAACCGGATTAAGAATTTCCATGATCTTATAAGGTCCAATGAACCTTGGCCTAAATTTTGGAGACGCAACCATCATATGGATATTTCTTGAGGACAACCAAACTAAGTCCCCCACTTTAAAACGAGGACCATCAGTCCTATGCCGGTTGGCAAACCGCTGGACCTTCTCCTGAGAGAGAGACAACCTCTACACAACTTTGTCCCAAATCTGCTGCATTCGCTCCACAATAGAGTCAACACTCGGACAGACAGAAGCCTCCACCTGTCCTGAAGAAAATCGAGGATGAAACCCAGAATTGCAGAAAAAAGGAGACATCAAGGTGGCAGAGCTAGCCCTATTATTAAGAGCAAACTCAGCCAAAGGCAAAAAAGAGACCCAGTCATCCTGATCAGCAGACACAAAACATCTCAAATAAGTCTCCAAGGTCTGGTTTGTTCTCTCAGTTTGTCCATTCGTTTGGGTGAAATGCAGAGGAGAAAGATAACTGAACTCCAAGTTTAGAACAAAATGTCCTCCAAAATCTGGAAACAAATTGGACTCCTCTGTCAGACACAATGTTCTCTGGAATGCCGTGCAACCGAACTACCGGCTGAAAGAATAAAGGCACCAATTCGAAGGAGGAAGGCAACTTAGGTAGTGGCACAAGATGTATCATCTTGGAAAATCTATCACAGATCACTCAGATAACGGTCTTTCTCTGAGAGACAGGGAGGTCGGAAATAAAATCCATAGAGATATGGGTCCATGGCCTCTTGGGTACAGGTAATGGCATTAACAAACCACTAGAGCGAGAGCAAGGTTTGGAATGAGAGCAAGTCCCACAGGACTGCACAAAGTCCCTGACGTCACAAAACAAAGTAGGCCACCAAAAGGACCGACTCACCAAATCTCTGGTACCAAAAATCCCGGGATGACCAGCCTATGCGGAGTAATGAATCTCAGACATAACATTCTTCCTCCTCTGGTCTGGGACAAACAATTTCCCAACAGGGCAGCGTTCAGGTTTATCCTCCTGACATCCCTCCAGAGCCAGTCACAAATTTGGCGAGATAGCGGAAGGAACTACACCTTCTTTTAGAATAACAGCAGGCTCCGTTAGCTCAGGAGAATCCGCAAAGAAACTCCTCGAGAGGGCATCCGCCTTAACATTCTTAGTGCCCGGGAGAAAAGAAACCACAAAATTAAAATGTGTGAAAAACAAGGCCCACCTGGCCAGTCTAGGATTAAGTCGCTTGGCTGATTCGAGATAAACCAGGTTCTTATGGTCCATGAGGACCACCACCTGATGTTTGGCTCCTTCCAGCCAATGTCTTCACTCTTCAAAGGCCCACTTCATAGCCAATAACTCCCGATTACCCACGTCATAATTACGTTCACCTGGGGAAAATTTTCGAGAGAAGAAGGCACAAGGGTTACTCTTAGAGGTCTCCGGATCCCTTTGGGACAAAACGGCACCTGCCCCAATCTCAAAAGCATCAACCTCCACCTGAAATGGTAGAGAAACATCAGGCTGCCGCAGAACAGGAGCAGAAACGAATCTCTGCTTAAGTTCCTGAAACGCAGAAACTGCCTCAGGAGGCCAATTCACATCAGAACCCTTTTTGGTCAAATCAATCAGTGGTTTCACAATACCGGAGAAATTACCAAAAATTTACGATAAAAATTAGCAAACCCAAAAATCTTTGAAGAGCCTTCAATGTAGTAGGTTAACCCAATCACAAATTGCCTGAACTTTGACCGGTCCATTTCATTAACAGACGGAGACAAAGTGAATCCCAGAAATGAAACCTTCTTGACGCCACAAAGACATTTTGATCCCTTCACATACAGTGCATTTTATCTCAAAATCCAGAACACCGTCTGAACATGTTCCACATGAGAGTCCCAGTCGTTGGAAAAAATCAAGATATCGTCCAAATACACGATCAGAAATTTATCCACAAAATCACTGAAAATATCATTCATAAAGGACTGGAAGATGGAAGGGGCATTAGTGAGCCCAAAAGGCATCACTAGGTACTCAAAATGCCCCTCAGGGGTTTTAAACGCCGTCTTCCATTCATCACCGTGCTTGATGCGAATAAGATTATACGCCCCCCTGAGGTCAAGCTTGGTAAACCAACTAGCACTTTTCACTCTGGAAAATAGGTCAGAAATGAAGGGTAACGGATATTGATATTTAACAGTGACTTTATACAGGAGGCGATAGTCAATACATGGCCTCAATGAACCATCCTTTTTGGCCACAAAGAAAAAGCCGGCGCCCAAGGGTGAAGAGGAAGGTCTGATATGACCCTTCTCCAAAGACTCCTTGATATAAGAATGCATAGCATCATGTTCAGGTACAGATAAATTAAAAAGCTGATCCTTACGAAATTTACCACCAGGCATTAACTCAGTAGCGCAATCATAACTCCTGTGAGGAGGCAAGGATGCAGACTTACTCTCACTAAACACATCAGAAAATTCGGTCAAATAGTCAGGGACATCTTGAGACTGGGGGGAGGCAGAAAAAACATCTTGAGACTGGGGGGGCAGAAAAAACAAGAGTGTCAGTATTAACACATTGGCAACCCCAACTGGTCACAGACACAGATTTCCAATCCAAAACAGGATTATGAGTCTGTAACCAAGGGAAACCCAGTACAATAATGTCATGCAAATTATGCAACACCAAAAATTTGCAACACTCCTGATGGTCCGGGTCAACCTGCATTATCACCTGGGTAGAAAACTGGGGTTTATTCTCCGCCAAAGGGTAGAATCAATGCCCAGCAAAGGAATAGACTTCCGAAGGGGTATCATGGGAAACCCACAACGTTTGGCAAAGTCAAAATCCATCAGGTTAATAGCTGCTCCTGAATCAACAAAAGCCTGAGCCGAAAATGTGGACATGGAGCAAATCAGGGTAACAGTCAACAGAAATTTAGTCTGACCACTACCCAAAACAACTGAGCACGCAAAACGTCTTCCCCGCTTGGGGCAGACGGAAATAGCATGAGAAGCATCACCACAGTAGAAACACAACCTATTACGCTTTCGAAACTCATGATGCTGTGCCCCAGAAGTCACTCCATCACACTGCATGGGCTCAGGAACTGACTCACAAGGCAACACAATCTCAAGCATACCTCTGCGCTCACTCAAACGTCTGTCAATTTGAATAGCTAATGACATAGAGTCATTGAGACCAGAGGGAACAGGGAATCCCACCATAACATCCTTTACAGTCTCTGCCAGACCCTTCCGAAAAAGTGCTGCCAGAGCATCATCATTCCATTTAGTAAGTACTGCCCATTTTCAAAATTTCTGACAGTAAAGCTCAGCAGCTTCATGACCCTGATTCAATGCCAACAAGGTTTTTTCAGCTTGATCAGTGACATTAGGTTCATCGTACAATACCCCCAGAGCCTGAAAAAACACATTAACATCATTCAAAACAGGATCCCCAGGTGTCAGGGCAAAAGCCCAATCCTGAGGGTCGCCGCGCAACAGGGAGATGACAATTTGAACCTGCTGTGCAGCGCTTCCTGAGGACTTAGGCTTCAGGGCAAAAAACAACTTACAGTTATTTTTAAAATTCAGAAATTTAGACCGATTCCCCAAAAATAAATCTGGCATGGGGATCCTAGGTTCCACAACCGGTGACCTAGTGATATAGGCAGCAATATTCTGAACCTCAGCGTCGAGCCGCTCAACACGACCTGACAACTGCATAATCTCCATTGAGGACAAAGAAAAATTCCTCCTCAGCACCCAGGGAGAAAGAAGGAAAAAATGTAACAAGCAGAAAAAAAAAAATTCTGACAACTCCATTTTTTTCTTTTTTTTTTTCCTTTATGCTCACTATCCTTCCCTTCTGTTGAGTACCATAGAATTTTCAATCTGGCCGGTGATACTGTTATGATTTGGCAGCCGAGGAGGACAGGAGCAAAATACCGCCAAAGCAACAAGACACCAGAGAGGCTGGAACCTAATGGGTTGCAGATCCCTAAACTAACCGCACGACTAGAAGTAGCCGTGGAGCGTACCTACGGTGATCCTAGATGCCTCGGCACAGCCGGAGAGTTAGCTACACCTGAAGATAGAAAGAGGAAAGCTAACTGCCCCGGAGTAAAGCCCCCAAAGAAATAGGAAGCTCCCAAACATGTAATGGCGGTTAAACAAGAGGAAAACATGAATACAGACAGAAAATAGAATGAGCAAATGTTGGGGCCCAAATCTGTCTAGAAAGTAAAGTACGGAAGAGAAATTCTGCCTGCAACCCAGAAAAACCCTAATAAAAATACCAGCACTTCTGATTACAAAAAACCTGAGACCACACGATCTCGACCACCTATATCAGATCTCTGGTGTGACACACAGCTACCCAGCAATAAAAAATATCAATGGAACAGAGAACAAGTGCAAATAAAAAATGAGAACAAGGGCAGCGCAAGCCCCCAAAGGGACCCGGCTGAAGTCCAAGGCAAGACTGCAAAAAGCAAGGAAAATCCAACCACAGAAAAAAAAACAGAAAGTCACTTATCTGAGTGATAAATATTTAGACTTGAGAGTCCTCAGTGGTTGATACCTTTTAATGGCTAACTGAAAAGATGGTAACAAATTGCAAGCTTTCGAGACTACTCAGGTCTCTTCATCAGGCGAAGACTAATACAAAATCTGAAGAATCACATATTTATACACAAGAGGACACAGGAATAATGCAATAGGTAAGACAAGTGACGTGAAGCAGAACTATCATTATGGCAGAGGGATGAACATAACTGTAAATATTGGAACAGTTCCCTCTGCCATAATGACAGTTCTGCTTCACGTCACTTGTCTTACCTATTGCATTATTCCTGTGTCCTCTTGTGTATAAATATGTGATTCTTCAGATTTTGTATTAGTCTTCGCCTAATGAAGAGACCTGAGTAGTCTCGAAAGCTTGCAATTTGTTACCATCTTTTCAGTTAGCCATTAAAAGGTATCAACCACTGAGGACTCTCAAGTCTAAATATTTTTCTATCTACTGGCTAACACGGTACGAAGATACACATCTTTCCCTTATCTGAGTGATAGCAGGAAAGCAAGCTGAAATTCCAACAAAGACCTGGAAGCAACAATTGATTACCGGCAAAGATCATGGGAGGCCAGCTCACCTATATCAGGCCAGTCAGCCCCACCTGACACCCATTCCTTAATTAGTTCAATACCTTCAGCAACCACCAGAGGGAGCCTCAGCTCCGAAGTCGTCTCCAACACATTCACAACAGGAGTCTATATAATGCATACATACCCTCCTATCAAAGCTCAGAAACTAGCGAATCCCCACAGCCCACAATGCATGCGCTGTGGGAAGTTTCATAAATCTGTAGTCACAAAGAGTGACTGCAGACTTATCCATTTGGATCGGACAACCTCTTTAGATGAGAAGCAAACTCAGTACTTTCAACAGGTTAGAAAAATGTAGGTTCTGCCTTCCCTACTAGAAGCAACATTTGCATCTATCCTCTTCAACCCTGAATTATACTCAATTCACCAATATTTTGTATGTACTACAGCAGAGTTCCCCAACTCCAGTCTTCAAGGCCCACCAACGGGTCATATTTTCAGGATTTCCTTAGTATTGCCCAGGTGATAATTGCATCACCTGTGCAATACAAAGGAAATCCTGAAAACATGACCTGATAGTGGGCCTTGAGAACTGGAGTTGGGGACATATTTTTATACGCATTGCAAAGTTTTAAATCAATGGTGACCTGCTTCTAGTCTATTTTTGCATCATAATGTTTACGAGGTGTGCATGAGGTTTGTGTTACTTAGGACATTAGAAATACAATATCACTATGGTAAAAACTATTTGAAAATTAAAGCTCTAATCATTGTTAAGTACTGCCCTTTAGTTTGTTAAATACCAAGACCTGCCAATTCCTGCTCTATTTCTTCATTCATTATGTGAGTTTGATCCTTTGATCTTAAACTAACAATATAAATCTTTAGCTAGCTCTAAATGTCAGCAGGGATTTTGGAAATGATACTTAAAGAATTTTCACCAAGCACAACAAATATAAAAAAAACAATCTGTCTATCCCTATATTGAGCCCCAACCTCTCTCTCCTAGTGCCCCGTTACCTTTTATTTTTGCAGATCCACTTTGGCCCCCATCTTTATGGTTTGTTATTGGTTGCATCCTGATCTTTCTGCCAGCTCTCTGTCTGTGCCTCCAGGCTATATTTTCTTACTGGAAGGCAAACCTGTATTTGTCCCATAGTTCACACATTCCATCCCTCAGTATCTTCCCACTCCACCTGCAAAGCATCATCCTGAGACTGCCATACAGTCTCAAAATGGATAAATTGCTGCACATACATTTTCTCCTTCCTAACATTCATCACAATTCACCTTGAAACTCTCCTGCAGTTAGTAATTTTACAGGTGCTGACACTGGCACTACGCAAGCTCAGTGTGTTCCATAGGAGAAATTAGTTATTGTCACGCTGGGTCAGGGAGAAGCATGGTGCACAACAATGGGAAGATGGAAGGGAAGCCCAAACACTAGGGAAAGGGGGGAGTGGAGACCCCTAGGCAGATTTAACAACACTCTGTCTCGCCTGATGTCCCTAAATAGGTTTTGCATCTATCGCTGAGCAGGAACCTAATCCATGCCCAACCCTAGCGACAGGCCCTGGATAGGGGGGGTGACGATGTAGACACTAGTCAGCCCCCCCTACAACTAAAGACAACTAAAGACAAGGTGGATAAACGAGGGGATACATTTAGCTTGAGAAGACCACCGAGATATCAAGCCAGCAATCATCCAAAGGTACTCCAACAAGACACTAGCTGACTGCTAGTACTTCCAACCAGACAGAGGGAAATTGAGTTGACACCAGCACCTTGCTGAAGAGACTGAAGGTATTTAAATCTTCAGCAAGGGTGTGTTCATTAGCAGCACAAGGTAGAGGTAACTGTTCTAGAGGGAGAAGGATATCACTCCTTAACAGAGATGCAAAAATCAAGAAGGTGCTTGCATAGCTAATCGCAATGACCTTCTACAGCCGGATCCAGGATGACTGTTTGTCACACCTGACACACCTGTGACAGTTATAGAATATATTAATTTATTATGATGTAAATTAACATTCTGGAACTTCTTGACTTAATTCATAACTTGATAAGATTACTTGTGTGCAACGTTCAATGTTGACATGCTCTCCAGTCTCTCTTTTCCTCCATGTGCACATCTCCAGTCACTCACAGCTTGCTGAGGAACACAAGGCCATGCCCCACATGACATCAATATTTAGAGCACATTGCAGAGTTTCTGGCTGAGGCATTCAGAAAACAGGAGTAAAATCTATGCTCTTTGTGCAATGAACGGACTGTATTAGGAAGTAATGAGATGGAGATCATATTACCACATGTAATAGCAAAGAAAAAGAGCAGAATTTTATCAACTAATAAATTATGAAGTTTGTTCATTTCTGATTTCTGGTTTTGCAATGATTTAATAATCTGTATGCATGGAAAACCCCATAGTGCACTAAATTATATTTTTTTATATAGTGATGGGAAGATTATGCAAACTGCATATGTTTGTGTGACTTAGACCGATGCCACACTTGGGTGTGTGATGCGAGAAACTCGCGCGAGTCTCTTGCATCAACACCCGGCACTGCCCCTGTCACTCGGAACCCGAGTGTGCAGCTGCATAGAAATACATGCAGCCTCACGCTCCGGTCCGAGTGCCTGCGGCAGTGCCGGGTGTTGATGTGAGAGACTCGCATCATACTCCACGTGTGACACCGGACTTAAAAGGGTTTTCCAGTTTAAGGCCGGGATCACACATGCGATTAAAACGTCCGATGCTCGCATGTGAAATCTCAGCTCTGGCGCCGGCACTTGGGAGTGGAGTGCGCGGCTGCATGTATTTATATGCAGCTGTTCGCTCCACTCCCGAGTGTCGGTGCCAGAGCTGGGATTTCACATGTGACCGTTGGACGTTTTCGTCGCATGTGTGATCCCGGCCTAAGTGAAAAAGTCTGCAGTCATACGTAACTATACCCAAAATTCGCCTATAATTGTAGAAAAAGTGTCTGCTCTCAATCATATTTATTCACCTCCAAAAATTGGTACATATGAACTATGCCCAGATAATGAGAACAGATAAGACAATGTGCAATTTAATTACTTTATTGATAACAAATTCAAAATATATTAGTAATATACAAAATATTTCTTTTATCAAAAAAGGTGCAAGATAAAAAGGGACAATATCAGCTTCCTAAATGATATATGTAGCTGTTTGGAAATGGATCGGTGACCACCCCATGTATAAAGTAGCTCGTTAAGACAACAATTAGTATTTGACTGGTGCATCGATAATTAAATGCGTCACAAATCTGCCTCATAGTATTTAGTTTAAACAACATTGATATCGGGTGATATTTAATCACCAATGTTCTATGCGTTAAAACAGGCAAGGAGACACCTGCATTACTACATGGGGATAGCCGAAGCCATTACCTGTATCGCAGCAATGAGGAAGGAATGGTTGGAGCTCCTGTCCCTCAGCCCCGATGTGCACGTTTCGCCCAGCTTCTTCGGGGGCGTGTTTAGAGGCAAAATAGAGTGAGGTTAAAAAGGAGCTCCAACCAATCCGGCCGGCAATAGGTAATGTATAGTTGCTGTCAG
Organism: Oophaga sylvatica; assembly: GCA_033576555.1. NCBI lineage: Eukaryota > Metazoa > Chordata > Amphibia > Anura > Dendrobatidae > Oophaga > Oophaga sylvatica. Next base: position 148,787,147 of record JARQOD010000008.1, on the reverse strand, counting down.
CTGAGACTTTGTTTTGGCGCATGCGTCGTTGTTGCTCCTCCCATCTGAAACGTAGCAATTCGGGGCGGCCGCGGTGAATCGGCCGGAACAAGATCATGAGTCAGATGATGATGTCCAACGTCATCAGCGTTGCTGGCCGCACAACGTCATGCTAGGGCGGGCTCCAACTAGCGCATGCGCACTATTCTCAGTGACAGCAAGCGGGGAAAAGATAAGTATCTATACACAATGATGGCGCATGCGTGAGGCTGTATAGGGAAGTAACAAATACTCTATGAAAAATATATATCTACACTAATATGCCTGATGAAAGTTATATAATAGAATTAGCCATACTTATATAATGACATATAGAGATTACGAATACAAGCAATTGCATCTCACACTAAGGAAATAAAAGAAGAAAATTTTAAATACTACATCGTCCCAAGATCCCATTATCCCATTACCTTGAGATTATCTTGAGATAATGGGATCTTGGGACGATGTAGTATTTAAGATGGCCGATAAAGGTGGCAACATCGTCATTTGGCCAAATGACATGTACATAATGCAGGCTGAAAAACTGCTGAATAATGAGGGTAGTTAACCCATAAAATTAACCCATAACCCCACCATCAAATTTCAGCAAAAATTGATTGAGATTCTCCTTTCAGCTTGTGAGCAAGGCATCATCCCAAAAAAATTAGTAGAGATATTCAAAAATTTAAAACCTAAATTACCTACATTCTATCTAATCCCCAAAATTCACAAAGATATTTTGGACCCCCCCGGAAGACCGATAGTCTCCGGCAACGAAAGCCTCTGTGAGATCATCTATGACATTATTGAATTCTTCCTGAAACCATTGGTGCAAGAATTGCCTTCTTATATACAAGATACAACTGCTGCCCTTAACCATCTAAATCATATACAACTTACTGAGGAGATGGTGTTAGTTACTGCAGACGTAGAGGCCTTATATTCCTCCATAAGACACGAGGATGGAATTCAAGCAGTCAAATGGTTTCTCGAATCAAGCAATGTACAGAAACCTATGGCAAATTTACTGATCCAATTATTGGATTTTATCTTGAAACACAATGTCTTTACCTTTAACAAGAAAGTTTTTTTGCAATTACAGGGACCACGATGGGGGCATCGTGTGCCCCCTCGTATGCAAATTTGTTTATGGGTTTTTGAGAGCGTGAGATTTTCCAAAATGACAATATCAGGGGCATGGATCGAATCCATAATTGGATTTGATTCATCGATGATATATTGTTTATCTGGGATGGCCCCATTGATGAGTTGGAAAACATGATAAAGATTCTGAACAGCAACGCATACAATATCCATTTAACATATAAATTTGGCCGCAGTATTGAATTTCTGGATATTCTAGTCTCCACCTCAGAAAATGGATATCTGTCCACCACAGTCTTTCGCGAAAAAACAGCCTCAAACTCATTATTACATGCTGGTTCTTTTCATCCAAAAAATCTAATCCAGGGTATACCCATTGGGCAATTTTTGAGGGTTAAACGTATTTGTTCAGATGATACCCAATTTGAGTTACAATCAAAAGAACTTACCCAACGCTTTGAGGAGCGTGGATATAGTCGCAAAAATATTCATAGGGGTTATATGAGAGCAAAGCAAACAACACGGGAATCCTTACTGGCCAAATCACAGAAGACCAAGTCTGGTTCAGATAAGGTGAGATTTATCACTCCTTTTCATAACCAATGGGACGAATTTAGAAACGTTATGAAAAAACACTGGAATGTTTTGCTCACAGACCCCATATTGGGCAGAATTCTTGACCCTTATCCATACTTAGTGGCAAAACGTGCGCCAACGATCCGCGACAAATTAGTTCACAGCAATTTCGGCCAAGATAGACCCAACATCAATGACAATCCAGGTTTTTTCCCATGTGGTCTCTGTAAGGCTTGTGCCAATTTAACTAAAGGGAATACCTTTAAAAATCATGACGGCTCCAAGATTTTTGAAATTCGTAAACATATTACCTGTACATCTAGGGGAGTTATATATCAGGCATCCTGCCCATGTAACAAGATATACGTAGGCTTACTACTCGCGAATTAAAAATTCGCACACGAGAACATTGCTTAGATATCGAAAAAGCCAAAACCATCATGGATGAAACAACACTAAAAACACTCCCGAGACATTTTAGGAAATTCCATCAATGTAAACCCCATCTTTTGAAGATTAAGGGAATTGACATGTTTAAAATGGGTTTCAGAGGTGGAGATCTAGCCAAGGAATTGGCCAAGTTAGAATGTAAGTGGATTTTCAGATTAGGCTCTCTGAACCCACAAGGGTTAAACGAAAATTCAGGCTTTGGGGCTTTTCTGTAGTAGAGCTATTTAGACATTACTGTCCAATTATGTGGTATTTTTCTGTACAGTCTTGCTTAACTCCTTTTTGTTTTTTTTAATTTTTCATACTTACCTTATGTGTTTTCTTTCTATTGTGAGCTCCTCCGATTGGCCGGTGGTTGGAGTCGGGTGAGCGATATGCATGTTGGCTGATATTCTGGACGATTGCTGAGAAATCCATTAAAGAGAAGAAAAGCAATAGCAAAAAGAAGAATTAATGTTGACAGCAACGTCTTCATGATGAATATTCTGTGCGAAATTTTCTTCTTTTATTTCCTTAGTGTGAGATGCAATTGCTTGTATTCGTAATCTCTATATGTCATTATATAAGTATGGCTAATTCTATTATATAACTTTCATCAGGCGTATTAGCGTAGATATTAGTGTTGAGCATTCCGATACCGCAAGTATCGGGTATCGGCCGATATTCGCGTTATCGGAATTCCGATACTTAGTTCCGATATTTTTCCTATATCGTATACCGGAATCGGAAGTTCCCATAATTCTTTGAGAGGCAATGTGATTTTTATCAGCCAATGAGGAATCTTATGAAGTGTGGGCACATCCTGTAATGCTGCGGTCATCTTAACTAATGGCATGGCTGTGATTGGCTGCTGAAATGATGTCAGAATGCACTATAAAAGGTGCCGCCTCCATTTTAGCGTCACTGTGCTGTGAACTCAGTTAGGGACAGAACGCTGCTCTGCTGACTCTGAGGGACAGTTAGACATTGCGATTTTGTGTACTGGGCTTTAGGCAGGCTAGTTTACTAACCGCTGTGTAAAGCTTCCTTTTGCCAGTGTTGTTTTAACAGCTCTGTGCAAGGTGTGTGTGAGTGCAGGTGACGCTGCAGTTTGCTCTGCATGCAACGCTGTCTGTAGGCATCTGCACGTGTCACTCACAGACTGTTTTTTTTTCTTCATGTAATTCTTGCTGCTCCATGCAATTTAACTATAAGTGTGACGCGCTTCCATCCGTATACAATACATTGGTTGCAAACACTATAGAAGTAGACAAAGGAGTAGCCTTTCCCAGATTGTGGACAGTTGTGTTTCAGTGTTCACTTCAGTCTGTGTTTTTTATTTTTTGAGTGCACATCACGCTCCAGTTACTTGTTCAAGCACTGCTGCTTGTACTCTGCTGAGCGTGTCTCAGTGGCTTATCCTTTTCATTTATCTCCAATTGGTTCTGCTCCATTCCATTTAAAATCTAATCTATTAGTGTGACGCGCTTCCATCCGTATACAATACATTGGTTGCAAACACTATAGAAGTAGACAAAGGAGTAGCCTTTCCCAGATTGTGGACAGTTGTGTTTCAGTGTTCACTTCAGTCTGTGTTTTTTATTTTTTGAGTGCACATCACGCTCCAGTTACTTGTTCAAGCACTGCTGCTTGTACTCTGCTGAGCGTGTCTCAGTGGCTCATCCTTTTCATTTATCTCCAATTGGTTCTGCTCCATTCCATTTAAAATCTAATCTATTAGTGTGACGCGCTTCCATCCGTATACAATACATTGGTTGCAAACACTATAGAAGTAGACAAAGGAGTAGCCTTTCCCAGATTGTGGACAGTTGTGTTTCAGTGTTCACTTCAGTCTGTGTTTTTTATTTTTGAGTGCACATCACGCTCCAGTTACTTGTTCAAGCACTGCTGCTTGTACTCTGCTGAGCGTGTCTCAGTGGCACATCCTTTTCATTTATCTCCAATTGGTTCTGCTCCATTCCATTTAAAATCTAATCTATTAGTGTGACGCGCTTCCATCCGTATACAATACATTGGTTGCAAACACTATAGAAGTAGACAAAGGAGTAGCCTTTCCCAGATTGTGGACAGTTGTGTTTCAGTGTTCACTTCAGTCTGTGTTTTTTTATTTTTTGAGTGCACATCACGCTCCAGTTACTTGTTCAAGCACTGCTGCTTGTACTCTACTGAGCGTGTCTCAGTGCCTCATCCTTTTCATTTTTCTCCAATTGGTTCTGCTCCATTCCATTTAAAATCTAATCTATTAGTGTGACGCGCTTCCATCCGTATACAATACTGTCATGGGTGCATCGCCACGAAGATCGTCGCGATTGCACATTCTGACTTCTCACAGCTGAGCTGCTGTTTCTTTGTGTTTGGTAATGAGAGAGTTAATTTTACCTAGCTCTTTGCTAAGACTAGGTCCAGCCTCGCCCCGGCTGCTTTTGATTATGTTCTAATTAGTTTCCTTTATATTCCTGCCAGTCTGGGTGTTAGACGCCGGTGAAAGCATTCATGTAGTCTAGCAGACTGAAGCGGTTCTGAGAATACTTAAGCTAAGAGCTCCTTAGTTGTTTTTACTCTTATAGCTTATAGTTTATCTCTGAGACCTTAGGTGTTCCTACTGTGTGTGAGTGTTGTATGTAAGACTTTATTTACTTTATTTCTTGTCTTTCTTGTATGTCTTTCTGTTCATTAACCGTTACCTGTTCATTCCCTTTGGTGGTATTCAGGGTCCTTCTTAGGACTAGAATACAGTTGGCAGGGATTGATAGAGACAGGGTTTACGCTGGTGGCCTGGACCTCTGTACCTTTAACAGTACCTCCAGGTTGAGGGATTAGTTAGGACCCCAGTTTTAGGGTCAGCTTAGACCCCGGTCACCCTCTAGCCGGAGACAGCGTATAACGGATTCCGTTTTGACCCACTGGACATTCTGTCAGGTAAATCTATGTTATCATATATCTATGCGCATGTTTATATAGTATGTTGCCCTTTTGATATAGATTACTGACATCACATATATATATCTGCTATACAGCGTGACATTTTCACCGGCCAAAACTAAAGATTCTCCCCAGCTGTCATGGATCCAGTAGCCCAGCTGGCCCGGCAGTTGCAGGGGTTGTCCATGAATTTGCAGACATTAAGTCCAAGGTTTTGTCCCCCCCGGAGCAAACCAGATCTGAACCTAAGGTTGCTCTCCCGGATAGGTTCACTGGTGGGCGGGACAAATTTTTTTACTTTCCGGAGGCATGTAAATTGTACTTTCGGCTGCGGCCTCGGTCATCTGGAGTGAAGAGCAGAGGGTGGGAATTGTTATATCGCTCTTACAAGGGGACCCTCAATCTTGGGCGTTCTCTATTCCTCCAGGCTCCCCAGATCTCCAGTCATGGATCGATTTTTTACTGCCCTGGGTCTGGTATATGATGATCCGGATCGAGTCTCCCTTGCTGAAACAAGGTTACGTAAAATACGGCAAGGAAATCGTCCAGCGGAGGAATATTCTTCTGAGTTCCGTAGATGGGCAACAGATACTCAGTGGAATGACCCAGCTCTTCGGAGCCAGTTTTGTCAAGGGTTGTCTGACAATTAAAAGATGTGTTGGCTCAGTATGATTCTCCTCCATCACTGGAGGCTGCTATGGCCCTCGCTATTCGCATTGATAGACGACTTCGGGGAAGACGCGAGGTAACTCCGCCCCCCGTGATGACTCCACCTACTACTAAAGTCCCTTTTACTGAGGTTCCCCTGGTCTGTTCTGAGGAACCCATGCAGTTGGGAGGGACATCATTTTGTAGGAGGGAATCGGCGGTGCGCCGCAAGACTAGAAGGTGTTTCTTTTGCAGGAGAGAGGGACATTTTGTTGGGGGTGTCCATCCCGGACCTCTTTGACCAAGGAGTTAACCTGGGAGTGTGTATTTCGTCCTCAAATCCCTCTCAGTTTCTCGTGCCTGCGGAGGTGGTGATTGGTACTAGAACTGAGAGGATTTCTGTTTTTTCTTGATAGTGGGTCCGGGGCTAATCTGGTGGACGCTCGGTTTGCCCAGGTGCATGGTATGCAACTGAGTGTATTGGCCAAACCGGTCCCTATACTCTCTATTGATTCTAGACCTCTTGGTCAAGGTAGCTTGGTACAAGCTGTTCATAACATAGATCTTCGAGTAGGGGCAATACATAAAGAGCAATTGTCTTGTTATGTGTTGGAGGGTCTACCTACTCCTATTGTGTTGGGACTTCCTTGGTTGGCTAAACATAACCCAGTGATTGATTGGCAATCCAGAAAGATAAGCCAGTGGGGTGAATTTTGCAAGAATAACTGCATGAGCACGGTCATCGGTGCGGTTGTGCCTAGGACTTTGCCTCCTTTTCTGGAGGACTTTGGGAGATGTTCTCAGAGGAGGGTGTAAAGAGTTACCTCCTCATCGCGCATATGACTGCTCAATAAAGTTGCTTCCTGATGCCTTATCTCGTACTTTCCCAGGGACCGGGAGGATGGATGATCCGGTTCCTATTCCTCAGGAGGGAGTTGTAGTGTCAGCTGTATGCTCTGAGCTTGAGGGGGAGGTATTGGGGCTCAGGGGACGCCCCTGTGGGACTTCCAGGGAACTGATAGTTCCAGATCGGTTAAGACTGAAGGTTACGGAGAACCATTACAAACGGATGGCTGATAGGGGGAGAGTTTCTGGTCGAGATCTGAAGGTGAACGATCTGGTGTGGTTGTCTACCAGGAATATAAAACTTAAAGTTCCCTCCTGGAGGTTGGGTCCCAGATTCATTGGGCCGTACAGGATCAGTTCCATAATTAATCCTGTGGCATTTCGTCTGGAACCTCCCTCCTACGTTTAAAAATCATAATGTGTTTCACAAGTCATTACTTAAAAAGTATGTGGCACCAGTCATACCGTCACCTCTACCTCCTCCTTCAGTGGTGGTTAATGATAACGTGGAATTTCATGGGTCGAAAATCATTGACTCAGGTCTCAGTCGCCGATCCCCTCAGTACTTAGTTCTTTGGAGGGGGTATGGTCCTGAGGAGAGGACGTGGGTCCCTGCGTCTGATGCTAACGCAGATCGATTGGTTCGGACCTTTCACACAACTTACCCGGACAGACCTGGTCATGAGGGTCCGGAGGCCCCTCGTAGAAGGGGGGGTACTGTCATGGGTGCATCGCCACGAAGATCGTCGCGATTGCACATTCTGACTTCTCACAGCTGAGCTGCTGTTTCTTTGTGTTTGGTAATGAGAGAGTTAATTTTACCTAGCTCTTTGCTAAGACTAGGGCCAGCCTCGCCCGGCTGCTTTTGATTATGTTCTAATTAGTTTCCTTTATATTCCTGCCAGTCTGGGTGTTAGACGCCGGTGAAAGCATTCATGTAGTCTAGCAGACTGAAGCGGTTCTGAGAATACTTAAGCTAAGAGCTCCTTAGTTGTTTTTACTCTTATAGCTTATAGTTTATCTCTGAGACCTTAGGTGTTCCTACTGTGTGTGAGTGTTGTATGTAAGACTTTATTTACTTTATTTCTTGTCTTTCTTGTATGTCTTTCTGTTCATTAACCGTTACCTGTTCATTCCCTTTGGTGGTATTCAGGGTCCTTCTTAGGACTAGAATACAGTTGGCAGGGATTGATAGGAGACAGGGTTTACGCTGGTGCCTGGACCTCTGTACCTTTAACAGTACCTCCAGGTTGAGGGATTAGTTAGGACCCCAGTTTGGGTCAGCTTAGACCCCGTCACCCTCTAGCCGGAGACAGCGTATAACGGATTCCGTTTTTGACCCACTGGACATTCTGTCAGGTAAATCTATGTTATCATATATCTATGCGCAATGTTATATAGTATGTTGCCCTTTTGATATAGATTACTGACATCACATATATATATCTGCTATACAGCGTGACAAAACATTGGTTGCAAACACTATAGAAGTAGACAAAGGAGTAGCCTTTCCCAATTGTGGACAGTTGTGTTTCAGTGTTCACTGCAGTCTCTGAGGAATAACCACACTTGGGCCTTATAACTTTTCTGACTTTCTTATCAATCTACCAAGATGAAGAAGGCAGGGAGTAAGGCCCGTGGCGTGGCCGTGGAGTTCCACAGGAGAGGACGTGGGGATTCTGTGGCTGCTGCCGCACCCAGTGACACAGCATCCACCAGTTTTTCCCCGTGAGCGTTCCTTTATGCGCACTTTGTAGGAGCTCAGCGTACCCCCCTGCTGCGGGAAAAAACAAATTGAAGCCGTTGTTGGTTGGATGGCACCCAAATGCATCGACTTCAATTCCTTCCACCTCCTCTCAGGACCACAGCACTGTTGAACAACCATCTGTCTGTTCACCGCCTGCCAAATTGCCCAGGCAGTCAGAGTTCTGAACTGGAGCCAGCTGAGTCTCTGCTTCTGTTCTCAGAACTGTTGGCTTGCAAACAGGGGCCCAGCCAAGCAGCATTCTGGAATGTGAAGAAGAGGCAGTATGCAGTGATGCGCAACAGCTGTGTCTCTCTGAAATGTGAAGAGGCGGTGAGCCATGCCGATGGTCAGCACAACGCAGAACGCATCTGATGATGATAGACTCAGGTGCCATTTTCTGTTGAGCATGGTGCTGGCCAGACCACCCAACAGCAGCAGGGTTGGAAGGGGGTAGGAGATGATGAGGTCCAAGACCCAACATGGCGTGAGGAACGGGAAAGGGTGGTGGTAGCAGCTCTGAGGAAGAGATTGCCCCCGGTCCAAACAGTAGGGAGAGTTAGGCTGCAGATTTGGTTGCCTGTAGCCTCCAGTTTGGCACCCGTTCGTAGCAGTTCTCTTCCAACAGCAAAAACGGGCGCTCCCAGGACTTGCACTGCGTGGTCCTTTTTTGACACACTTGCAAAATGATATTTGCTATGTCAAATCAAGCTGTGTAATCAAAAAGTAAAAAAGAGGTAAAAATGTCAGTAACCTTAATACCACAAATATGTGGAAACATTGCGGTCAAAGCACTGGTTGATTTCCCAAAAAGACACACTGGAGATTGGCCAACCTACAGCAGCACCTACATCTTCAGCTCGTGTTGGAGCCTCTTCCTCCAGCTCACACCACAGCTGGTTCTGCTTCCTCACAGGATCGCCATGGAAGAACCTCTGTCACTGTTGTCCAAGACCCAGTGTTTTTTCCACCCCAGCTGCAAGTTCCCTGTCATCCTCACACTCCCAGCCACAAAACACCATCGTAGCACAGGCATAGGATAAAAGACGGCCATACTCGGCAAACCATCCACGAGCACAGGCTCTGAAAAGCTGGCATTGCAAAACTCCTGTCCCTTGAAATGCGTCATTCAGGCGGTGAGACTGACAGTTTCCGTAACTTAATGGCATTGGCAGTCCCACAATACAATGTGCCCAGCCGATTTTATTTCACAGGCAAGCCGTCCCTGCTCTGCAAAAGCATGTTGAGGGAAAAATTAAACATGCGCTGCTAAACGCCGTCAGTACAAGGTCCACCTGACCACCGATGCGTGGACCATACCCATGGCCAGGACGATACCTTTCCCACACTGCCCATTGGGTCAATGTTGTGGAGCCGGGTACAGATCTTGCGAGTGGCGCTGTACGGGTTCTGCCAACTCCAAGGATTGCAGGGAAACAAGTCTGTCACATGACTCCTCCTCCTACTCCATTTCCTCAGAATCATCACTGCAGGAGCCGTCACGGTCTACCTCCACATGGACCTGAACGCTACCTGATGCACCGATATGAGCACAGCCGTGGCCAAACGTCAACAGGCCGTCCTGAAATTAATTTCCATGGGGAATCGAAGCCACACAGCGCAGGAGGTCTGGAATGCCATCAAGCAGGAGAGCGACGTGTGTTTTTTGCCAGCGAATCTCCAGCCAGGCTTGGTAGTGTGTGACAATGGCCGAAATCTGGTGGCAGCTCTGGTCCTTGGCAACCTCACTCACATACCATGTCTGGCACATGTGCTCAACTTGGTCGTGCAGAGTTTTTTTGAGGGACTATCCGATCTTGATGCACTGCTGCACAAGGTCCGCCTAGAATGGCGCTCACTTGCGACGTTCCCCAGCATGGCCAGATCGCGCATTGCAGCTCTGCAACGCAGATTTCGCCTTCCTGAACATCGCATCATATGTGACGTACCCACCAGGTGGAAATCCACGTTACATATGTTGGAGCAGTTGTGTTTAGCAGCAGCCAGCAGTAATGGAGTATCAGCTGCATCGGCGCAATCAACTCGCAATTTGCGCCGTTCATACTTCACCACTACTGATGGGCCTCTATGAAGGACATCTGCCACGTTTTGCGTCCGTTTGATGAGTCAACGCGGATGGCGAGTGCAGATGATGCACTAGTCAGCCTGACTGTCCCCCTTATCTGCCTGCTTAAAAAAAAAATTCAAACACTAAGGGATGAGTTTGGAAGAGTGAGGATGAGGAGTCACAAATTCCATCCCTTCTGACATCAGCGCAACGTGGTCCTCACAAAGGGCTGGGCAGGGCTCACTTTGTGAGGAGGATGAGGAGGAGGAGGAGTCAAGGGAGGAGGAAGACATTGCTCCAGAGGGAGGTACACAACGCTCTAGTCAGTATGTAACGAGGGTGGGTGATGCAGAGCAGGCAGAGATGACGCCTCTTGCAGGGGACAGCGTTTGTTGCCAGTTGGGAGTCTGCACACATGGTTGATTTCATGCTGCAGTGCCTGAGAAACGACCGCCGCATCGCCCACATTCTCACCACGTCTGATTATTGGGTGTACACCCTCCTAGACCCTCGCTACCGGACAACTTACAAAGCCTCATCACACCGTTGAACCGGGAGCGTAAAATGCGGAGTACCAAGACACACTGGTGCAATCCATAATGTTCTCCATTCCAGCCGAGAGCACTGCTGCTGCTACTGCTTTACAAAGCAGCTCTGTGCTCGAGGCAGTGGAGACAGCTCTGCAACAAGAGGGAGCACAAGCAGCGCCTCTGCACAGGCAAGACCAGTATGTTCCAAATGTTGCAAAGTTTTGCGGCAGCGCCACAAATGTCTACACCATCCGAGACGGCTCCAGTCAGCAGGAGGCAACGTTTCCGTAAGATGGTGACAGACTACATGTCTTTCCCTCTCAGTGTACTCCCAGATGGCTCTTCCCCCATTCAAGTTTTGGGTCTCTAAGCTGGATACATGGCCAGAGCTTAGCCAGTATGCATTGGGGTGCTGGCTTGCCCTGCTGCCAGTGTATTATCGGAGCGCGTCTTTAGTGCTGCAGGTGGTGTACTAACAGACCGTCGCATGCGACTATCCTCCGATAATGTAGACCGGCTTACTTTTCTGAAAATGACAAGGCATGGATCTCGCCAGAATTTGTCTGTCCGTTTTCAGATTAAATAACTGGTTCGCAACGTTATCCATGTCTCCTGTTATGTTCATCTTTCTACCACCTGAACTCTACTCCCTGGGCTACAACACTGGCAGTTGCTGCTCAGAAGTGTCGTGTCCACAGACCAATACACAAGCTATAGTGTTACTGGCGTTCAGTAATGTCAGCTGTTCCCCTGCTGTGTGAACGGAAAAAAAGTCATGCTGCCTCCACCCTGTTGTCTTCTCATCCCTGGGCTTCAACACCACCAGTTTTTGCTCGGAAGTGTCATTGGCACGGGTACTCACTCCTGCCCAGACTGGTTACAGCACACCATCTGTTTCCTGTCAGTGTAAACGTCACTTAGCCTCCAATAAGTTGTCCTGTCGTGTTGCGGTCGGGTTAGCCGACTCTATGGTGCTTGGAGTTTAGGTGCTTCCTATGTGTGCTGCGGGATATGCAAATAAAGGCTGTTTCCGTTGTGACAATAGGACAATCACCCACTGTAGTACTGTGGGATTCGGTAACTGCGGCCGGCTCGCGGCCTGTCAACTTAAATTTCCATGGGTACCTCTGCTACCCGTCCGGGTTACAGTACTGTCAGCTGGTTCTCCGCAGTGCCTTTGCCCTAGGTGCCTCCATCTCGGTATCCGAGTTCCAGCAACGTCTGCTGGTCCTTGGTAGTGCTTTTGAGCACAGATACCTCCTGCTTAGTAACCGTGTCCCAGTAACGTCAGCTGGTCCTCGTTGTGCCATTGGCTCTTTTCCTTCGGCTGCCCCTCCGGGTTCCAGCACAGTCAGCTGGTCCTCGTTACTTGCATTGGCTCTTGTACCTTCTGCTACCCGTCCGGGTTCCAGTACCGTCAACTGGTTCTCCGCAGTGCCTTTGGCCTAGGTGCCTCCATCTCGTATCCGAGTTCCTGCAACGTCTGCTGGTCCTTGGTAGTGCTTTGGAGCACAGTACCTCCTGCTTAGTAACCGTGTCCCAGTAACATCAGCTGTACAAGGTTGTGCTACAAATACAAGATACAGAACAAGAGACACAAGAACAATAAGCAGAAGATCTAAAAATATATGCTCTAAATTATAAGCAGAAGAAGACTAAGCAGTGTATGGGGGTGAGTCCGTTCCTCCTCGTGGTGCCCCTGGAAAATGCCTGCTGCTGCTGCAGGCTAAACTGAACACAGGACAAATACTGTTGTAATTTAAATCTTTTGTGACAGCAAGAACGGAAGAATGAAAAATTCATATTTTGACAGATTACAAGTACAGATTCTCTGTCACAAATAAGAATATGATGAAGAAGATGAAGTAGAATATGAATAAGAATAATAGTTTAATAAGAAGAATATGAGTAATGTTAAAAAAAGAGAATAGCAAAAGTTAAGAAAAGATAAAGAAGGTGAAGATGAAGAATAATTTGATGAAAAAGAATGATTGCTGAAGATTATGAAGGGAAAGTGTGATACAAAAGTGATATGAATTATGAGAAATTGTAAAGAAAAAGAGCATGGAAGTTGTGAAATATACATATTTGCCAAAATAGAAAAAACGTGAACAACATTGTCAATTTCTTCGTCAATCCGAACATCTTTAAAAAAAAAAAATATTTATGCTATTCCATTTGATTGGGTTAAACATCTATGCCTTTAATGTCTCCTCAACCTCCCCCAATACATTCTACATTACTCTTTGTTGTTTTCCTTCATGTACAATTAACCAACAAGGCAAGAATGGGGTTTTTTTAATTCCGATATTTTGTTCCCATAGACTTACATTGGATTTCCGGTATCGGTATCGGGTATCGCCGATATTTTTTGGGTATCGGCGATACCATTCCGATTCCGATACTTTTGGATATCGGAAAGTATCGCTCAACTCTAGTAGATATATATTTTCATAGAGTATTTGTTACTTATAGATATTCATACTTCTGCATTTTAAGCCGGTGATTATGTTAATATCATATCCCATACTTGTGTGATTTTGTTAATTCTATATTACATATTGGTTAAAATTCGTGAATATAGCGATCTTCCCTATACAGCCTCACGCATGCGCCATCATTGTGTATAGATACTTATCTTTTCCCCGCTTGCTGTCACTGAGAATAGTGCGCATGCGCTAGTTGGAGCCCGTCCTAGCATGACGTTGTGCGGCCAGCAACGCTGATGACGTTGGACATCATCATCTGACTCATGATCTTGTTCCGGCCGATTCACCGCGGCCGCCCCGAATTGCTACGTTTCAGATGGGAGGAGCAACAATGACGCATGCGCCAAAACAAAGTCTTAGCTGACAGCAACTATACATTACCTATTGCCGGCCGGATTGGTTGGAGCTCCTTTTTAACCTCACTCTATTTTGCCTCTAAACACGCCCCCCGAAGAAGCTGGGCGAAACGTGCACATCGGGGCTGAGGGACAGGAGCTCCAACCATTCCTTCCTCATTGCTGCGATACAGGTAATGGCTTCGGCTATCCCCATGTAGTAATGCAGGTGTCTCCTTGCCTGTTTTAAACGCATAGAACATTGGTGATTAAATATCACCCGATATCAATGTTGTTTAAACTAAATACTATGAGGCAGATTTGTGACGCATTTAATTATCGGTGCACCAGTCAAATACTAATTGTTGTCTTAACCGAGCTACTTTATACATGGGGTGGTCAACGATCCATTTCCAAACAGCTACATATATCATTTAGGAAGCTGATATTGTCCCTTTTTATCTTGCACCTTTTTTGATAAAAGAAATATTTTGTATATTACTGATATATTTTGAATTTGTTATCAATAAAGTAATTAAATTGCACATTGTCTTATCTGTTCTCATTATCTGGGCATAGTTCATATGTACCGATTTTGGAGGTGAGTTATACGTAACTGCAGTCTGCCAAATCTTGACAGTGATTGTAGACTTTTTTCTTAGAATGGAAACATCTTCGAATGTGTAAAAATGATACAGCCTTCTCTTTTCCATCTAATTGCTCCTTTATCAGAATTTCACAGCCTTTAGCTATTGAAACAGTTCTACTTATCTCAGCAGGATTTGTAATCCTAAACGGAATTTTTGTACTCAATTGCTGTCATTCGGCTGTTTGCTATTTTTGGTTTTCATATGTTTCTGTTTTTAGTATAATTCTTTGAAAATCTGATTTCTGAGATAGTACAATGCCAAAGAAAGTAATGACGTGTATTTTTTAGAAATAGAATCTAATGCAGGGAATACATTATTGGAATAATTTCATAGAAAATTCTAAGCGGAGTGTTTTGGATAGGCTATCCAAGCTGGTTTTAATGTCACCCTTTGAGACTTGAACTGTTGACATTGCGAATCTTCACTGCATGTCGTCATCTTTCTTTCCTGTCTGATATGACAAATATGTGACAATGAGCCCATAGATTAATATGGACCATCAAGCTGTATTGAAACTCACAGGGCAGACCTCAGTTTCTGTCAGAGTCATAAAAGTGCTCACATTTTGTCCCCTGGAAAGTAATCATGTCTCCTGTGTGCCCCTTTGACAGTTACAATGCCCTCAGTTTCACTATAATACAGTATAATAATGCCTAAGTGCCCACTTAGCATTTATTATTGTCGCCTGAATGCCCATAAAATGTAATAGTGTCCCTTAACTCATTTTAATAAATAATAATAATAATCCCCTACAACAAAAGTAATAATACCCCATGAGTCCCCAATATGCAGTAAAATGTCCCTTGTGCCCAGGATACCTACAGTAATAATACTCCTAAGTCCCCCCACAAAGAGTAATACTGTCCCCTGCGTAATCCCATATAAACAAATAATGCCCTGACTCCCCCCAAAAAATAAGTGTCAGAAAAAAAATCTATATATATATAATCGTCTAATTCTGTCTGTCTGTAACGGAAACCCCGCGTCGCTGATTGGTCGCGCCCGGACAGACGCGACCAATCAGCGACAGGCGCAGTCCGGCCGCGAATTGGCGCAGGATTTGAACCATGCTCACCACCGCTATCGTCGGGAGATCAGCGGCGCTAGCTACTGATCTCCCAACGGTAGCCGCAGGTCATCTCCTGCCGCATGGAGGTCAGCAGCTCTGTCTGAAGCCTTTATATGGCTCCATACAGAAGAAGTCATCCAGCGGTACATCAAGTGTGTATAGCGCCGGAGATCGCGGTACGCGTAGACACTGCATGCATACTGCGATCTCCTGCGCCATACTTACATACTTACCTGACAGGGAGGAGCGTTGCCACGACGCTTCTCTTCTCGCCGGAGACCGGGGCAGGAGTGCGAGTCAGAATCACGCATGCGCAAAGCGCTGTCCAGCGCCATTTTACTGAAGACACATTTGCAGCGGCCACACTCCTCCCCCGGCAGATCAGGACAGTGCTGGAGCACAGGGAAGAAAGGTGAGTATAAATGTTTTTTTTTTTGTATGTGTGCAGTTTAATAGAGGTGAGGGGGACCATACATATCAGGATAGGGGGGTGAGAGGTAGCATGCATACCAGGATAAGGGGTGAGGGGACCATACATATCAGGATAGGGGGGTGAGAGGTAGCGTGCATAGCAGGATAGGGGGTGAGGGGACCATGCATATCAGGATTGGGGGGTGAGGAGGCCATGCATACCAGGATAGGGGATGAGGGGACCATGCATATCAGGATTGGGGGGTGAGGGGACCATGCATATCAGG
>JARQOD010000008.1:148732063-148770897 GCA_033576555.1 Oophaga sylvatica | reverse complement strand
TCATGCGCCGTTACCTATTTATCTGTGTTGCTGGGTTACGTACCCAGCCCGGACCATTCTTGGCTGGGCGCACGCGCTCACTTACTTATGTCATTGACTCATGCGCCGTTACCTATTTACCTGTGTTGCTGGGTTACGTACCCAGCCCGGACCATTCTTGGCTGGGCGCATGCACTCACTTACTTATGTCATTGACTCATGCCCGTTGTCATTTCTTTATACAGACTTGGATTTGTCTCAGCGCTTGCGTCCTTGTATGATTGAATCAACTTTATTTCAACTATGACGATGACAAAATGGCCGTGGTCATGCATCCTCCATGTGTTCTCCCGTGCGGTCAGTATTCATTATTGATTACATGCTAATTAATTGATTGAGAGTATGGGTATATATATCCCAGACATATGTTGGTGTGGCACATTACTTCCCCTGAGGAAGCCACCTTTTGCAGTGGCGATAAGTGTGGGGTTTCAACCCCCCCTCTTTTCCCACTTTTTTCCACAACTCCAATGGGACTTCATGGCGTACATGGCTGAGGACTTTTGGCTTCTTCTTTTTTAATATCTTTTAGGAGCTTATACACCCTTCTGCTGCACCTTAGAGGAATCTCTATTCTTTAAAGCATTTTTAGGTATTTAGTGCTCCTCTTAGATATTAGATTGTGGCTATTTCATATGGTGCTGTGAATCTTTAGGTGTTGTTTTGATCATTAATGGTAATATGGTTTCTGTATTTTTGCTGTGTGGGATTAGTTGTGGGGTGACATTGCTATTATTTCATGGCATGTCTGGGGTACATTACTTTTGTTTTTAAGTGTTTTTAATTGTTATTGTGTTCTATCAATACATGTTTTGGTACCTGTGAATAAAGTTATATATTTTTTCATATGGGTGTTCCCAGTCCTTTGAGGCATACTTTCTCTTTTGCCTTTCTATAGTGGTCTTTAATATGCCTTTGGTGAACCCCTTTCACTTGATATCTTAAGTGGTGCCCTCCCGTTTGGTTGTTTTTCGATTGCAGGTTCCGGCTCACCGACTGGTGTGTGATGTTCCACGCGTTGGAACTCTACACTGCATATGTTAGAAAGGATTTGTGAGCAGAAGCAGGCAGTTGTTGAATACCAGCATCAACAAGGCTGTCGTTTGTCAGGTTTGACTCCACACATAAGACCTCAGGAGTGGACATGGAAGTCAGACATATGTAGCATCCTCCAAAACTTTGAGGAGTCCACCAAGATGGTGAGCGGCGATGATGCCATAATTAGCGTCACCATCCCGCTCATCTGCATTCTGAAAAGCTCTCTGCTCACAATGAGAGAGGAGGCTTTGCAGGCAGAGCATGAGGACATGGATCAAGGAACCATACAGGGTGATTACACACAGTCCAGCCTCGTGTCATCCCAAAGTGAATTGGTTGACAATGAGGAGGAGGAGGAAGAACAGGAGCTACTTTAATTCGCTATAGACGGGACTACAACCACAAATGTCATACCGTCTGTTCAGCGTGGATAGCCTGAGGACAGGGAAGAAGAGTAGGAGGAGGAGGACACCTTGGTCAGTCATCCTGTTGGTGAAGACACGGAAGTCTTGTGTCACAATCCACATTTGCTCTCTCTGCATGTTGAAACCGTGTTTCTGTCTAGCCAGCGGGGGTAAATCCCTGTCTTTGCCCCCGGTGGCCGCTGGTGGAATTGCATGTCTGATTACTTGTCAGGAGCAGGTGGGACCAATCCCACTTCCTTTATAAGGTCACCTGAGTTGTCAGCTGGTGTTGGTAATATTGCTTCTCTTGAAACCAACCTTGCTGGAGCCAGGAGCTGCTGAGCCAGTGGTGCTTCTATTATTTCCCTATTTTGGTGCCTTACTCTGCTGTGCGGAGCTAACAGCAGAGAAAGCTAAGTGTTTATTGCTTAGTTGTTTAACCCTTAAGTGTCTGTGTTTCCTTTTGGTTGTTTGGTGTAATTCACATTATTCCCTGTCTCACCTCTGGGGGAGGGGGTTGGTGGGATTAGCTCAGGGCTAAACCCATGGTACAAGGATAACTTTCAATCTCTTGTTCCAGAGGCAGACAGGTATAACAAAATGGTGCAGTACCATAGGGCCATTGATGCAGAATTATTAAAAAATTCCCATCTCAAAACGCTGGGGGCAGAGATAACAGTTCATTGGCCAACCAAGCAGCACAGACGAGACAGACATAAGTCCACTCCAGCAGAGGCAGGGGAACACTGGCAAAGTTCTGGGACTGTTTTCTAAGACCTCCCATCGCCCATGAGTTGAGGCGTGGGTAATCCCACAAGGAATGCAATGCCATTGAGGGAGTACCTTGCTGACCGTACCAACGTCCTCCGT
Source organism: Oophaga sylvatica (assembly GCA_033576555.1). NCBI lineage: Eukaryota > Metazoa > Chordata > Amphibia > Anura > Dendrobatidae > Oophaga > Oophaga sylvatica. Next base: position 148,768,546 of record JARQOD010000008.1, on the reverse strand, counting down.
GATTCCTCTGTGCCTTTTAATTATTGGGTATCCAAGGTGGACACGTGGCTAGAGTTGAGCGATACTTTCCGATATCCAAAAGTATCGGAATCGGAATGGTATCGCCGATACCATTAAAATATCGGCGATACCCGATACCGATACCGGAAGTCCCATGTAAGTCTATGGGAACAAAATATCGCAACTAAAAAACCTTTCTTTCCTTGTAAACACTAAATATCACACATAGAATACATATATATATATATATACATGTCATTGTGACATATATATATACATATATGTATAGTTTATACACTTCTACATAGTAAAATATCCTCTGATTTAATTGCCGGGTAAAGTCGGCTTCTGTGAAAAGACAGAAGCACCCGACATGAAATGACACTTGGTGTACATAGGGTTAACCATGTCTTTTCATGTCGCTTTGCTATCTGATTTGCACAAACAATTACATGAGTGCTGTGTGCAAAATTTCACACCTGTAGGGGTTAATTAAAGGTGTAAATTCGTTGTAAAAAAAACGGACTTTTTTGCTACGAATTTACACCTTTAATTAACCCCTACAGGTGTGAAATTTTGCACACTTACACTCATGTAATTGTTTGTGCAAATCAGATATCAAACTACATGAAAAGACATGGTTAACCCTATGTACACCAAGTGTCATTTCATGTCGGGTTCTGCATTTTCAAAAAGCCGGCAATTGAATTAGCGGCTATTATACTATGTAGAAGTGTATGAACTATAAATATAAATATATATATATGTGTCACAAATTCAATGACATGTATATATATATATGAGGTGTAAAATTGCTGAAAAAAAATGCGTGGGCTCCCGCCCTATTTTCGCAACCAGACAGACAAAGCCAGTGAGTGGGGGCAGATAATAATAGCCCAGAGAGGGACCATTTTTTTTGGCCCCCCCCGGCTACTTAACATCTGCCCCCAGACACCCCAGAAAGGGCAAATCTCTAATTAGATTTGCCCTTTCTGGCACTTTGCCCATCTATTCCCATTGCCCTGTAGCGGTGGCGAATGGGTTAATAAGGGGTTAAAATGACCTTGCAATTGAAAGGTCACTTTAAGGCCAGGTTAATAATTGAGAGCTGGCAATTAGACAACTATCAATTATTAATCCTATTGTATGAAAGAAAAATCAAACACACACACTTTAATAAAAAAGAAGTTTAATGAAATAATCACACAGTTTTTGACCATATTTTATTTACCTGCTAAAACCATTTCCTGTAATAAAAATAAAATAATAAAGCAAAATTATTCTTACCAATCCGATGCACAGTCAGGTCCCACGGTGTAATCCTTCAGAAAGGGTTAATGTTTACTGCAGGGACCGCAGCTAATGCTGCAGCCTCACAGTAAACCCCCAAATGAATGAGTTCCTCTCCTGGCTGACAGGAGAGGAAGTGGAAAGCTTAATTGATTGCTTTCCACTTTCACTTCAGGTCAGCCAGGGACACCATCAGTGACGTCAGAGGGAACTGGTTAACAAAAATAGGGGTTCCCTTCTAGAAAAAAATGGCGTGGGGTCCCCCCTATTTTTGTTAACCAGCCAGATGAAGCAGACCGCTGAGGCCTGGATTTTCAGGCTGTTAAGGAGCCAAGATCCATGGACCTTGCCAGCCTGATAATACCAGGCCACAGCAGTCTGCATATCTTGGCTGATTAACAAAAATAGGGGATCCCCTCGAAAAAAATTGGCGTGGGGTCCCCCCTATTTTTGTTAACCAGCCAGATGAAGCAGACCGCTGAGGCCTGGTTTTTCAGGCTGGTAAGGATCCAATATCCATGGACCTTGCAAGCCTGATAATACCAGGCCACAGCAGTCTGCTTAGCTTGGCTGGTTAACAAAAATAGGGGATCCCCTCAAAAAAAAAACGGCGTAGGGGTCCCCCTATTTTTGTTAACCAGCCAAGTAAAATGCAGACTGCTGCGGCCTGGTATTAAAAGACTGTCAAGGCCCATGGATTTTGGCCCTCAACAGCCTGATAATACCAGGCTACAGCAGCCCCACATTTGGCGCATCAAAAGATGTGCCAATTGTGGCACTTTACCCGGCTCTTCCCACTGCCCTGTAGCGGTGGCAAGTGGGGTAATAAGGGGTTAATGTCACCGTTGATTGCACGGTGACAATAAGCCCGGTTAATAATGGAGTGGCGTCAATAAGACACCGATCCATTATTAATCCCAAAGTTTTTAAATGTGTAAAAAAAAGACACAGCAAGAAAAAAGTCTTTTAATGAAATAAAAGAGACAACACAGTTTTCATTTTTTTTATTACTCTCTCATTCCTGCGACGCCATCGATCTCCTGTAAAAAAATAAAAAAAAAAACCAACAGTATACCACCTGTCCGACGCAGTCCATAACGACAGTCCCACGACGATCCAGCTCTGCTACATCGCAATGACAGGCAGAGCCTGTCATTGCAACGCAGCACAGCTGATTACCTGCTTCCCCGGCGGTGACGTCATCGGACTGACTGCTTTACGGCCGGGATTACCCAGCAGTCACTGCAGTTATCGCGAGAAACTGCATGTGACCGCCGGGGAGAAGAGGATGGCGGCCATGAAGCAGTCCAGCCCATGACCGCCGGAGATCTTCTGCCAGGTAAGTGCCGCTGACTCCTGACAGCACAACGGACACTGACAGTGACAGTGACATCCCGATTCCGGTATCCGATATGACGAAAATATCGGAACTCGGAATCGGAATTCCGATACAGCCAATATCGGCCGATACCCGATATTTGCAGTATCGGAATGCTCAACCCTACACGTGGCATGAGCTGGCTCTCTAGGCCTCGGAGGTCCTGGCTTGCCCTACCGCTAGCATTTTGTCCGAGCGGGTTTTTAGTGCTGCTGGTGGCATTATCACAGATAAGCGCATTCGCCTTTCTATGGAAAATGCAGACAGGCTGACTCTTATAAAAATTAACAAGGGATGGATTTGTGTGGCCCAGCTTCGCAAGGCACACATGTCTCCTGGAAAATGCACAGGAAGGTAACTGTAAAGCCTGATATTCATTCACGCACACTTCTCAGCATTGCCACTAGAGGCATATTAGACTATTTAAGTAGTGTGACGTAGCAATAGTGGGTCATTCCAGTCAGTCTGTGCAGGAGGAGAGGAGTGAGCACATTCTGTTCAGTGCAGTTTAGTTTCTGTTTTCAGTCAGAGACAGACGGAAGGAGAGGAGAGAAGACTGATTCCTGAAGGAGCTCAGATAGCTCATCTTATACGGAAGTGGAGGCTAGTACGGGTGAAGTGAATCATCCTAGCCTAGTCAGAGATACCCCTTAACCTGCTACTCAGAACAAGCTGCCTGTGTTCCTAAGAAAGTGGAAAGTGACTCTCAGAGCTACAGCGTAAATACAGTCTAACGAAGCGTCCTGTGAGCTGCTCTGGACAGAGATTTGTGAAGGAAAGAAGGAAGGGGATTACAGCAGTTATACCAACGAGTCAACTGAGAACAGGTCAGTGAGCACTGAAGGAAAGCTGACCTTTATACCATTGCTACACGTGCTTATGTTAAGGGCGAGAGCAGGGCGAGGGCGAGTGGAGAAGTAAGAGTGACAAAGGGGACAAATCACCCTCACTCAGTTAAACCGGACACCGGGGTCCGAAGCATTGCTAGTACTTCACGTCTAGTAATAAGAAAACCAGAGGCCTTGCTGGACTTCAAGTCGCAGAAGGTAGCCCTAAGCGCTGATACGTAACCGGAGTCAGGGAGGACAGGGACTTTGAGCAGGACCCTGCAAAAGTAAGGACTTAGTTCTCTCATCATCTGATAATCAGAGACATAGAAGGCTCCACCACAATGTTGGCCGGGCATAGTTGCTATTGAAAGAGTTGCACTTGACTTTATGCAAGCTTGTACTCACATACACTTTAAGGAGAAAGGAGGCCTCTAACCTGCTCAACAGTTTTCCTGAATGTGCATTCTCCAACATGACCAGCTTCCCGGGACATACCTGCAACAACATCTACAAGTAAAGGTATGGAAAGAGACTGCATTGTGTGTGACTGACTTCTTATCCGCACCCTGCACCACCATAGACTTTGAGGGACCAGTCCCACCTGTGGGGGACTTAACATCTAGCTGCCATAACATCCCCTCAGAGATCAACCCTGCAGCGCTGGTCAATCAGATCAGAAACCACAGGTGGCGTCACGAACTACCTTTATAATCCCCTGTAAATATTCCCCCATTGCATGACCGCCAGGGCCACGGACCGAGCTCTGCTGCCAGTGACATTCCCCATAGACTTCCATGGGCTCGGTTCCGAGTACCCCATAGCCCTGGTACCACCTCGGTGTGCGCGTCAGATTGGGCCTGACTTCTTGACACCACCAAATGATGACAGCAAAGCATAAACTCTAAAGTAGTGTTTTTTGGGAGGTGTATTCCCATGCACCTCTTCACAACCAGACATGGATATACGCATTCTGATTTTGGCTGTTTGGTGTCCTCCTACTCCTTCTCCTCATCCTCACCGTCCACCACCACTTCATCACCAGGCTGAACGTATTCAGTCATGCTCCAGCCACTCTATGTTTTGGCAAGGGTGTTATGATTCCCGTCACCAAAATACAAAAAATATGTACACCCCCAAGGAGAAATGTTTGCCAGCCTATACACTAAGTGTATGGGAATTCCAAGTCTAAGAGACCCACTTCTAGAAATTTGGGCCTATTTTTTAATCAGGCCTTCCTCCACATCTGATCATCCACCGCCAGTAGATCAAAAGGGTTTACGTGTTTCGTGCAGCTACAGCCAGTGTGGCATTATTAACAAGGGTGGGTGGTTAGGATGTGCCTAAAAGACTTGTTCTGAAAACGGATGAGGTGTACCCCACAGGGGAAAATGTGTGCCAGCCCATACACTTAGTGTATGGGCATTCCAAGTCTAGGAGACCAGCTCATTTTTAATGGGACATTTTTTTATGAGGCCCTCCTCCGTGTTTCTTCCAAGGGGGGATTGGGCTTATTGGGATGCATATGACTTGGTAGCAGGGCAGGCCTTGCAGTCAATGCATAAGAAAACAGAATGGGAGGACAAAATGAATAATGTGAAGTGGATTTTCCTGGGACCATCCAGTACCTGGGTTCAAAGGCTTATTGGAGTGCATATGACTTGGTAGCAGGGCAGGCCTTGCATTCAATGCAACATTTTTAATGGAAGTCCTCCTGGACATCTCGTGAAAGTGGTATTGGTGTGTGTCGTAATTCTTGGCAGCCCATCCACTCACAGCATAGGCTACAAAAGTTTAGGAGACCCACTGTTTAATAATGGCCCTTTAAGCAGATTAATGCTGCCTGATGCCCTTGTAAAATAGGCTCTGTGACTTTGAGTCCCTCCTTCATAAATGAAACAAGATGTGTCTGCTTATGTGTCACACACCACATGGCCAGCTAGGGTTGTTAAATGTTACAATGACATTTCCCAGTGAATGCATTTGTTTTGGTTGAAAGCAATGTTAAAATTGAAAAACGCTTCAAAAATGCTGTGTCTGAACATAGCCCAAGTGGTGGGGGAACATTTTGGTCTGGGGTTAATTATTTTGCCTTATATACAAGTCATTAACCTGGAAAGGATTTACCTTAACATATTTCCCAGCAAAATCAGTTTTGGTTTCGTTTTGGTATGTTTTTTGGTGCATCGGTAAAAATGGCATGAAACTCTGACAACATTGTTTACTATTGTGTATTAGGAGTCAGGAATGCTTCCAGGGGCGATCCCCATGATGTCCCCGTGTCATTTGAGCAGTGTTTCCATCATTTTCAGACGTATTTAGAATTTAAAAGGACCCCCGAGGGGATGGCGGTAAAAATGCTCGGGTCTCCCACAGACTTACATTGGGTTTGTTGTTCTGTCCGAGTACCAGAGTATTCCAATCTGTTCAACCCGAGCAAAGAGCACCCGAGCATTTTAGTGCTCGCCCATCACTAGAGTTCAGCTTTTGTCAACACAACCTACTGTTTGATTAATTGGGCAAAACTAAGAGGAGAATATGCAATTTCTAAGCCTACTTTTCTTTCTGACATCCAGGTCTGTTCCTGGGTCTATGCAGCATGGTTAGTTCTGTTCCTGAACACATATGTTTAGTTTAGAGGAGTTCCCTAATTTATGTAGTGAGATTGGTTCTGTTACCATAGCTATGTGCTCTATAGTAGCATCAATTCTGCTCTCATATCTATGTATTAAGTTTGGTTCTGCTCCCAAATCTATGTAAGAAGATTTGTTCTGCTCCGGTATCTATGTGTAAGGTTGGTTAGAATCTTGTAGCTATGTAGCATGGTGCTGTTCCTGTATCTTTGTAAAAAGCTTGTTTCTGTTCCTGTATCTGTGTAAAAAGCTTGTTTCTGTTCCCGCACCTATGTAGCAAGCTTGTTTCTGTTCCCGCATCTATGTAACAAGCTTGTTTCTGTTCCCGCATCTATGTAACAAGCTTGTTTCTGTTCCCAAATCTATGTAAGAAGATTTGTTTCTGCTCCGGTAACTATGTGTAAGGTTGGTTAGAATCTTGTAGCTATGTAGCATGGTGCTGATCTGTATCTTTGTAAGCTTGTTTTGTTCCTGTATCTGTGTAAAAAGCTTGTTTACTCTTTCCCGCACCTATGTAGCAAGCTTGTTTCTGTTCCCGCATCTATGATAACAAGCTTGTTTCTGTTCCCGCATCTATGTAACAAGCTTGTTTCTGTTCCCGCATCTATGTAGCAAGCTTGGTTCTCTTCACACAGGAATGGAGCAAGCTAGGTTGGGCTCCCATATTAATGTAGGGAACTTAGTTCTGGTAAAGTATCTGTGTATTTAGCGTAGAGTCTGATGCAGTAAATTTAGTGCTTTGGACTTTTAGACTTGTGTTTGAAATGCTGATATTCAATACCGAGACAGAAAACTACTTATAGGCAACCTTGATCTATGTAACTAAACTATACTTTGTCACCCACCATTAAGGCAAAAAATGACTAATTTTTGGTCCTTCTACATGGTCGTACTGTAACTAACAGCGCAATAATAAATATAGGATTGCACATATAAGTGCGTTCCCAATATAAAGACAACACTAGCCATTGTTATTTTTAATGCCCTATTACCTCTGCTGCTTTAATGTAGCCGCCAGAGGCAAAAAAAAGGGGGCAATTTTTGCACGACTTTCATGGCTCAGACAGGGGTCTAATCTGGTGACCTGTTGCTTTATTGTAGGTTCCTCTGTCTGTTGAGCTGTTGCTCTTTTCCTTCCTTGCCCAAATACTGATTGTTATGTGGTCCGTATTGCACGTAATGTTGTATCCATCTACAGGTGCCGTATGTATTTAAAGGGAACCTGTCACCGGGTTTTTTGTACCTGATATTGATTATTTCGATGAAAGCAACAAGTTCTACATACAATTTTTCCCTATAATATGCAGACACTATATAAAATGCTGCATGCCCAAGCAGTGTCGACAGAAACTGTACACGGCCAATTAAAAACTGACAAAATCAGCAATGTATTCAAACTGAAGCTGAAAAAAAAGATTTACTTGATGTTTTCTTGCTATAAATACGTGGATGCTGCCGGCCCCTGGAGACTCATACTCAACATTTGAAATAGACACACTCAAAACTATTATTATCATTGCTGCCATATGCTTTCCCCCTATTCCTTAACGGAAATTAATGTAAAGAAGAAAATCCTAGTAATAAGCCCCGTATTGGAATATGCAACATTTTATTTCTCACAAATTGAATATGTGAATCATAGGAATGATCTCCATTGGCCTACATGGGAGAAGAGAGGAGAGCGGAGATCAAGTGCACAGGCAGACAACAGCACAATGTCTAAAGGAAAAGAAAATGCACACAAGAAAGTCTAGCAATCGCTCCCTTACCCTTCCAGTCTTTAATCTGTTTTGTGCAAAATTATGATTAAAACTGGGAAAAGCTGTAACAAGGTGGCACGGGGTGGTAGTTATGGCCGAGTGAATTAAAGCTACAGTCCACAAAAAGAGTCCACTGAGCAAACGCTCAGCGAGCACCCCAGCCCCTTGTACATAAAACAGACAAGACGGATATAGCTCACACGATTTACCTCTTACCCAGGCAAACAGGGTCCAGATTCACAGTTAGGATCCAACAGGGATAACTATTTATTGATGGATAAAGGAGGTAGCAAAAGGTAGAAAAGGGCAGAAAAATATAGTTGCAACAGTTAAAATAACCTTCCTGCTCCTTCTTGGGACTGTTAACCCCACCCACCAGGTTAACTCCTGCTATCCCTGACACTAGCGTACAGTTTTACACCATATAGAAACATGGAATATGGGAACAGCACTCATGGCATTAACACATATATGAAACATAGCAAAACATGATCAGATATTACTAACACAGCACATACATCACTAAACTGGTACACCGTCCGGGTACCACGGTAAAGGCTCGGGCCCAGCGTACGGGAGAGAGGGGGCAGACGAGGGTCCCGCCATCTCCTTACAAAGTGATGGCATGAAAAATAGGAAATAAAAGAGGGTGTTATATCAGGTCAATATGTGAAGGTTATAGGACAGTAATATGATCGGTTTCATTTATCTGGTCGCAGCTCTGTCATACAATGAAGTGGTAAGAGCAGCACTTAGTATTCTCCTTGCTCTGAGCAAAATGATGACCTGACTGTGGAGTGATGGACAAAACCAAATATCTATCCCAGCAATAAGTAATTACCTGATGGCGCAGCATCCCACAGTGTGAACGTGCCCAACCCCATCTCTCCAGATATTTGAGAACTTATGGACTGTGGTTTTCCCCGTCACTGAGGTCTTCACTTCTTTGCTGAGTCTGCCTCGGAAACCACATTTTACCTCACAAAATTGAAAAATAAATAAATCCTCTTTTTGCATCTGAAGAGCACAGCCTTGTCCCCTAATTATTCTCTCCGCCCTGTGTTTGGCTGTAAGACAACTCGCTGCAGCAGGGAGAAAAATAGCTAAGCCAAATACCCCAGCAGAATCAATCAATAAATACACAACATTAATCACTAATTATATTAATACAACATAAAAACTAAAATAAAATAACCCGTGGCAGGGCCGTCACTTGTGACAAGTGCTTTGGATGTGCCGCCCCATCTTGTCAGCTTGACGTGCACCAATGATCGGTGGTGTTTATACACCTTGACACTATTGCGTTTATGGTTTCCCACTTTTAACCATTTTTATGTGGTATTTTCAATAAAACTTTACATTTTTATGAAGCTCTTGGTGCACAGCTTCTTGTAGGTTCCTAAATTTGGATCCAGTAAATTGTAAATTATGGAATGTGCCCAGACTTCGATCTGTTTTGGGGTGTATATATCTGCACTAGATGCCGGGAAGTTCTATATTTGGGAGCCAAGGTCATTGATGTAACCCCTTGATGACCTGTTATGTTACGGTAGCTGAGGAGTGCAAGCAAAAAAGGAAATACACCAGAGCAGTTGGAATCTATGAGACTGCAGTACCCTGACTAACCACCGCAACTAGAGGCAGCCGTGGAGCGTTCCTACGTTGGTCCTAGACGCCTCGTCACAGCCTGAGAAACTAACCACACCTAAAGATAGAAATAGGAAAGCTATCTGCCCCGTAGCAGAACCCCAAAGATAATAGAAAGCCCCCAAACATGTAATGGCGGTTAGACAAGAGGAAATACTGACACAGAAAGAAAATAGTATGAGCAAAAGCTGGGGCCAAACTATCTAAATAGAAAAGGATAGGAAGGGTACTTACTGCAATCCAGAAAACCCTGAAAAACACCAACTCTACTAATTTCAAAATCACCTGAGATCACACGACCTCTACCACCTAAATTAGTTCTCTGGTGTAACAAAAACAGCAGCCACTGAAAAAACTGGAAAAAGCAAAAGTACAAAACACAGTTGCTGAACTAAACTGAGAGGGCAAAAGCCCCCGGAGGGGACCCAGAAGGCCCCCACAGAAGTGCAGGACCAAATGCAAAAATATAGCAAAAACACAAAATAAGAAATTGTCTTATCTGATAGCAGAGATGCAGACACGACACAGCAGGCTACAAGGGAAACTGGAAAGAAGGATTCAGACCAGAACAATTGATCACCGGCAACCCTGATGGGAAAATGATTCCCTTAAATAAGACCAATCAGTAACACCTGATTCCCAGTCCTCACAATCCTCACTAGTACCGCTTGTAACCACCAGAGGGAGCCTCTGCTCAGAACTCATCTCAAACCCATTCACAACAGTACCCCCCCCCCTTGAGGAGGGTCACCGAACCCTCATTTGAGCAACCAGGTCGGTCAGGATGAGTTCTATGATACGCACGGATAAGTCTCCTAGCATGGATGTCCGAAGCAAACACCCAAGAATTATCTTCCTGACCATAACCTCTCCATTTAACCAAATACTGGAGTCTTCTCTAGAAAAACGAGAATCCAATATTTTCTCAACCACATACTCCAGATTGCCCTCAACCAAAACAGGGTCAGGAGGCACAGCAGCAGGAACCACTGGCTCAACAAACCTCTTCAACAAGGACTTGTGGAACACGTTATGGATCTTAAATGTCCCTGGAAGAAGCAAACGAAAAGAAACAGGATTAATAATCTCCATGATCTTATAAGGTCCAATGAACCTAGGCTTAAATTTAGGAGATGCTACTCTCATAGGAATATTCTTTGAGGACAACCAGACCAAGTCCCCCACTTTAAACCGAGGACCATCAGTCCTATGCCGGTTAGCAAACCGCTGGGCCTTCTCCTGAGAGAGGGACAACCTCTCCACTACCTGGTCCCAAATCTGCTGCATACGCTCAACAACAGAGTCAACACCTGGACAGACAGAAGCCTCCGTCTGTCCTGAAGAAAATCGAGGGTGAAACCCAGAATTACAGAAAAACGGAGACATCAAAGTGGCAGAGCTAGCCCTATTATTAAGAGCAAACTCAGCCAAAGGCAAAAAAGAGACCCAGTCATCCTGATCAGCAGACACAAAGCATCTTAGATAAGTCTCCAATGTCTGGTTTGTTCTCTCAGTTTGACCATTGGTCTGAGGATGAAATGCCGAGGAGAAAGACAATTGAACACCCAGTTTAGAACAAAAAGTCCTCCAAAATCTGGAAACAAACTGGACTCCTCTGTCAGACACAATGTTCTCAGGAATGCCGTGTAAACGAACCACGTGCTGAAGGAACAACGGCACCAATTCAGAGGAGGAAGGCAACTTAGGTAATGGCACAAGATGTATCATTTTGGAAAACCTATCACAAATTACCCAGATGGTGGTCATTCTCTGAGAAACAGGAAGATCGGAAATGAAATCCATAGAGATATGGGTCCATGGTCTCTTGGGCACAGGCAATGGCATCAACAAACCACTAGAGCGAGAGCAAGGCTTGGAGCGAGAGCAAGTCCCGCAGGACTGCACAAATTCCCTGACATCGCGAGACAAGGTAGGCCACCAAAAGGACCGACTAACCAAGTCTCTGGTACCAAAAATTCCGGGATGCCCAGCCAATGCGGAACAATGAATCTCAGACATCACACTCTTTTTCCATTGGTCCGGGACAAACAATTTTCCAACAGGGCAGCGCTCGGGCCTATCCTCCTGACACCCCTCCAGAGCAAGTCTCAAATTGGGCGAGATGGCGGAAAGAACTACACCCTCCTTCAAAATAACAGAGGGATCAGATAGCTCAGGAGAGTCCGCAAGGAAACTCCTCGAGAGGGCATCCGCCTTAACATTCTTAGTGCCAGGAAGAAAGGAAACCACAAAATTAAAACGTGTGAAAAACAAGGCCCACCTGGCCTGTCTAGGATTGAGTCGCTTGGCAGATTCCAGATAGACCAGATTCTTATGGTCCGTAAGGACCACCACCTGATGTTTGGCTCCCTCCAGCCAATGTCTCCACTCTTCAAAAGCCCACTTCATGGCCAATAACTCCCGATTACCCACGTCATAATTACGTTCAGTAGGAGAAAATTTTCGAGAGAAAAAGGCACAAGGGTTACTTTTAGAGGTCTCTGGATCTTTTTGGGACAAAACGGCACCTGCCCCAATTTCAGAGGCATCAACCTCCACCTGAAATGGCAGAGAAACATCAGGCTGCCGTAGAACAGGAGCAGAAGTGAATCTCTGCTTAAGTTCCTGAAACGCAGAGACTGCCTCAGGAGGCCAATTCACCACATCAGAACCCTTTCTGGTCAAATCAGTTAATGGTTTAACAATAACCGAGAAATTACCAATAAATTTACGATAAAAATTGGCAAAACCCAAAAATCTCTGAAGAGCCTTTAATGAAGTAGGTTGGACCCAATCACAGATGGCCTGAACCTTGACCGGGTCCATTTCAATAACAGATGGGGACAAAATGAATCCCAGAAATGAGATCTTCTGTACGCCAAAAAGACACTTTGATCCCTTCACATACAGAGCATTCTCTCTCAAAATCTGGAATACAGTTCGAACATGTTTCACATGAGAGTCCCAGTCATTAGAAAAAATCAAGATATCATCCAAATAAACAATCAGAAACTTGTCCACAAAATCCCTGAAAATGTCATTCATGAAGGACTGGAAGACGGAAGGAGCATTAGTGAGCCCAAAGGGCATCACAAGGTACTCAAAATGCCCTTCAGGGGTGTTAAATGCCGTCTTCCATTCATCCCCGTGCTTAATGCGAATAAGGTTATACGCCCCCCTGAGGTCAAGCTTGGTAAACCAAGTAGCGTTTTTCACCCTGGAAAACAGGTCAGAAATCAAGGGTAACGGGTATTGATATTTCACAGTAATATTGTTCAAGAGACGATAATCAATACACGGCCTTAATGAACCATCTTTTTTGGCCACAAAGAAAAAACCGGCACCTAAGGGTGAAGAGGATGGTCTGATATGACCCTTCTCCAATGATTCCTTGATATAAGACCGCATAGCGTCATGTTCAGGTACAGACAAGTTAAAAAGGCGACCCTTAGGGAATTTACTACCTGGCACTAATTCAATAGCGCAGTCATAGCTCCTATGGGGAGGTAAGGATGCAGATTTACTTTCGCTAAACACATCAGAAAAATCAAACAAAAAGTCAGGAACATCCTCAGCCTGGGGGGAGGCAGAAAAAACAGGAGTGTTGGCACTAACACATTGGCAGCCCCAACTGGTTACAGACACAGATTTCCAATCCAAAACAGGATTATGAGACTGTAACCAAGGGAAACCCAGCACGATAATGTCATGCAGATTATATAGAACCAAAAATTTGCAGCACTCCTGGTGATCAGGTTCAACCCTCATTATCACCTGAGTAGAAAACTGGGTTTATTCTCAGCCAAAGGGGTAGAATCGATCCCCAGTAAAGGAATAGACTTCTGTAGGGTATCAAGGGAAACCCACAACGTTTAGCAAAATCATAATCCATCAGGTTAATAGCTGCTCCAGAATCAACGAAAGCCTGAGCAGAAAATGAGGACAGAGAGCATATCAGAGTGACAGTTAATAAAAACTTAGTCTGAACACTACCCAAGACAACTGAGCGTGCAAAATGTCTTCCCCGCTTAGGGCAGACTGAAATAGCATGAGAGGCATCACCACAGTAGAAACATAACCCATTGCGCTTTCGAAACTCATGACGCTGTGCCCCAGACACCACTCCATCACACTGCATGGGCTCAGCAGCTGGCTCACAAGGCAACACCACTCCACGCATACTTCTCCGCTCACGCAAACGTCTGTCAATTTGAATCGCCAATGACATAGAATCATTGAGACCAGAGGGGACAGGGAATCCCACCATAACATCCTTTACATTATCCAACAGACCCTTCCGGAAAAGGGCCGCCAAAGCGTCGTCATTCCATTTGGTCAGGACTGCCCACCTACGGAATCTCTGACAGTATAACTCAGCGTCATCAAGCCCCTGATTTAATGCCAACAAGGCTTTTTCAGCTTGATCAGTGACATTAGGCTCATCGTACAATAACCCCAAAGCCTGAAAAAATGCATCAACATCACTCAAAACAGGATCCCCAGGTATCAGGGAAAAAGCCCAATCCTGAGGATCGCCGCGCAGGAGAGAGATGATAATTTGAACCTGCTGCGCTGCGTTTCCTGAGGACTTAGATTTTAAGGCAAGAAACAATTTACAATTATTTTTGAAATTCTGAAACTTAGCTCGATCCCCTAAAAACAAATCTGGCATGGGGATCCTAGGTTCCACAACAGGCAACCTAGCAAGATATGCAGCAATACTCTGAACCTCAGTGGAAGCTGATCCACACGGCCAGACAACTGTGCAAACTCCATTGGGAGAAAAGATCCTCCCCAGCACCCAGAGATACAGAGGGAAAAAAAAAAAAAAAATGCAACAAACAGAAAAATATCTCTGACAACTTTTCTTCCTTCAAAATATTTTTTCCCTTCTGTGAGTACCATACAATTTTTATGGCCGGTGATACTGTTATGTTACGGTAGCTGAGGAGTGCAGGCAAAAAAGGAAATACACCAGAGCAGTTGGAATCTATGAGATTGCAGTACCCTGACTAACCACCGCAACTAGAGGCAGCCGTGGAGCGTTCCTACGTTGGTCCTAGACGCCTCGTCACAGCCTGAGAAACTAACCACACCTAAAGATAGAAATAGGAAAGCTATCTGCCCCGTAGCAGAACCCAAAGATAACAGAAAGCCCCCAAACATGTAATGGCGGTTAGACAAGAGGAAATACTGACACAGAAAGAAAATAGTATGAGCAAAAGCTGGGGCCCAAACTATCTAAATAGAAAAGGACAGTAAGGGTACTTACTGCAATCCCAGAAAACCCTGAAAAACACCAACTCTACTAATTTCAAAATCACCTGAGATCACACGACCTCTACCACCTAAATTAGTTCTCTGGTGTAACAAAAACAGCAGCCACTGAAAAAACTGGAAAAAGCAAAAGTACAAAACACAGTTGCTGAACTAAACTGAGAGGGCAAAAGCCCTCGGAGGGGACCCAGAAGGCCCCCACAGAAGTGCAGGACAAAATGCAAAAATATAGCAAAAACACAAAATAAGAAATTGTCTTATCTGATAGCAGGAGATGCAGACACGACACAGCAGGCTACAAGGGAAACTGGAAAGAAGGATTCAGACCAGAACAATTGATCACCGGCAACCCTGATGGGAAAATGATTCCCTTAAATAAGACCAATCAGTAACACCTGATTCCCAGTCCTCACAATCCTCACTAGTACCGCTTGTAACCACCAGAGGGAGCCTCTGCTCAGAACTCATCTCAAACCCATTCACAACAATGACCTATGATGTATAGCTGGTTCATAGGTCATGTATAAGCCTTTGATGCGGGCTCCAGCGCTGAGCCTTCATCTTTTCCAGCACATGACAGCCCGTGGCCAGCATTCATAGCAGATGATGATTTTTGCTACACATAGCATGGCTGAAGCACACTTAAGAAGATTTTTGAAGCAACTAAAATTAGAAAAAAATTGTTTTTATAAATATTAAAATATTACCCTAATCAAAATAAAACAATAAAAAATGCACATATTTGGTATCTCCGCGTTCAGAAACACCAAATCTACAGATCTATCAAAATATAAAGAGAATTAATCTGATAAGTAAACGGCGTAACAAGAAAAAAAATCAAAACGCCAAAATTACGTTTTTTGGTTTCCACAACATTACAATAAAATGCAATAACAGGCGATTTTATCTACCACAAAGTGGTGTCAATAAAAGCATCAACTTTGTGAGCAAAAAATAAGCCCCTACCCAGCTCCAGATACCGAAAAATTGAGACGTTGCAGGTCTCAGAAAAGGGAACTTTTCTTTTTTGCAAACTTTGAATTTTTTTTTCTCCACTTTAATAAAAAAGAACCTTTACATTTTGGTATCTGCAAACTCGTAATGACCTGGAGAATCATAATAACATATCAGTTTTGTCATATAGTTAACATGGTTAAAAAAACAATTATGGTTGTGGAATTTCACTTTTTTGGAATATAACAACACTTGGAATTTTTTTCCCGTTTTTCAGTAAACTATATGGTAAAATCAATGATATTGTTCAAAAATACAACTCATCCCGCAAAAACAAGCCCTCACTCAGGCATATTGACTGAAAAATAAAAACATTGTGGCTCTGGGAAGAAAGGGAGGAAAAAAAACGAAAATGTAAAAACAGAAAATCCCAAGGTTGTGGAGGAGTTAAACATGCACATTGCTAGCCTGGACAGAAGTTTAGAGCTCACCAAACAGGTCAAGGCTGGGGCCAGTGATATGGAGTAGACAAGATCGCAACACAGTAGTTTTCTTGGTCAGCTGAAGGGTGTGGAGACACAGGGGATTGCCAGAGAGCCCAGGTCCGCTAGCTGGAACCGCATGGATCAGGGACCATCCCTTTAACATGGGCATAACGCTACTCAGACAACACAGGATGAGGGTAAAACAGTGTGATAATGCTTTATTGATCCACAAAACAGGCAGATAACACATAGAACAGTCCCAGCAACAAGCCTCCCCCTTCCGCTGACTCACCATAATTATGGCAGCTGATACTTCAGAGCTCTCAGGGTCGGCTACCCCACCTATGGCATGCACACAGAGAGGAGGTAACGACAAGCGTAGGGACTCGAGATGACAGTCCATTCAGGTACAATGCCAGTTGACTCGAGGGTCACAACCTGGCTTCTCTGAACATCTCCATGGAGCCAGGTGACCAGCGGGTCCTCATCCTGGTTTTCTCCAAATGTATCCATAGTTCAGCGATGGTCAATGGAGCAGATCTGTATTGTTCCAAAAGGGGGCGAGAACCCCTAGGTTTTTTCCTGTAGAATGATAGTCCTTGTCCCTTGTGATGAAGCCATGATGAATTGGCTGCTGTCCTGTCTCTGGTCCTTTTGATGTATGGCTGTCTAGGCAGAATCTCTGGCTGTCCCTGTGTATCTGATTCTCCGTCAGTCAGAGAGGAATTTCACCTCTTTTTATGTGTCCATCAATCCAGCATCACAGATAAAGGGAAGAATGGTGATGACCAAGTCGTATTGTTTAATTATGTAATCTATTTGCATAGATTTTCCTCCTCTGTTTTAAAAATCAACAAACTAACTGGTCTAGATAATGAATAATTAGCATATTGGTAGACATGACTAGTCATCAAGGATAAGCGCACAATACAAGTCAATATTATAGGCTCATACAAGCAAAAGTCTGTTTTCTTGACCAACAATAAACTCAAAAGCCAACATACAGATAACAGTCTATTCTTCTTTGTTTGCTAAAAATAGTCATTTGGCTAATTAAGGTACAATGCTGTGTCTCCACAAAGGAGTAGGGTAAAAAGCACTAAGGAGACTGGCAGAGAGCTAGCAAAGCCTAGGAATTTTATCTGTTAGGCTAATATTAGGGGTGTAATTCAAGGATTAGCATCACTACAGTAGGTTGTCAGCTACATCATAGATGCCGATACAGTTGAAAGCTCCCTCTCCCATGATTCCCCTCTGCCTCTGACACAGCGGGTGAACGATGACATCACTTCATTGCGTGCCATGTTGTGTACCGGTAAAACTGCAGTGCAGCTGCTGAGACCGGAGCAGAGCCGGCATCAGCGTGGGAACGAGGAGGAGAGGTGAGAATTGTGTTTGCTTTTTATATATATACTGTATATATATCATTGAGTCCTGGTTGCATTATACCCTATGAGGGGGGCAGCATTATACTATATGAGGGTCTGCATTATACCCTATGAGGGGTGCTGCATTATACCCTATGAAGGGGCTGCATTATACCCTCTGAGGGGACAGCATTATACTCTATGAGGGGGCGCTGCATTATACCCTATGAGGAGGGCTGCATTATACCCTATGAGAGGGCAGCATTATACTCTATGAGGGGGACTGCATTATACCCTATGAGGGATCTACATTATATTGTATGAGGGGCTGCATTATATTCTATGAGGGGGCAACATTATATTCTGTGAGGGGGCTGCATTATATTCTATGAGGGTGCTACTTTATATTCTATGATGGGGCTACATTACATTCTATGAGGGGGCTGCATTATACTATATGAGGGATGCATTATATTCTATGAAGGGCTACACTATATTCCATGAGTGGTCTGCATTGTATTCTATGAGGGGCTGCATTATATTCTATGAGGGGACTTCATTATCGTATATGAGGGTACTTTATATTCTTTGAGGAGGCTATATTATATTCTATGAGGGCGCTACTTTATATTCTATGAGAGGGCTACCCCAACCCCTGCTACATAATTAAGATGTGTACTACCTTATATTATACTCTGATATTAGCGCATTTTACTGCACAATTGGTGGTCTTGTATTTATTTCTATGTAGCTACATAGTGGGCCCCAAGAATGATTTTCTCTGGTGGGCCCAAGGTGCTCCAGTTTGACGCTGTAAGTGTGTATCAGTAATAGCCATCTCCAGCACTCCCGGCCTGGCACATGACGCCTGTCAGGGATGTGACTGGCCGAGTCTCAGTACGGCTGTCTGAACCCGACCTGATGATGGTGAAGCATTTTACCACAGAAGTCTGAAAATCGTGGCAAAACTGCAATTGGAGTAGTAAATCTAACTTCACCGTGAGGCCCAGCTATGGGGCAATAACCATGCAGATTTGCCATGGGATTCCTACGATACCATTGTGATGTTGCATGTTATTGCTGCACAAACAACACAGCGTTTTACAGCTCCATCAAAGTGGATGGGATTCATAGAAATCTGACGCCCATTGGGCTTTGTTGTTACTCTGCCAAAATGGACTTGTGGTGCGGGTTTAAATTCCCAACACGTCGATTCCAGATGCCATTTGATTAATTTGTGGCCTTTCACCATAGATCTGCATTAGATTCAGAAAACACGCAGGTAAAAAGCATGTATGGGTTTATATTGCGATTCTGCTGTGGAAATGCAACAAAAACACATGTAATCCGTATATGACTATATTTATAAAAATTTGTCAAAGCCGAATACCAGGAGATATCAGAAGCAAAGTAGCTTTATATATAGCATGATGTATTCAAAAGACTCAAAAACGGCAGCACGAAAAGTGCGATAAAAACGAGTGCAAAAAATGCAAAAACACAATTCACCTAATTTATCTAATAGGTGCAGAAAATCTACAACAACAGAAACACACCAAATACTCATGGTGAGAACGTGGCCTACGATTATTTATGCCTTTGTGGTTCTCATCCATTTTTTCTGTAATAAATGTATTATATCCAAATAGGTATTTTAACAAAATTAATCTCATCTAAAGACACAGATAATAAAATTTGCATCTCGTTTCTGATATGAAATCACTTATTCATCGGTTTCTGCAAACGAAGCAGCTGCTGTGAAGTGCTAATCAGTATCCACAGGTAATGCTCCAGAAGCAGCTGCTCTCAATAGGACAGAATGAGTGTGTCCTTCCTGCGCACGGCCTGTGGGATTAGGCATCTGCTCTTCTTACTGCAGGATATTAACGCTTTTCACTTTATAGAATGTGAGAACTCGGAAAACATATTGTCACAAGGCCGTTACCAGCACACTCATTCAGGTGCTTTAGTCCAGCAGAAGCCTGTACATTTCTCTCACTTGACATGTCGAAGCTTCCTAACTGCCTGCCAAATGTGAGACAAGATGAATGGTCAATCAGACTACAGATCGGGTGGAGACCAAATTTAATTTCTCCAATATTGCAGTGTACTGTCACGGTTCACCCCTCAGTGTGCCTGGGATGCAGTTACTGACAGCTCGGCCGTCCAATAGGGGTGTGCTGAGCTGTCAGTATTTTGATTGACAGCTTAGCGTGTTGATTGACAGCTTAGCGTGTTGATTGACAGCTTGACTATCCATTCTGAAACTGGGAGGCTAAGAAAATATAAAGCTGCACTCTGAATTGTTTAGAATTGTACATCTACAACATTGGGACTGCATTACTGCCATAGAGCATGGGTTAAGTGCTATATTATGTACATGTGGAATTTTGGAAAATTGGAAATGCCAAACTTGCTACAGGAATATTTACAGTAAAAAGAATGTACTTAGCACATAGATTGGCCAATGTATATGAGCCCAACTGCTACGTCAAAGTGTACTTTATAGTTGGGTCCCTGTCCTGATAAGACACCGCTCCTGGACTAAAAAGCCAACAATATATGGGGCAGGAAGGAACCAGCTAGTTAAAACCATCTGAATCTGATGGGATTGGGCGTGGGAGTGCACGCGTCACATGAGTTTGTTACAAACAGAAAAAACTGACCAGCACATCCCTACTAGTGTGAATAGGTGCCAGCTAACATAACAATTCTAAGAAAATACAAAGCTGCACTCTTGATTGTTTAGAATGGCAAGTCTTGAAAATTGGGACTGCATTACTGACATAGGACATTGGTTAACTGCTACATTATGTACATCTGGAAGTTTGGACATTTGGAAATGCAATATTGCTATAAGAATATTTACACTAAAAAGAAGGTACTTAGCACATAGATTGACAAATGTATATGAACCCAACTGCAACATCAATGTGTATCTTATAGTCACCCAATCCCATCAGATTCAGGTGGTTTTAGCTAGCTGGTTCCTTCCATATGTAAGGCAACCAGGGTGGTAGTCGTGGCAACGGGCTGTACTGTTGCCATACCCTGGTGCCCCATAGATAAAACACCATGTTCCTTCTGCTGCATGCGCAGCGTGCATAGCAGAACACTTACAATCACTGGCAGAGTCCTTTTCCAGTTCTGTCACTCTGGCTCCACAAAACATCAGAGTCACAGTTGAACTTTGCTAAACAATAGGGCATCTATCACATTGTCAGCACATGATAGACACAAAGACGTCTTCTTATCTTTCCCTGACATCCAGGAAGGCCCTCTCCTCTCTATCAGCTTAATTTTCCCGGCAATGCCTGCCGTATCTCTCGACAATCCCATCCATGTCTTCAACATCACCATCTCCCTGTCAGCCCCTCATCCAGTTCCAGTTGGGAAAGGTGCTGGAAATGCCATCTCAGCAGCTTCCACCCCAGTCGTAGACCCCAGATCTTTCCTCGGGATGGTTCCATTGAGCTGGTGCCCGACTGCACTGTTCTCCACCTGGGGTCCCTTACTGCCTTCGCAGCTTTATCCCCACAGCTAGCAATCCATCCGGACTCACTACTGCATGCACCCTGCCCTGGGCAAGGCTTCTTGAGCTCTGCTGCCTATACAGGAAGTCCCTCTCTTATATCCCTGGCTCTGCACTGCCCTGCCCTGTAACTCCTCCCAGCTGCTAAACCCCGACGTTAACGAACACTCCTATCTATTCTATTCTCTATTTCTAATGTGCCACCCTCTATTCTAATCCCCCTATGGTCCTATACTATCTAAGATCCTATCCTAGCCCTAAGCCTATGCACAATACCTGACAGACACATTACATTACAGTACATAAACATTACATTTCACATTAATAAACAATGAGGTGCTGCGTGTAATCCTGTGAGCAGCTACCAGTGGAGAGGACACACGTGAGGAACCCTGCCACCTTCTTATACACCTCCCTCCTAGAATATGGTCATCCCCGACCATGGCGGCACCTGTAAATTTAAAACTGCTAGAATTTTTTTTTAAACATATTTACAATTAATATGGTCTTTATCTGATAATTTTGGTGGGTCAACCGTGACCCCTGCTCCACTCGGTTGGAGTTCAAGTTCTTTTCAAATGGGTCCGACTGACCCTGGTCCCCTGGCTCCTGAGACAAACACACTGGCCCGACAGCCAGCCCAGCATAGTCCTGACCCGCTCAGTCCTCGGGTCCTCCTGCTCAGATTTTCCCCCCTCCTTCCTGGAGTAGAGTACAGGCCCATTAAAACAAGTGCGCTGTTTTTGTTAAGGGGAACAGTCTAGGGTTGAGATAGGTAAAATTCAGGGCTAATGCAGGTGAAATACAGTCTTAAAACAGTTCAATTCTTAAAGCAACCGCACACACAGTCCATTTTTTTTCCCGAGGGTGATTAACCCTTCAGGCCTCGGTCCCATAATCCAGCAGGGGGTGCACAACGGGCGCATGAAAAACTTCGATGGAGGGGGGAAACAAAACACAGTCACTTCAGCCGTGACTGCACTGATCACCTACCGACACCTAGTCCTGATGTCGTCCAGGGCTTCTTGCCCTTCCGGAGATGCAGAACAGTCTCACATATTTTCCTCCAGTGCAACTTAACACAACACACTGAAAGGGTCACTTCAGTCAATACAAGGCCGCTGACCCTCATAGTGGGCCGCATTCTGACCCTGAACTATGATAAAGGTGTGGACCAAAGACCCACTAGAGGAGGAATCTCCACTGTTCCTTCTGCTCCTTCCCTCCACCAGTGGAAGATTCAACAGACCTAGAGGCTCCTGCTCCCATGACCCGACTGTGGACACCGTGTCCATTAAAGGAGCCTCTGCCCCCTGGCTGGCTGCAGGGGCTGTGACTGTTGCAGGCGGCCGTACACAATACTGTTCTTCCCGTGCACATCTCTCAATTCTGGAGAACATCTTTACTGCTACTGCATATCGTCCCCGTGGCCCTTGCTCCTTTATGAAAGTTACTCGGGCCCACACCTGTAGCGGAACGTTAAAATCAATGGACCCGGCGTTCACGTATACTTTGTCCCCGGTCTCGACCTAGGGAATGAATCCATACTCCCAGGTGGGATTAAAGTACTTGATGAGGCATGTGTCATCCAGCCAAACTGGCTCCCTCACCAGGGCGCCACAGCTCCTTTAAGATTTGGCGCTCCCAACGTTTCTATTGTCCAATAACTTCCCTCACCCACTGAGCCTCCTCTGCCATGGGTGCACGGAGTTCATCCGGATAGACCTTTGCTGTGATGACTCGTGGAGTGGACCCTCTGGGTCGCAACACCAACCCACCCTGGGCGAGATGACCTAGTGAGAACCACCCCCTATACAAGGAGCGTCAGGGGCAGATCCAGGGGAGTAAAGTACCAAGACTGCTGGAACCAGGTGGCCGGCTCACAAGAGACGGGAGTATGCAGGATTTGGAAGTGTGCAAAGCGTGGACACGGGAATACGTAGAGTACAGGACAGTGCAAGGCATGTACACGAAGGCACGCAAAGTACAGGACAGTGCAAGGCATGTGCACGAGGGCACGCTGAGTACAAGACGGTGCAAGGTGTATGCACGAGGGCACGCAGAGTACAAGACAGTGCAAGGCGTGTGCACGAGGACACGCAGAGTACAGGATATTGCAAGGGGTGTGCACGAGGGCATACAGAGTACAAGACAGTGCAAGGCATGTGCACGAGGACACGAAGAGTATAGGATAGTGCAAGGCGTGTGCACAAGGGCATGCAGAGTACAAAGCAAGGCAGATCTCGTGCTGTGAAGCACATTAGAGCACAAGGCAGGGGACCTGAGTACAGAGAGCATCCGAGCAGGGACTAAGTCGGTCTAGCTAGGAAGCACAACAATAATCAGGCACCTCCCATAGGAAGAGGCAGCCTGATATAGGGCATGAGCGCTGGGACTTCCGGTTCAGGTCCTCCAAGACCATAGAGATGTCACGGCTGCAGTCAGGACAGAAGATCAAGTACTAGAGGTACGCGTGTGCACCTAGGGGGACCCCCGGAGCGGCCGCGGCACCAGAAGTGGTGATGTTAGGCGCTAAGTCTCCGCCCCAGGTGAGCGCGGCGTGACAGTTGTGGGAGGACATGGGGCCAAGGAAGGTGAAGGGGCAGGAGTCGGTGCAGGAACTGAGGTGAGTGGAGGTCTCTGACTCACCGAAGCTGCAGCTGGCTGTGACAGTCATCCTTGGTGGCCGCGCGAGCTTTGGATCATGGCCACGGCGATTCCTCTCTGTATGGCTTCCGGCATCTCCATGACCCATTCCGGTTCCAGCTGCTCCATGTCCGCGGTGTCCCAGCTCCCGAAAATCTTCCGTTCCCGCCGGCCAAATGGGAACCAGTCCTCTAGTTCCGCTATCCACCAGTCCTTGGGGAGCAAGTCTGCCTTCGACTGGGCCACAAACTGCTCCCAGTCTTGCCGACTGATGCCCCCACAAAAAGACATGCTCCTGCACTGCATCTCAGTAGGTAACTCGCTGGGTAATAGCGTCTCACTTCTGAGCATGCCCTCTTGTTCTTCTGAGCTCCACTCGTTCATGAGTGGAGTCACTTCCTGCTGCCCCACCCGTTCCTCCAGATTCTGCTGCAGGGGCTGGGCTTCTACTTGGATATTGGTTAAGTGCTACATTATGTACAACTGGAATTTTGGAAAATTTTAAATGCTATATTGCTATAAGAAAATTTACAGTAGAAAGAAGGTACTTAGTGTTAGGGTCTGCGGAAAGCACCAGATAAATATAAATAGTGGGTGTCTTTTCACATGTTAAGCACCATGGAATAAATGGCGCTATAATAATGATAAATAATAATAGGAGTGTTCATCCTACTGACAGGTTCCCTTTACATTTTTTACTGCATTGACCATATGCTAAGAGTGATAACACCTTTATTGTTTGGGTCAGTACAATTACAGTGACACCAGATGTATTTATTTATTCTATGCCACTTTTGCTCAGAAAGAGCAATTTTGTAAAAAAAAATATTTTATGTATACCTTCTTTGAAGATACCAGCAGCAATTATTTCTTGCCTGCTCTGTGCTCTCACATGCAGGAAAACCTTGGCAGCTTTCTCAACTTGTCCTTGAGTTCCGAAAAGCACTGCACGGCAGACTCCTAGGGTAGCATCTATGGGCAGAGACAATACGTAAGTTTGAGGGCCTGTGCACACGTTGCGGATTCCTAGCGGTTTTGCCGCGGTTTTTCGCGGCGGAAACGCCGTGAAACAGCGGCAAAACCGCTTACACAATACAGCTCATTAAGGCCTATGGAATTCCGCAATGCTGTGCACATGCTGCGGGTTTTTCCGCGGCGGAATCGCATCGCGGAAGAATCCACAGCATGCTCATTCTTTTTTTGCGGAACCGCGGCGATTCCGCCGCCATAGGAATGCATTGAACCGATTACTTTCCGCATGTGGCTGTGCCCACCATGCGGAAAGTAAGCGGTTCATGTGCGGATGGTACCCAGGGTCTGGAGGACCATGTAAAAACAATAATTAAAATAAAAAATAACGATATTCTCACCTTCTGGCGGCCCCCGCAGCTTTCCCGCCTCTCAGCGATGCTCCCGGCCAATCCCGGTCCCAGGAGTCCTTTGCGAGAATCACCCCAGATGACGTAGCGGTCTCGCGAGATGCTACGTCATCGGGGTGATTGCCGCAAAGGATTCCAGGGAACGGGATTGGCCGGGAGCGTCGCTGAGAGGCGGGAAAGCTGCGGGGGCCGCCGGAAGTTGAGAATATCATTATTTATTATTTTTTTTATTATTTTTACATTAGATCTTTTTACTATTGATGCGACATAGGCGGCATCAATAGTAAAAAGTTGGTCACACTTGTCAAACACTTGTTTGACTCATGTGACCAACCTGTCAGATCGCTTGTAAAACGCTAGCATTATGCAAGCTAATTATGCTTGCAAAATGCTAGTTTTTAGCGGGAATGCGCATACCTATAATATGCGTATTTCCCGCGGCAGGGAGGTGCGGAATTGCCGCGGAAATTTCCATGGCAATTCCGCAACGTGTGCACATAGCCTCAAGGCTCACTGGCTGAATGTTTTCAGTATGCAAAGAGTGCAAACGTCTGCCTTGAAGTTGGAGGATGTCATTGAGTCGCACGTACATGTGGGTACCAGGGCTATGGGGTACTCGGCACCGAGCCCATGGAAGTCTATGGGGATGTCACTGGCAGCAGAGCTCGGTCCGTGGCCCTGGGCGCTCATACAATGGGGGATATTTACAGGGGATTGTAGTTATAGTTCGTGACACCACCTGTGGTTTCTGATCAGATAGACCAGCGCTGCAATATGGATCTTCTGAGGGGATGTTATTTGGCAGCTAGATGTTAAGTCCCCCACAGGTGGGACTGGTCCCTCAAAGTCAATGGTGTTGCAGATAATAAGTCAGTCACACACAATTCAGTCTCTTTCCATACCTTTACTGATGTTGTTGGCAGGTATGTCCCGGGAAGCTGGTCAGGTTGGAGAATGCACATTCAGGGAATTGCTGAGCAGGTTTAAGGCCTCCTTTCTCCTTGAAGTGTATGTGAGTCCTAACTTGCATGAAGTCAAGTTTAACTCTTTCTATAGCAGCTACGCCCGGCTGACATTGTGGTGGAAGTCTTTTCTGTATCTGATGCTCAGATGCTGGCAAGAACGAAGTCCTTCTAAGCTTGGCCTTGCTAAAAGTCCTTGTTCTCCCTGACTCCAGTTACGTATCAACGCTTAGGGCTACCTTCTGTGACTTGAAGTCCAGCAAGGATTCCGGTGTATCTTATTACTAGACGTGAAGTACTAGCAATGCTTCGGACCCCGGTGTCCGGTTAATTAAGTGAAGATGATCTGTCACCTTGGTCACTTGTCCTTCTTTCTCCACTCGCCTGTCGCCCTGCTCTTGCCCTTAACATAAGCACGGGTAACAGTAGGTGTAGTTGTCAGTTGTCCTTCCAAGCTCACTGACCTGTTCTCAGTTGACTCATTGTTATAACTGCTGTAATCCCTTTCCTTCTTTCCTTCAAAGACTCTGTCCAGAGTGGCTATCAGGAGCTTCTGTCAAACTGATTTCATGCTCGCTCTGAGAGTTACTTTCCACGTTCATAGGGAACACAAGCAGCTTGTTCTGAGTAACAGCTTCAGATTCAAATGTAGCTCTGACTAGGCTAGAGTGATTCCTTCCCACTCGTACTAGCCTCCACTTCAGTACAAAATGAACTACCTGAGCTCTGTCAGGAATCAGTCTTCTCTCCTCTCCCTCCAAGACTGAACTTGAACTGAACCTCTCTGTCCTGAGACAGGAACTCGTCTGATCTCTCTCAGACTAAACTGACCTGCTACTGCTACGTCACACTAACTTAAATAGTCTAAGTTGCCCTCTAGTGGCAGTGTTGGAAGTGTGTGATGTGAATGAATATCAGGCTTCACAATTACCTTATCTGTGCATTTTCCTGAGAACATGTCTACCAAGCGCAGCTGGGCCACACATCCCCCCCTGGTTAAACTCAGCACTCCCGGGCTGAAATAGAAAAGAAAAATATTTTTGTTTTGCATATAACATTAACATTTAACATATGACTCATCCCTTGCGGTAGGTAAGGACTCTTGAACGTTACAATTTGTACATAGGTCAGTAGAAAATTATCAAAATTACTTTTCACATAAATACAATATAAGACAGATTCTTGTGGAGGACCCGCACCAAAAACCTCCCACGTGGGTCCTGGGTGGGCTGCAGGACTTCTGAGCTGCAGACCTCACTCTAGGCCACACCATACGGGTTTTTCTTCAGAGGTAGATATGGCTTTGTGTAAAACCAAGATGGGGCACCGAAGTGCGAACTATTTACAATGAAAGTTTTTGGGCTGGCACAGTCCACAGCCACGCAGTCTTTGGATAGAAACATATTTCAAGTAAAATCACATTAAGTAGTTAACTCTCTTTACCCAACTGGGGTATTCTATGCAAACATCATCACATTTAGCAAATTATGTAAACATTTTCATACATATCAATAAAGTGCAAAATTTTCAACTTCTTCAACTTTTTACAGTGGCAGTAAACCCTGTCTGGGTCCTACTGATCTTCTTCTTTACAAACTTCAATGACGTCTTCCACTCCTGGGGCTGGAACGACGCGGTGCTCTTTTGAACGCATAACAAACAAGTCATGGCCTGCAATCGGCGTTTGCGTATACACAGTCCTTGTGCTATCCACTAGGAGCTTAACGGGTGCCTCATGCAGGTATAAATCTTCCATTGAGGACGCAGGCTTGGGCTGTGATCTAGCTGTGGTCGCACCATCCGGTTGCGATGCAGGATATGAGATGGGATACACTACAGATTGCGGTGCAGAAGCGGTTGCGGTTTGCGATGCGGGTGCACGGCCTGGTGCTGACGCCAAAGATGACGCTGCTGGGGCTTTGGATACTGAGACACGATTCACTTCACCGGCTTCGGGGACGGGGTCGCTGACACGGGTGACGTTTAAGGCGTACCACCCTTTAAGTCCCCAGTGCCGCGTATAGCTGACGATGTCCCCATTCTCGAGATCTCTCCCCGGGTGCCTGATGGGTAAGTGAGACTCCACATCTCGGCGGCTAACAAATACCCCTTGATACAGGCCCGGTTCGTGGATGAATCCCCAGCCTTTGCGAAGCTTAAAATCACTAACGCACCCCTGGCGCCGCGGCTCCCGGAGCGTACCTTTATTCCTCCGGACATTCTCCTTGTCGGCGAGGAACTCCTCATGGTACCGCTGACGCTGCTGCTGCGCCTCTCTCTGCTCCTGCTGGCGTTGCTGCTCCTGTTCCTGGCGTTGCCACTCGTTATCAGTCTGGATATCATAGGTCACATCGTCCAGATACTCCATTAAGTCCCAGTCGACCTCCATTATGGACGGCTGGCTTCCCTCCGGTGTCCCTACCGGGGGACTGCATTCCCCTGCGGCCTCCAGGCCTTGCTGGTACTCCGGAACGGGCAGGGCCTCCTCAGCCTCCTTCCCTCCGACCGGATCATCGGTGGAGTCGGGATCAGCTCTTTCGGGACCGGCCTCCGGTTTCTCATCAATTTCTGACGGCGGTGGCACAGGGAGCACAGGTACTGGCTGCGTTCCTGGGGGGAAGAGCATTGCGTCCCACAGCAGCCGCTGTTTCCGGGCACGCCATCTTTTCTCCAGCTCCTCCATATCTTCTCGGTGTCAGGCCAGGTCCCTTAACACCGCTTCCACCTCCATCACTTCTTTCATGGTTTGGTCTGTGTCCCGAGCTGGGGACAGCTCCGGCACAGGTAGTAGCTTTTCTGGGGAATGGGGCCTGCGCGCCGCCGCTCCTCCACACAGCGTCTCCTGTCCTTCCGCCATCTCTCTCCAGGCCAGACTGTGCTTTCCATCAGGAACAATCTGGTCTCTTCCGTGGAGGCGGGATTTGCGCTTCCTCTTTTTGGCATAGAAAATGAAGAGGAGGCGGATCTCCTTAGCAGTGGGGCAGGCTCTCACATTATAGTAGCATTTTGACAGGGCGCCCATCACTTTCGCGCCACAGGGGGGTACACGCCCACGAATGCACGCCCACCTTCTTCACCAGCGCCTCAGGGCGCGAATATGGCGGCAAAATGGCGGAAAATGGCGCCAAAAATCACAAAATCTGCACACAGTCTTTTTGCACAAAACAGTCCAATTAGGCACACAGGACTCACATCCAGTAAGCTTCGGATCCTGTTCGTGACGCCAAAGATGAGTCGCATGTACATGTGGGTACCAGGGCTATGGGGTACTAGGCACCGAGCCCATGGAAGTCTATGGGGATGTCACTGGCAGCAGAGCTCAGTCCGTGGCACTGGGCGCTCATACAATGGGGGATATTTACAGGGGATTGTAGTTATTAGGGTTGAGCGATACTTTCCGATATCCAAAAGTATCGGAATCGGAATGGTATCGCCGATACCATTAAAATATCGGCGATACCCGATACCGATACCGGAAGTCCCATGTAAGTCTATGGGAACAAAATATCGGAATTAAAAAAAACCCATTCTTGCCTTGTTGGTTAATTGTACATGAAGGAAAACAACAAAGAGTAATGTACAATGTATTGTGGAAGGTTGAGGAGACATTAAAGGCATAGATGTTTAACCCAATCAAATGGAATAGCATAAATATTTTTTTTTTAAAGATGTTCGGATTGACGAAGAAATTGACAATGTTGTTAACGTTTTTTCTATTTTGGCAAATATGTATATTTCACAACTTCCATGCTCTTCACCTTTTTAACTTTTCACACACTTTCTCCTTCATAATCTTCAGCAGCATCATCTTTTTCATCAAATTATTCTTCATCTTCACCTTCTTTATCTTCTTCTTAAACTTCTTGCTATTCATCTTTTTGTTAACATTACTCAGATTCTTCTTATTAAACTATTATTCTTATTCATATTGTACTTCATCTTCTTCATCATATTCTTATTTGTGACAGAGAATCCTGTACTTGTAATCTGTCAAAGTATGAATTTTTCATCCTTCCGTTCTTGCTGTCACAAAAGATTTAAATTACAACAGTATTTGTCCGTGTTCAGTTTAGCCTGCAGCAGCAGACATTTTCCAGGGGCACCACGAGGAGGAACGGACTCACCCCCATACACTGCTTAGTCTTCTTCTGCTTATAATTTAGAGCATATATTTTGCTCTTCATTTTGGTCTTATACTTCATGTTCTTCTGCTTTTTGATCTTCTGCTTTAAGTCTCTTGTTCTGTATCTTGTACTTTGTCTTAACCTTCTTAGTCCTGTTTGGTAATCTTTTATTTCTTCTTTGTGATGGTGTTTAGGCTGGTTGGCTTGATGCTCGTCGTCCTTGTGGTCGTCATCTTCTTCGGGGTGGTCATCAGGGTCGTCGTCTTCATTGTTGGAGATCCAGAGTGATTACCCAAAAAAGCATTGAAAAAATCTTCAATTTGTAAATGTAGCAGAAGGTACAAGAGTCAATGCAAGTAACGAGGACCAGCTGACTGTGCTGGAACCCGGAGGGGCAGCAGAAGGAAAAGAGCCAATGGCACAACCGAGGACCAGCTGACGTTACTGGGACACGGTTACTAAGCAGGAGGTACCTGTGCTCCAAAGCACTACCAAGGACCAGCAGACATTGCTGGAACTCGGATACCGAGATGGAGGCACCTAGGCCAAAGGCACTGCGGAGAACCAGCTGATGGTACTGGAACCCGGACGGGTAGCAGAAGGTACAAGAGCCAATGCAAGTAACGAGGACCAGCTGACTGTGCTGGAACCCGGAGGGGCAGCAGAAGGAAAAGAGCCAATGGCACAACCGAGGACCAGCTGACGTTACTGGGACACGGTTACTAAGCAGGAGGTACCTGTGCTCCAAAGCACTACCAAGGACCAGCAGACATTGCTGGAACTCGGATACCGAGATGGAGGCACCTAGGCCAAAGGCACTGCGGAGAACCAGCTGACGGTACTGGAACCCGGATGGGTAGCAGAAGGTACAAGAGCCAATGCAAGTAACGAGGACCATCTGACTGTGCTGGAACCCGGAGGGGCAGCAGAAGGAAAAGAGCCAATGGCACAACCGAGGATCAGCTGACGTTACTGGGACACGGTTACTAAGCAGGAGGTACCTGTGCTCCAAAGCACTACCAAGGACCAGCAGACATTGCTGGAACTCGGATACCGAGATGGAGGCACCTAGGCCAAAGGCACTGCGGAGAACCAGCTGACGGTACTGGAACCCGGACGGGTAGCAGAAGGTACAAGAGCCAATGCAAGTAACGAGGACCAGCTGACTGTGCTGGAACCCGGAGGGGCAGCAGAAGGAAAAGAGCCAATGGCACAACCGAGGACCAGCTGACGTTACTGGGACACGGTTACTAAGCAGGAGGTACCTGTGCTCCAAAGCACTACCAAGGACCAGCAGACATTGCTGGAACTCGGATACCGAGATGGAGGCACCTAGGCCAAAGGCACTGCGGAGAACCAGCTGACGGTACTGGAACCCGGACGGGTAGCAGAAGGTACCCATGGAAATTTAAGATGACAGGCCGCGAGCCGGCCGCAGTTACCGAATCCCACAGTACTAACAGTGGGTGATTGTCCTATTGTCACAACGGAAACAGCCTTTATTTGCATATCCCGCAGCACACATAGGAAGCACCTAAACTCCAAGCACCATAGAGTCGGCTAACCCGACCGCAACACGACAGGACAACTTATTGGAGGCTAAGTGACGTTTACACTGACAGGAAACAGATGGCGTGCTGTAACCAGTCTGGGCAGGAGTGAGTACCCGTGCCAATGACACTTCCGAGCAACAACTGGCGGTGTTGAAGCCCAGGGATGAGAAGAGAACATGGTGGAGGCAGCAGGACTTTTTGCCGTTATCACAGCAGGGGAACAGCTGACATTACTGAACCCCAGTAACACAGGAAGTGAGACTGTGCTAACAGCACTTCCGAGCAACAACTGGCGGTGTTGTAGCCCAGGGATGAGAAGAGAACATGGTGGAGTGTTATGTTACGGTAGCTGAGGAGTGCAGGTAAAAAAGGAAATACACCAGAGCAGTTGGAATCTATGAGATTGCAGTACCCTGACTAACCACCGCAACTAGAGGCAGCCGTGGAGCGTTCCTACGTTGGTCCTAGACGCCTCGTCACAGCCTGAGAAACTAACTACACCTAAAGATAGAAATAGGAAAGCTATCTGCCCCGGAGCAGAACCCCAAAGATAATAGAAAGCCCCAAACATGTAATGGCGGTTAGACAAGAGGAAATACAGACACAGAAAGAAAATAGTATGAGCAAACGCTGGGGCCCAAACTATCTAAATAGAAAAGGATAGGAAGGGTACTTACTGCAATCTCAGAAAACCCTGAAAAAACACCAACTCTACTAATTTCAAAATCACCTGAGATCACACGACCTCTACCACCTAAATTAGTTCTCTGGTGTAACAAAAACAAAACAGCAGCCACTGAAAAAAAACTGGAAAAAGCAAAAGTACAAAACACAGTGGCTGGACTAAACTGAGAGGGCAAAAGCCCCCGGAGGGGACCCTGAAGGCCCCCACAGAAGTGCAGGACAAAATGCAAAAATATAGCAAAAACACAAAATAAGAAATTGTCTTATCTGATAGCAGGAGATGCAGACACGACACAGCAGGCTACAAGGGAAACTGGAAAGAAGGATTCAGACCAGAACAATTGATCACCGGCAACCCTGATGGGAAAATGACTCCCTTATATAAGACCAATCAGTAACACCTGATTCCCAGTCCTCACAATCCTCACTAGTACCGCTTGTAACCACCAGAGGGAGCCTCTGCTCAGAACTCATCTCAAACCCATTCACAACAGTACCCCCCCCCTTGAGGAGGGGTCACCGAACCCTCATTTGAGCAACCAGGTCGGTCAGGATGAGTTCTATGATACGCACGGATAAGTCTCCTAGCATGGATGTCCGAAGCAAACACCCAAGAATTGTCTTCCTGACCATAACCTCTCCATTTAACCAAATACTGGAGTCTTCGTCTAGAAAAACGAGAATCCAATATTTTCTCAACCACATACTCCAGATTGCCCTCAACCAAAACAGGGTCAGGAGGCACAGCAGCAGGAACCACTGGCTCAACAAACCTCTTCAACAAGGACTTGTGGAACACGTTATGGATCTTAAATGTCCCTGGAAGAAGCAAACGAAAAGAAACAGCATTAATAATCTCCATGATTTTATAAGGTCCAATGAACCTAGGCTTAAATTTAGGAGATGCTACTCTCATAGGAATATTCTTTGAGGACAACCAGTCCAAGTCCCCAACTTTAAACCGAGGACCATCAGTCCTATGCCGGTTAGCAAACCGCTGGGCCTTCTCCTGAGAGAGGGACAACCTCTCCACTACCTGGTCCCAAATCTGCTGCATACGCTCAACAACAGAGTCAACACCTGGACAGACAGAAGCCTCCGTCTGTCCTGAAGAAAATCGAGGGTGAAACCCAGAATTACAGAAAAACGGAGACATCAAAGTAGCAGAGCTAGCCCTATTATTAAGAGCAAACTCAGCCAAAGGCAAAAAAGAGACCCAGTCATCCTGATCAGCAGACACAAAGCATCTTAGATAAGTCTCCAATGTCTGGTTTGTTCTCTCAGTTTGACCATTGGTCTGAGGATGAAATGCCGAGGAGAAAGACAATTGAACACCCAGTTTAGAACAAAAAGTCCTCCAAAATCTGGAAACAAACTGGACTCCTCTGTCAGACACAATGTTCTCAGGAATGCCGTGTAAACGAACCACGTGCTGAAGGAACAACGGCACCAATTCAGAGGAGGAAGGCAACTTAGGTAATGGCACAAGATGTATCATTTTGGAAAACCTATCACAAATTACCCAGATGGTGGTCATTCTCTGAGAAACAGGAAGATCGGAAATGAAATCCATAGAGATATGGGTCCATGGTCTCTTGGGCACAGGCAATGGCATCAACAAACCACTAGAGCGAGAGCAAGGCTTGGAGCGAGAGCAAGTCCCGCAGGACTGCACAAATTCCCTGACATCGCGAGACAAGGTAGGCCACCAAAAGGACCGACTAACCAAGTCTCTGGTACCAAAAATTCCGGGATGCCCAGCCAATGCGGAACAATGAATCTCAGACATCACACTCTTTTTCCATTGGTCCGGGACAAACAATTTTCCAACAGGGCAGCGCTCGGGCCTATCCTCCTGACACCCCTCCAGAGCAAGTCTCAAATTGGGCGAGATGGCGGAAAGAACTACACCCTCCTTCAAAATAACAGAGGGATCAGATAGCTCAGGAGAGTCCGCAAGGAAACTCCTCGAGAGGGCATCCACCTTAACATTCTTAGTGCCAGGAAGAAAGGAAACCACAAAATTAAAACGTGTGAAAAACAAGGCCCACCTGGCCTGTCTAGGATTGAGTCGCTTGGCAGATTCCAGATAGACCAGATTCTTATGGTCCGTAAGGACCACCACCTGATGTTTGGCTCCCTCCAGCCAATGTCTCCACTCTTCAAAAGCCCACTTCATGGCCAATAACTCCCGATTACCCACGTCATAATTACGTTCAGTAGGAGAAAATTTTCGAGAGAAAAAGGCACAAGGGTTACTTTTACAGGTCTCTGGATCTTTTTGGGACAAAACGGCACCTGCCCCAATTTCAGAGGCATCAACCTCCACCTGAAATGGCAGAGAAACATCAGGCTGCCGTAGAACAGGAGCAGAAGTGAATCTCTGCTTAAGTTCCTGAAACGCAGAGACTGCCTCAGGAGGCCAATTCACCACATCAGAACCCTTTCTGGTCAAATCAGTTAATGGTTTAACAATAACCGAGAAATTACCAATAAATTTACGATAAAAATTGGCAAAACCCAAAAATCTCTGAAGAGCCTTTAATGAAGTAGGTTGGACCCAATCACAGATGGCCTGAACCTTGACCGGGTCCATTTCAATAACAGATGGGGACAAAATGAATCCCAGAAATGAGATCTTCTGTACGCCAAAAAGACACTTTGATCCCTTCACATACAGAGCATTCTCTCTCAAAATCTGGAATACAGTTCGAACATGTTTCACATGAGAGTCCCAGTCATTAGAAAAAATCAAGATATCATCCAAATAAACAATCAGAAACTTGTCCACAAAATCCCTGAAAATGTCATTCATGAAGGACTGGAAGACGGAAGGAGCATTAGTGAGCCCAAAGGGCATCACAAGGTACTCAAAATGCCCTTCAGGGGTGTTAAATGCCGTCTTCCATTCATCCCCGTGCTTAATGCGAATAAGGTTATACGCCCCCCTGAGGTCAAGCTTGGTAAACCAAGTAGCGTTTTTCACCCTGGAAAACAGGTCAGAAATCAAGGGTAACGGGTATTGATATTTCACAGTAATATTGTTCAAGAGACGATAATCAATACACGGTCTTAATGAACCATCTTTTTTGGCCACAAAGAAAAAACCGGCACCTAAGGGTGAAGAGGATGGTCTGATATGACCCTTCTCCAATGATTCCTTGATATAAGACCGCATAGCGTCATGTTCAGGTACAGACAAGTTAAAAAGGCGACCTTTAGGGAATTTACTACCTGGCACTAATTCAATAGCGCAGTCATAGCTCCTATGGGGAGGCAAGGATGCAGATTTACTTTCGCTAAACACATCAGAAAAATCAATCAAAAAGTCAGGAACATCCTGAGCCTGGGGGGAGGCAGAAAAAACAGGAGTGTTGGTATTAACACATTGGCAGCCCCAACTGGTTACAGACACAGATTTCCAATCCAAAACAGGATTATGAGACTGCAACCAAGGGAAGCCCAGTACGATAATATCATGCAGATTATACAGAACCAAAAATTTACAGCACTCCTGATGATCAGGTTCAACCCTCATTATCACCTGAGTAGAGAACTGAAGTTTATTCTCAGCAAAAGGGGTAGAATCGATCCCCAGTAGGGGAATAGACTTCTGTAGGGGTATCAAGGGAAACCCACAACGTTTAGCAAAATCATAATCCATCAGGTTAATAGCTGCTCCAGAATCAACGAAAGCCTGAGCAGAAAATGAGGACAGAGAGCATATCAGAGTGACAGTTAATAAAAACTTAGTCTGAACACTACCCAAGACAACTGAGCGTGCAAAACGTCTTCCCCGCTTAGGGCAGACTGAAATAGCATGAGAGGCATCACCACGCTAGAAACATAACCCATTGCGCTTTCGAAACTCATGACGCTGTGCCCCAGACACCACTCCATCACACTGCATGGGCTCAGCAGCTGGCTCACAAGGCAACACCACTCCACGCATACTTCTCCGCTCACGCAAACGTCTGTCAATTTG
>JARQOD010000008.1:148693751-148731963 GCA_033576555.1 Oophaga sylvatica | reverse complement strand
ACAGCAGGGGAACAGCAGGCGTTACTGAACCCCACAAACACATCAGCGATTGTTTTCATCTGTGCATCTAACACTTCTGAGCAGCAACTGGCGCTGTTGAAGCCCAGGTCAAGGAGGGTGTAGGCAGAAAATATTGAGTTCTTGCCTTGTTACGTGGCCATTGCAAATGTATGTACTTCAAACAAGAATAAATGAAGTTTTACTAGGACAATAAAATGATGAATTTCAATTCCAAGAATAGAAAAATATTTATACTTGAGAGTCCACTGTGGTTGATACCGTTTAATGGCTAACTGAAAATATGGTAACAAATTCAAAGCTTTCGAGACTACTCAGGTCTCTTCATCAGGCTAACACTAAAAAAAAAAAGGAAGAATCACATATTTCTACACACAACAGGACACAGGAATAGGTAAGACAAGTGAGGGAGGGACAAGTGAGGGGAGACCGGCCAAAAAATGAGAACAAGGATGAATTATCAGCGCCACACGATAAGACAAAAAATAATGGATTTACCTGTGGCAAAACACTTTTGTATGCCCGGTCATAGCATGATGGATATGGAATTACTGGTATTAAAATATAACTTCAAATATGACAAAGATACAAAGGTTTCAGAATATAAGCTCATCATGACCTTTGACACTGTTAGTGATGGAATGAATAGATCACACGGATTTATGTCATTCTATATCAATTAAGGAATCTGCGTCTCTGCCCTTCCAGGGGCATGAAAACACAAAACCAGACCCCAATCAGAGGGCAATAAAACTTTCTATCGTTATCTAGGAACTGTTCCAATATTTATGTTCATCCCTCTGTGATAATGACAGTTCTGCTACACGTCACTTACTTGTCTTACCTATTGCACTATTCCTGTGTCCTGTTGTGTATAGAAATATGTGATGCTTCATTTTTTGGTTTAGTCTTTGCCTGATGAAGAGACCTGAGTAGCCTCGAAAGCTTGCAATTTGTTACCATCTTTTCAGTTATCCATTCAAAGGTATCAACCACTGCGGACTCTCAAGTCTAAATATTTATCTATCTACTGGCTAACACGGTACAAAGATACACATGTTTCCTAACTTCAAGAATAAAAATAAAGACACTGCAAATATAAACGCATATATGCACATGCCAACAAGAAATGGAACAACACACCACCCAAAAAATTGGTTACAAAATATATGTGTTGTAAATTTAAGAATAAAAGTCCATTTTTTATTTATGAATAATGCTTAAGGAACGCTATGTTAACCATAACATAGTGAAGACAATGGATTTTGTAATAGTCACTTATCATCATCATCATTGCAATTTAGATGTGACAGTCACAGACATTTCAATTATTTAAGTTAATAAAATAGTTACTTTGTACAGCATGTATGACATGTCCAGCATGGACTCATCAATGTGATGACACAATAATGTACGATAAAAAATAACCATTTAAAAAAACATAATGCATTGTCACAATTTAAGTGTGTGCCTGCAAGTGTAGGTGAAACAAAGGCTACGGATAGCAAAGGTATATTCTATGTCTGTATCAGACAGTGGACAGCCTCTGATGGGTAATGGCGATGTTATACTGTACGTCAATAAAGTCTGCGGCTGCAATCATGCATTTTTTGCTTGTACAGTGTTGAAGAGGGTAAAAGCATGTCTGGTTGCGCAAGGCTTTATCCATCAACACTACCTTCCTACTGTCACGCGTAGGGTAGGGTAGCGTGTGTCAATTAGATGACTCTATAAAATGTGACGTTACGCAGCGTTATTGCGCCCTAGGGACGCCAAAAATACGACAGCAGTAATCATTTACTGTCTAATACTCCACCTATGACCAACAAAAAAAGACCGTTCCCTCTTTAACAATCTACAAGACTAACAAGCATAATGGTTGACGCTGACTTTATTGAGGTACAGTATTACATCGACATTGTCCATGAGTAACTATGCACTGTGATACCTATATACCATTATTAATTTATATCTGTTGTGGTTGTTTCAACAGCACTTGCAGGTATAACTAGTACTACCTATTGTCAGTATGCATGATGCACTTTCTAGATGTAATAATTTATTATTGCACATTATTACCAGGTTTAGATGCTGGCCATTTCATATATGGTGTGTGAAGTTACAGTTGGCATCAGTATGTGTATTTTATAATGTCTGTCATAAATAAAACTCGTGATGATGATGATGAGGATTTTATGATTCGTACATCCATTGACTGCATTATCTTACAGGTACAGATAAAGTTCCTTAAAAAGCATTAATTGATAAGTATGAAATGTACTTTTATGCATTAATTTCAAAAAGTGAAGACTATGTTTTAGTTTTTGTTACCATTTATAATAGACATGTGCAGATATGCGCTGTGATGACAAATTATTATTTGTCCATATTTGTCATAAAAATTTATCATTCTAGGCCTGGAAAACTTCACAATTTCCTGTTTTAAGCATAACAATCAGGGTGACGGCTCTTCCCTATTTGGAGCATGTTCGACATGGGTTTTTCTGTGCATGTGTAGGGAACAGGAGACTTGTTGCCGGACACACAGCAGGGGAACAGCTGGCGTTACTGAACCCCACTAACACTATAGCTTGTGTATTGGTCTGTGGACACGACACTTCTGAGCAGCAACTGGCAGTGTTGTAGCACAGGGAGTAGAGTTCAGGTGGTAGAAAGATGAACATAACAGGAGACATGGATAACGTTGCGAACCAGTTATTTAATCTGAAAACGGACAGACAAATTCTGGCGAGATCCATGCCTTGTTCATTTTCAGAAAAGTAAGCCGGTCTACATTATCGGAGGATAGTCGCATGCGACGGTCTGTTAGTACACCACCTGCGGCACTAAAGACGCGCTCCGATAATACACTGGCAGCAGGGCAAGCCAGCACCTCCAATGCATACTGGCTAAGCTCTGGCCATGTATCCAGCTTAGAGACCCAAAACTTGAATGGGGAAGAGCCATCTGGGAGTACACTGAGAGGGAAAGACATGTAGTCTGTCACCATCTTACGGAAACGTTGCCTCCTGCTGACTGGAGCCGTCTCGGATGGTGTAGACATTGGTGGCGCTGCCACAAAACTTCGCCACATTTGGAACATACTGGTCTTGCCCTGTGCAGAGGCGCTGCTTGTGCTCCCTCTTGTTGCAGAGCTGTCTCCACTGCCTCGACGCACAGAGCTGCTTTGTAAAGCAGTAGCAGCAGCAGTGCTCTCGGCTGGAATGGAGAACATTATGGATTGCACCAGTGTGTCTTGGTACTCCCGCATTTTACGGTCCCGGTTCAACGGTGTGATGAGGCTTTGTAAGTTGTCCCGGTAGCGAGGGTCTAGGAGGGTGTACACCCAATAATCAGACGTGGTGAGAATGTGGGCGATGCGGCGGTCGTTTCTCAGGCACTGCAGCATGAAATCAACCATGTGCTGCAGACTCCCAACTGGCCAAGAAACGCTGTCCCCTGCAAGAGGCGTCATCTCTGCCTGCTCTGCATCACCCCACCCTCGCTCTACATACTGACTAGAGCGTTGTGTACCTCCCTCTGGAGCGATGTCTTCCTCCTCCATTGACTCCTCCTCATCCTCCTCACAAAGTGAACACTGCCCAGCCCTTTGTGAGGAACCACGTTGCGCTGACTGTCCAGAAGGTGATGGAATTTGTGACTCCTCATCCTCCACCTCTTCCAAAACCTCATCCCTTATTGCTTGCAGTGTTTTTTGAAGCAGGCAGATAAGGGGACAGTCAGGCTGACTAGTGCATCATCTGCACTCGCCATCCGCGTTGACTCATCAAACGCACGCAAAACGTGGCAGATGTC
This sequence comes from Oophaga sylvatica, assembly GCA_033576555.1. Classification (NCBI taxonomy): domain Eukaryota; kingdom Metazoa; phylum Chordata; class Amphibia; order Anura; family Dendrobatidae; genus Oophaga; species Oophaga sylvatica. Next base: position 148,728,129 of record JARQOD010000008.1, on the reverse strand, counting down.
CTTCATAGAGGCCCACTCAGTAGTGGTGAAGTGTGAACGACGCAAATTGCGAGTTGATTGCGCCTGATGCAGCTGATACTCCATTACTGCTGGCTGCTGCTCACACAACCGCTCCAACATATGTAACGTGGAATTCCACCTGGTGGGTACGTCACATATGATGCGATGTTCAGGAAGGCGAAATCTGCGTTGCAGAGCTGCAATGCGCAATCTGGCCATGCTGGAACGTCGCAAGTGAGCCCACTCTAGGCGGACCTTGTGCAGCAGTGCATCAAGATCCGGATAGTCCCTCAAAAAACTCTGCACGACCAAGTTGAGCACATGTGCCAGACATGGTATGTGAGTGAGGTTGCCAAGGCCCAGAGCTGCCACCAGATTTCGGCCATTGTCACACACTACCAAGCCTGGCTGGAGATTCGCTGGCAAAAACCACATGTCGCTCTCCTGCTTGATGGCATTCCAGAGTCTCTGCGCTGTGTGGCTTCGATTCCCCATGGAAATTAATTTCAGGACGGCCTGTTGACGTTTGGCCACGGCTGTGCTCAAATCGGTCGCATCAGGTAAGCGTTCACGGGTCCATGTGGAGGTAGACCGTGACGGCTCCTGCAGCGATGATTCTGAGGAACTGGAGTAGGAGGAGGAGTCAATGTGGACAGACTTGATTCCTGCAATCCTTGGAGTTGGCAGAACACGTACAGCGCCACTCTCAAGATCTGTACCCGGCTCCACAACATTGACCCAATGGGCAGTGAGGGAAAGGTATCGTCCCTGGCCATGGGTACTGGTCCACGCATCGGTGGTCAGGTGGACCTTGCTACTGACGGCGTTTAGTAGCGCATGTTTAATTTTTCCCTCGACATGCTTTTGCAGACCAGGGACGGCTTGCCTGCTGAAATAAAATCGGCTGGGCAAATTGTATTGTGGGACTGCCAATGCCATAAAGTTACGGAAAGTGTCAGTCTCCACCAGCCTGAATGACAGCATTTCAAGGGACAGGAGTTTTGCAATGCCAGCATTCAGAGCCTGTGCTCGTGGATGGTTTGCCGAGTATGGCCGTCTTTTATCCATGCCTGTGCTACCGATGGCTGTTTTGTGGCCTGGGAGTGTGAGGATGACAGGGAACTTGCAGCTGTGGGTGGAATAACACTGGGTCTCTGGACAACAGTGACAGAGGTTCTTCCATGGCGATCCTGTGAGGAAGCCGAACCAGCTGTGTGTGAGCTGGAGGAAGAGGCTCCAACACGAGCTGAAGATGTAGGTGCTGCTGTAGGTTGGCCTACATCTCCAGTGTGTCTTTGTAACTCAGCTACGTGCTTTGTCCGTACATGTTTCCACATATTTGTGGTATTGAGGTTACTGGTATTTTTACCTCTTTTAACTTTTTGATTACACAGCTTGCATTTGACATAGCAAATATCATCTGCAAGTGTGTCAAAAAAGGACCACACAGTGCAAGTCCTGGGAGCGCCCGTTTTGGCTGTTGGAAGAGAACTGCTACGAACGGGTGCCAAACTGGAGGGTACAGGCAACCGAGTCTGCAGCCTACCTCTCCCTACTGTTTGGACCGTTGGGGCAATCTCTTCCTCAGAGCTGCTACCACCACCTTCCTGTTCCTCACGCCATGTTGGGTCTTGGACCTCATCATCTCCACTACCCTCTTCCAACACCTGCTGCTGTTGGGTGGTCTGGCCAGCACCTTGCTCAACAGAAAATGGCACCTGAGTCTCATCATCATCAGATGCGTTCTGCGGTGTGCTGACCATCGGCACTGGCTCACCCGCCTCTTCAGATTCAGAGAGACACAGCTGTTGTGCATCACTGCATACTGCCTCTCCTTCACATTCCAGAATGCTGCTTGGCTGGGCCCCTGTTTCCAAGCCAACAGATTCTGAGAACAGAAGCAGAGACTCAGCTGGCTCCAGTTCAGAACTCTCTGACTGCCTGGGCAATTTGGCAGGCGGTGAAGAGACAGATGGTTGTTCAACAGTGCTGTGGTCCTGAGAGGAGGTGGAAGCAATTGAAGTCGATGCATTGGCTGCCATCCAACCAACAACGGCTTCAATTTGTTCTTCCCGCAGCAGGGGGGTACGCTGAGCTCCTACAAAAGTGCGCATAAAGGAACGCTCACGGGGAAAACTGGTGGATGCTGTGTCACTGGGTGCGGCAGCAGCAGGCACAGAATCCCCACGTCCTCTCCCTGCTGAAACTCCACGGCCACGACCACGTGCCTTACTCCCTGCCTTCTTCATCTTGGTAGATTGATAAAGAAAGTCAGAAAAGTTATAAGGCCTAAGTGTGGTTATTCCTCAGAGACTGCAGTGAACACTGCAGACAACTGTTCAGTAGCTGTGAAAGGCCCCTTTGTCTACTTCTATAGTGTTTGCAACCAATGTATTGTATACGGATGGAAGCGCGTCACACTAATAGATTAGATTTTTTTCAAATATAATGGAGCAGCACCAATTAGTGAAGGATGAGGCAGTGACACACGCTCAGCAGACTACAACCAGCAGTGGTTGAAGAACTAACTGGAGCGTAATCTGCACTCAAAAAATGAAAAGCTCACAGACTACAGTGAACACTGAAACACAACTGTTCAGTAGCTGTGAAAGGCCCCTTTGTCTACTTCTATAGTGTTTGCAACCAATGTATTGTATACGGATGGAAGCGCGTCACACTAATAGATTAGATTTTTTTCAAATATAATGGAGCAGCACCAATTAGTGAAGGATGAGGCAGTGACACACGCTCAGCAGACTACAACCAGCAGTGGTTGAAGAACTAACTGGAGCGTAATCTGCACTCAAAAAATGAAAAGCTCACAGACTACAGTGAACACTGAAACACAACTGTTCAGTAGCTGTGAAAGGCCCCTTTGTTTACTTCTATAGTGTTTGCAACCACTGTATTTTATACGGATGGAAGCGCGTCACACTAATAGATTAGATTTTTTTCAAATATAATGGAGCAGCACCAATTAGAGAAAAATGTGAAGGATGAGGCAGTGACACACGCTCAGCAGACTACAACCAGCAGTAGTTGAAGAACTAACTGGAGCGTGATCTGCACTCAAAAAATGAAAAGCTCACAGACTACAGTGAACACTGAAACACAACTGTTCAGTAGCTGTGAAAGGCCCCTTTGTCTACTTCTATAGTGTTTGCAACCAATGTATTGTATACGGATGGAAGCGCGTCACACTAATAGATTAGATTTTTTTCAAATATAATGGAGCAGCACCAATTAGTGAAGGATGAGGCAGTGACACACGCTCAGCAGACTACAACCAGCAGTGGTTGAAGAACTAACTGGAGCGTAATCTGCACTCAAAAAATGAAAAGCTCACAGACTACAGTGAACACTGAAACACAACTGTTCAGTAGCTGTGAAAGGCCCCTTTGTCTACTTCTATAGTGTTTGCAACCAATGTATTGTATACGGATGGAAGCGCGTCACACTAATAGATTAGATTTTTTGCAAATATAATGGAGCTGCACCAATTCCACAAAATCAAATAAAAAAAAGAGTCAGTGAGTGACACGTGCAGATGCCTACAAACAGCGGTGGATGCAGAGCAAACTGCAGCGTCACCTGCACTCTCACACACACCTTGCACAGAGCTGTTAAAACAACACTGGCAAAAGGAAGCTTTACACAGCGGTTGGTAAACTAGCCTGCCTAAAGCACAGTAGAGTACACAAATTCGCAATGTCTTACTGTCCCTCAGAGTCAGCACAGCAGCGTTCTGTCCCTAACTGAGTTCACAGCACAGTGACGCTAAATGGAGGCGGCGCCTTTTATAGTGCATTCTGACATCATTTCAGCAGCCAATCACAGCCATGCCTTAGTTAAGATGACCGCAGCATTACAGGATGTGCCCACACTTCATAAGATTCCTCATGGCTGACTAAATCACATTGCCTCTCAAAGATTATGGGAACTTCCGATTCCGGTATACGATATATGAAAAATATCGAACTAAGTATCGGAATTCCGATACAGCGAATATCGGCCGATACCCGATACTTGCGGTATCGGAATGCTCAACACTACTAGTTATAGTTCGTGAGCCACCTGTGGTTTCTGATCAGATAACCAGCGCTGCAAATGGATCTTCTGAGGGATGTTATTTGGCAGCTAGATGTTAGTCCCCACAGGTGGGACTGGTCCCTCAAAGTCAATGGTGTTGCAGATAATAAGTCAGTCACACAATTCAGTCTCTTTCCATACCTTTACTGATGTTGTTGGCAGGTATGTCCGGGAAGCTGGTCAGGTTGGAGAATGCACATTCAGGGAATTGCTGAGACAGGTTTAAGGCCTCCTTTCTCCTTGAAGTGTATGTGAGTCCTAACTTGCATGAAGTCAAGTTTAACTCTTTCTATAGCAGCTACGCCCGGCTGACATTGTGGGGAAGTCTTTTCTGTATCTGATGCTCAGATGCTGCAAGAACGAAGTCCTTCTAAGCTGGCCTTGCTAAAAGTCCTTGTTCTCCCTGACTCCAGTTACGTATCAACGCTTAGGCTACCTTCTGTGACATTGAAGTCCAGCAGGATCCGGTGTATCTTTATTACTAGACGGAAGTACTAGCAATGCTTCGGACCCGTGTCCGGTTAATTAAGTGAAGATGATCTGTCACCTTGGTCACTTGTCCTTCTTTCTCCACTCGCCTGTCGCCTGCTCTTGCCCTTACATAAGCACGGGTAACAGTAGGTGTAGTTGTCAGTTGTCCTTCCAAGCTCACTGACCTGTTCCAGTTGACTCGTTGTTATAACTGCTGTAATCCCTTTCCTTCTTTCTTCAAAGACTCTGTCAGAGTGGCTATCAGGAGCTTCTGTCAAATGATTTCATGCTCGCTCTGAGAGTTACTTTCAACGTTCATAGGGAACACAAGCAGCTTGTTCTGAGTAACAGCTTCAGATTCAAATGTAGCTCTGACTAGGCTAGAGTGATTCCTTCCATCGTACTAGCCTCCACTTCAGTACAAAATGAACTACCTGAGCTCTGTCAGGAATCATCTTCTCTCTCTCCCTCCAAGACTGAACTTGAACTGAACCTCTCTGTCCTGAGACAGGAACTCGTCTGATCTCTCTCAGACTGAACTGACCTGCTACTGCTACATCACACTAACTTAAATAGTCTAAGTTGCCCTCTAGTTGGCAGTGTTGGAAGTGTGTGATGTGAATGAATATCAGGCTTCACAATTACCTTATCTGTGCATTTTCCTGAGAAACATGTGTACCAAGCGCAGCTGGGCCACACATCATCATTAATAGAAAACAAAATAAATTTCATCGCGACAGTAATGATTATAAACTTGACCAGGTTTATGAATGGGAAACGTTGGGAGAAATATATAAATCTCCGAAATCTATATTGTAACGTCCACAGAATGAGATATAAACTTCTCAAGAATGCACGTCAGCTTCAGCTCTTCGGATCCGGATCTCTCTGACTCTAATACTAACGAATCTGATACACATGTTCCTCGTCAGATTTTTCGAAACACAAAAAGCGTCAAAACGCATGGGAAACGAGCGGGACGTAAGCACCGCAAGCGGTTCAGGAATGGTGACACGCCGCATGAAACGGTTTTAAAGAGGTCTGAGTCTACCAATGTATTGAATTTGTCCAAGCATAATTTATCTGATATGCAATCCAGGTATTAAGTTATGGCATGAATTTTGTTCCAGCTAAAACATTTGATTTATTTCGTACTCTATTGGATATCAATCGCTTTGTTAGGAATCTTACTGTCCAGGACGCAGGTTCAGTTACTCTAATACCGTGCGGGCCCACACGGCAATAGTTAACGCTGCCAGCCAATCAGAGGCTGGCAGCTGACGTCAGCATGCACGTCGCCAGCGCCTGACGTCATTGTCAGTCGCCGGCGATTGCGCGCTTTCTCTGGGGTATAGATCGCTCGCCGCTGGAGCGCGGCAAGGTGAGGAGAAAGGTTTTCTTTTAATTAACATTGAAAGCAACAAGTCAGGCCCGGCAGCATGGAGACGGGGCAGGATTAGAAATACAGACAGGAGGCAGAATGAAAGACATGGGGCTAGAATGGAGACACTGGGGGCAGAATGAAATTCATGGAGGCAGGATTGGAGACACTGGGGGCATGATTGGAGATACTGTGGGGCAGGATTGGAGACACAGGTGGCAGGATTGGAGACACTGGGGGCAGGATTGGAAACACAGGGGGCAGGATTGGAGGCACTGGGGGCAGGATTGGAGACACTGGGGGCAGAATGAAAGACTTGGGGGCAGAATGGAGACACTTGGGGCATGATTGGAGGCACTGGGGGCATGATTGGAGGCAATGGGGGCATGATTGGAGGTAATGGGGGCATGATTGGAGACATTGGGGGCATGATTGGAGACACTGGGGCAGGATTGGAGGCAATGGGGCAGGATTGGAGTCAATGGGGGCAGGATTGGAGACACTGGGGCAGGATTGGAGACACTGGGGGCAGAAGAAGACATGTTGGAAGATGAAAGACATGGGGGCACGATTGAAGGCACTGGGGGCATGATTGGAGACACTGGGGGCAGGTTTGGAGACACTGGGGCAGAATGGAGACACGTTGGAGGATGAAAGACATGGGGGCATGATTGGAGACACGGGGCAGAATGGAGACACAGGGGGCATTATTGGAGACGCAGGGCGCAGGATTGGAGATACAGGGGACAGGATTGGAGACATGTGGGGCACAATTGGAGGCACTATGGGCACGATTGGAGGCACTGGGGACATGATTGTAGGCAATGGGGCATGATTGGAGGCAATGGGGGCATGATTGGAGGCACTGGGGCAGAATGAAGACACGGAGGATGGAAGACATGGGGGCATGATTGGTGACACGGGGGCAGGGTTGGAGACACAGGGGGCAGATTGGAGTCACAGGGGGCAGGATTGGAAACACGGAGCAGGATTGGAGACACAGGGGGCAGGATTGGAGACATGGGGGGCACAATTGGAGGCACTATGGGCACGATTGGAGGCACTGGGGACATGATTGTAGGCACTGGGGCATGATTGGTGACACGGGGCAGGATTGGAGACACAGGGGGTAGGATTGGAGACACAGGGGGCAGGATTGGAGACACGGGGGCAGGATTGGAGACACTGGTGGGCAGGATTGGAGACACTGGTGGGCAGGATGGGAGACACTGGTGGGCAGGATTGGAGACACTGGGGGCAGGATTGGAGACACTGGGGGCAGGATAAAAGACATGGGGGCAGGATAAAAGACATGGGGCAGTATTGGAGACAGATGGAGCAGGATTGGAGACAGATGGGCAAGATCATGAGGCAGGATGGGGAGATCATATGGGGCAGAATGGATACTCATGAGGGCGGGATGGGAGAACATATGGCTGAAGCCAGGAATGAGACACACGGGGCCAGGATGGGGGATATTATTACCAAAGGGGCTAATTAAGCGATATTATTAGTGTAGTGATGTACTAATTTTACTTTTTTGAGAATACTGTTTTAAACAGGGGGATGTCCTGTTACTGTGCAGAGCGACACTGTCATCTTTTTTTCTTCATCTGGTGTAGTTTACAAGTTGGGAAAAAATAAGTAATGTGTTCTGCAAGTGGAGCTCTAGATAACTGTGTTATTTCCTGCAGAGACGAGCCCTGGCTGGAAGAAGTGATGGCGGTCTGTGCTGGATGAAAGATGAAAAGCAAAGATGAAGGACTTCACCTAGAGATGTCACTGGTAAGTCAGTGTGTTACCTATACACTGACACTATACACTGTATACTATATACAGAAGTCCTGTGTATAATGTCACCGGTGATTACTGTATTACCTGTACACAGACACTGCATACTAAGTACAGATCTCCTGTGTATAATGGCACTTATGGTGATAGTATTGTGTTTTTTTATTACTGATCAGTATTGTAGTATTCAGTCACTATGTGGTGGTAATATGTGGTCTGGACATGGTGCGGTGGTATTTGTTCCTTGTATGTGATATTATTGGTCATTTTAAAAATTGAAAAATAAATAAAAATATACCTAAATTGTATTGGATATTTTAACAAATATTTAATAGGTTACAGTAGAGTAGGGCCTGGCCAAAAGAGTCTACCGTGTTATGGTGGCGGCTTTAAAAAATCTTTTGGCCAAAACAAGAGCTGCTGGCTATATGTGTGATCTGGTGATGGGAACTGTTAATGTGTGATTGGTGAGAAGTGGAGTTTTTCCAAGAGAGAGCGGTGGGACTGTGGACAGTTCGAGGGGTGGAGGCAGGGCTGGGTGGAGCCTGGGTGGAGTCTCAAGGGGGCCCCCAAAATTTTGCCAGTATGGGGCCCCAAAATTCCTAGTGGCAGCCCTGGGTTCAGATAGGGGCGGAACAGGTCTCATGAGTTCTTTGGAACTCTGGGGGAACCCTTACTCAGGGTGACCATATACTGCAGCTTCCTCAGGCACAAGATTGATCTACTTGCTCACACAGATACAACTAATAGAGTCCTAATGAACATGAACAGTATAGTTTAATGTCGCAGTACATTCAGTACGATTCAAGTCTCTAAAGCACAGGCTTTATAACAGTACAACTGCTTCTTAGAGGTGCATTGATTAACAGTTTATTTTGTTAGCACAGTCCATCACAGATCAAGACTCTTTACAAAGGCACAGGAGTACTCAGCATTTCTTCTAGCACAGTGAGAAGAAGGAGGGGAGGAATTGGTGAGTGAGATTATCTCTGTAACACAACTTCTTATCGTACTTATCTTCCTGCTCCTGGTAGAATTTCTCCAGTAGCAGTATAGCGATTAGCCAAGCTCCACTCTGTAATGGAATCCTGTTTCCCTATAGTTCACTTGCCTGAACGTATTTTAGATACAGATCATACACAACTCATCCCTTTTGGCTGCTGACAGAATGTAAGCAAGTTTCCCACAATCCCACTGGGCTCTGCTAACCACTCCCTGTCTCATGTGACTGTTTTAACCCCTCTAGTTTCTGGATGCTTTTGAAGCAACAGCAGTTAGCACTATTTCTGCATGTCACACATGGCACCATCCTTAACAGTCATAGGCCATATAGTTAATTCTACACAGCACCTTTATTCTTTTCTCTTGTGCAAAGTAAAGCACTACCAAGCAATTTTACAGATTGAAAGACTGGGGAAGAAAAATCATACCACGGATAATTTTCCTCAGTGTATCAAGCATCAATTAACACTCTATCTGGCTTTGCTTGTACTGCAACTTGGAATTGTTGTAGTGAGCGACAATCCATGCTACCTTTTGGCTGCAATACAGTATTGCAAAGTAATTATCTCTCGGTTTATATCTTGAATTTATATGTGCAACATTTCCTTCACAAATATACTCTCTAGAGAAAGGCAGTGGCTATGACTAGGAAAGTGAAAGCTCATTTAAAATGATTTTCTGTTGCAAAGCACACCCACCTGGCTTTGAAAATGCAAAATGTTCTGTCACAAAGCCACCTGGTTTGTGACATCACAATCCACTGGAATTTGATGCTGAATATGCTGTAACGTGTATCAGAAGCGTAAAGTGGACATAGACAACATAATGCAGCCGGAAAACTGGAGAGAAGGTTACTTTTACATCTGACATTGGCAACTAATGAAGCAAGCATAGCACCTACCAAACTCATTCAAAGACGCCACAATATTTGTCAGTAGGAACACATATGGAATCAATAATGTAATCCCCCTCATATTTAAACTAAAAAATACACCAGAATACAAGAGGAGAAGGAGTAAGAAGAGCAAGTTGCACCTGTTTTACAGACGGTTGTCTGCTGGGACCCTCAAGGTCCATGTTACATGCTGAAGGAAGTGGAGTATGAAAAAGATGAGACTTAGTTTCAGATTGGTGCAAGCATCTGTGGAGGTGATCACAGTCCCGACCACTAATGAAGTTCTTGTTTGAGTATCCCAACCTGCACTGGGGATTCTCAAATGAAATGTTATCAGAACAGAAGTTAAAGAAAAAAAAAGCTGAAAGATAGAGTACAAAGGGAACAGTAGGGAATATTTAGTTAAAGTATGTTCAAAAAGTGATAAGATTATTACATTAAATAGATACTTAGTGATTAGATTATTACAATGGTAAAGGATACACCCAGCTACATTCAGGACACAACTGACCTATTGAATAAACTAGCAGCAATAGGTCCTCTACCAGAAGGAACCATCCTGGCAATAATGGATGTGGAATCTTTGTAACTCTAATATCCCACACCAGGATGGATTAAATGCCTGCAAAGTCTTCATGGAAAACACTGGGAATGATGCTGATTCTGTGGTGATACTCACAAAATTCATCCTCACCCACAATTACTTTGAATTTGATGACAAGATCTATCTTCAGGAGACTGGCATTGCTATGGGAAGTAAAATGGCTCCACAGTATGCAAATCTTTTTATGGCCAAGCTTGAAAGCGACTTTTTGTCCTCATGTCCCATCAGGCCTCGGGCCTACTACCACTACATTGATGATATCTTAATCATCTGGACGGAGTCTGAGCAACAGCTAAAGACGTTCCACGAACAGTTTAATCAATTTCATCCCACCATCAACTTAACACTCAACTACTCCAGCACTGAAATTAACTTTTTAGACAACATCATTAAGCTAAAGAACAATGAAATAGAGACATCCCTGTATCGGAAGCCAATCGACCGTCCAACATACCTTAAATGGGACAGTTTCCATCCAAAACACATAAAAAACTCTATTGTCTACAGCCAAGCCATCAGATACAATCAAATATTTCCAACCCCATGAATAGAGATAAACACCTTGGTCGCCTCAGAAAGACCTTTTTGAATCAGGGCTACCATCCAAGAACAATTGAAAACCAAATTACAGAAGCCACCAGAATACCAAGAAATCACCTGCTACATTACAAAGCTAAAGATGAAAATAACCAGGTGCCTCTAGTGGTCACTTACAATCCAAATCTGGAGATGCTAAGTGGAGCTGCACAGAAATTACAACCTTTACTACAAAAAGATGCCCGATTACAATCCATATTTCCAGACCCTCCACTACTGTGTTTTAGGCAGCCCCCAAATCTAAGAAGCATCATCGTCAGAAGCTCCTTGTCCTCCCCAACAGCAGCAGGAACCTTTCCTTGCAACTAGAAAAAATGTAAAACCTGTCCATCTATAATGACCACGGACAAGATAAAGATCTCCAACTCCCATCAGGGCTACAAAATCCCAGGTACTTTCAGCTGCATCACATCTAATGTGGTGTACCTAATTATTTGTACTAAGTGTCCAACTGGGGTTCTGTATGTGGGGGAGACAGGGCAAAAACTGAGAACAAGGATGAATTCTCATCGCCACACAATAAGAGAAAAAAGAATGGATCTACCTGTAGCCAAACACTTTTGTATCCCCGGTCATAGTATGATGGACATGAAATTACTTAAAAGCTAAATTTAAATCTGAGAGAGACAGAAAAGTTTGGGAATATAAACTCATGACGACCTTTGACACACTCAGTGCTGGAATGAATGTATCCCATGGATTTATGTCTTTTTACATCAATTAAGGAATGTGCTCCTCAGACCTTCTGAGGTCATCACAACAATACCAGACCCCAATCAGATGACAATAAAACTTTCACACTCCTCTATGAACTGTTCCAATATTAATGTTCATCTCTATCTCCCATAATGACAGTTCTGCTACACGTCCCTTGTCTTATCTATTGCATTGTTTCTGTGCTGTGTTGTGTATAAATATGTGATTCTTCAGATTTTGTTTTTAGTCTTTGCCTGATGAAGAGACCTGAGTAGTCTCGAAAGCTTGCAATTTGTTACCATCTTTTCAGTTAGCCATTAAAAGGTATCAACCACTGAGTACTCTCAATTCTAAATATTTTTCTATCTACTGGCTAACACGGTACGAAGATACACATCTTTCCTATATCATAGATTATTACATTAAATTAATAGACATTTAGAAATATGTTCAACTTTGGTTTCAGACCACAACTTTAAATTCACTAGGACAACTAATTTATGGGATACATTTTGCAGATATTTATTGCAGAAAGTCGTTTATCTGTGTGGATTCAAAGTTTCAGTAAAATATTGCATAGTCATAGCAATGAAGCTTACTTTATTTACTAGTATCAATGATATTGGAATAAAACATAACAGCTTAATATGTGGATAATTGCATTTTCCCTTTTAGTATTTTGGCCATATTCCTGTGACACTGTGAGTCATGCAGAAGTGCTGCAGTTCCTATTTTTGGTGAGACTGACATGACCTTGATCTGCATTCCAATTTACTAATGGTTTTAACCTCTTAACATTCTCATTGGCCTGTGATAACTTTCTGACAAGTCATAGAAGCTTTACAAATGTTTAAAGCCAGACACAGTATATTCTGTACAAATAACTCTGTACCTTAGTGTGATAAACCAAATTAAAATATGAAAGGTTAGTACAACATAAAGCAATCCTATATGTACAGTGACAGTTATACCTACTATTGTGCAAGAGAGACAGTGATATAGCAGAGTTATATATCAATAATAACTGATGAGTAATAGATGCACAGAGGCTCATAGTGCTACAAGTCTCATAGACAAGCGACTTGGAGTAGAAAAACCCAAAGAAAGAATATGTAAAAAAAAATAATTTTATTTCCCATGAAAATTCATACAAAAACATATACAGATTCATACTACAAATAAAAAAACAGGAAAGAAATGATGGCACAAAGTGCACACAAGCAAGCTGCCAACTCACAAAAATATATATAGGGCATGGGCAAAGAGAAGGATTGTATAATGCCCCGTGACTAAAAATGTATCAATGACTCCAATCTAAAATTGTATATCAATGAATAAGCAAGTAACATCACTTGATATTAATTAAATAAACCAGACAGTGGTAAAATCGTAACAATAACTATACTATATGCTCGGCACATAGCACTAAGAAGATTAGGATAAATTCAAATGAAAAATGATATAAACCACCTGAATGGAAAGATAAGGGGTCAATCAATCTTACCCATAGTAACCCTGTGTGAGACGGCAAGGAGAGCAGCCCCTACGCGCGTTTAACATGGGCTTCCTCAGCCCCCGAAATGCACATAGGAGCTGCTCTCTTTGCCGTCTCACACATACTCAAAAATCTGCAGATCATGAATGCGGAGTCTGGTGGTTTTCTTAGAATCTACCGCACCAACCGGTAAATTGTTTGACATATGATAATATAATTAATACCAAAAACAGTGATTAATCTGGCTAATCATATTGAACTGCTATTATTTTGAACACTACTGTAAGTGATGTAGTACACAGTAATGTCACAATAGGATAGGTGAAAAATCGCAGAAAAAACATACCCCAGTCCAGATTGGAAGTAGTGTGTGAAGACGTCACTGAAAGCAGTGTCCACTGCTTATTCTGTGGGCACTAGTGTAATGTGGAAGCCCGATATAAAAATAGTGAAGGTGGGACCAATCAAGTAAGAGCATCCAATGGAAAAAAGTAACGTCCGCGGATGGTGGAAGTGACGTCAGCGGCACACTGCACCAGCCTGTTAGTGCACTGTGCACTAGTCTGTTAGGGCAGGCTGCACCAGGCTGTTAGGGCACTCTAATGTATGTTTGAGCTGGAGTCTTTACCTTTCCTTGGTTATATCATCTCAACCAGGGTGTAAGGTTCTATGTATATATTCCTGAAACTCAGTTTGTTCGTCAGCCATTTTACTTTCTGTCTTGCTGCAGCTATCTTGCCCTCAGTCAAAATGGAGTTTCCAGCTTGCATGTTCCCGCCCTGATTCTCTCCTTTGCTTCTTAAGCAGCCACAGCTGAGCAATCAGTGCTTCAGAATCTAGCCTGCAGTGAACCTGTGACTTGACTCCTGTAAGCCTTGGACCTTGTACTCCAGCTATTCCTACTGAGGAACTCTGAAGCACTTGTGGACTCTGAACCCTGCTCTTTGAAAGACCCACGTTTGCATGGACTTACGGTAACAGAGAAGAAGATCCTGAATCTGTATTGGAGAGTGATTGCTGAGCTTGGATTACTCTGGCCTGCTGTGTCTCCTGTTTCTGTGTCTGCAAACTGTGTGACTATTTCTGCCAACTTGTATGAAGTAATACAGGACTTTTCTATATCAAACCTGTGACTCCTGTGTTTTCATCGCACCCAAGCACAAGACGCTATATGAACTGTACTACATACATTACACAGGGATTGGCTATGGATCCGGCCAAACTACAGGCTGTGATGGACTGGCAGGAACCCCACTCTCTTAAAGCGGTGCAGCGCTTTATGGGGTTCATTAATTGCTATCGCCAGTTCATTCCGCATTTCTCTACCTTGGTAGCTCCCTTGGTAGCCCTCACCAAGAAGGGAGCAAATCCCAAATTGTGGTCGGAAGAGGTCTCCAAGGCTTTCACTTCTATTAAGTCTCATTTTGCTAGTGCTCCCATCCTACATCGCCCCGAGGTTGATAAGCCATTTTTATTGGAGGTGGATGCCTCATCCGTTGGTGCTGGAGCAGTCCTCTTCCAAAAGGATGCTCAAGGTCGGAAGCATCCTTGCTTCTTCTTCTCTAAGACCTTCACATCAGCGGAGAGGAATTATTCCATCGGGGATAGGGAGTTGCTAGCCATGAAGTTGGCCTTCTCTGAATGGAGACATCTGTTGGAGGGGGCCCGCTTTCCCTTCCAAGTCTTCACCGACCACAAAAATTTGGTGTATCTGCAGACAGCCCAGCGGCTTAACTCTCGCCAGGCCAGATGGTCCTTGTTCTTCTCCCGGTTTAATTTCACACTCCATTTCCTAACGGGAGAGAAGAACATTCGTGCCGACGCTCTCTCTCGCTCTGTGGTGTCCTCTGAGGAGGAGGTGGAGAAGCCTCGGCTTATTGTCCCCACAGAGAGCCTGAGAACAGTGGCCCCGGTTTCGCTAGAGTCTGTGCCCCCGGGCAAGACTTTTGTACCTACCAACTTGCGACCGGAGGTACTCTCTTGGGCACATTCGTCCAGGGTGGGTGGACACTTTGGGGCAAAGAGGACATCTGAATTGCTGGCGAGGACATACTGGTGGCCGCATATGGTCCGTGACGTTGGGGACTATGTTCGGGCGTGTGTCTCCTGCGCCAAGAATAAGTCTCCACGACAACGGCCAGCTGGGTTACTTTACCCTTTGCCGGTGGCAGACAGGCCCTGGGAGATGGTTGGAATGGACTTTGTGGTGGGCTTGCCCAAGTCTCGGGGTTGCACCATCATTTGGGTAATCACCGACCATTTTTCCAAAATGGTGCATTTGGTGCCGCTACCACGGTTACCTTCTGCACGGGCTCCGGCAGCGTTGTTCGTTAGGCACATCTTCCGTCTACACGGCATGCCGGACAAAATTGTCAGTGACCGAGGTCCCCAGTTTGCGTCTCGGTTCTGGAGAGAGCTTTGTCGTCTACTCAGTATTGAGTTAAATCTCTCTTCAACGTACCATCCTGAGACGAATGGGTTGGTAGAGAGGGCCAACCAGACCTTGGTCACCTATCTACGACATTTTGTCTCGGCCAGGCAGGATGACTGGGCATCCTTGCTACCATGGGCTGAGTTTGCACTAAACAATGCTGTGGCTGATTCCACCGGACAGACTCCATTCCTCCTAAACTACGGTCAGCATCCGCGGGTTCCGGTGCCCATGCCTGTGTCTTCCGCCGACTCCAGGGTGGCAGACTGGGCTGTGGAGGCACGGGACATTTGGGACTGTACCCAGGATGCCATTCCTGCATCCAAGGAGAGGATGAGGTCCTCCGCCGACGCACATCGGCGCCCCGCTCCAACATTTGCTCCTGGGGACTTGGTGTGGCTCTCCGCCCGTAACATCAGGCTGCGAGTTGAGTCCACTAAGTTGGCACCCCGCTACCTGGGTCCTTTCAAGGTCCTCGAGCAGGTTAACCCTGTGGTATACCGTTTGCTCTTCCACCACGCCTGGGTATCTCCGACACCTTTCATGTATCCCTCCTGAAACCCGTGCTCATGTCCCGGTTTTCTGAGTCATCTGCCGAGACATCGGGTTCATCTATGGATGACCATGAGGTGAACGCCATCGTAGGGTGTAAGGTGGTACGGGGCAAAAAGTTTTATTTGGTGGACTGGAGGGGCTATGGGCCTGAGGATAGGTCTTGGGAGCCTGCCAAGCATGTTCACGCTCCGCAGCTCATCGCTGCCTTTGAACGCAGCGAGGCCCAGAGAAGGGGGGGCCCTAGGAGGGGGGGTAATGTTAGGGTTCGAGTTCCCGATGCTGCACAAGGGGAGTCTCGAACCAGTCCCGCTGCGGTCTCCCATTCATCTCCGGCCGCAGTGGAGCCTGCTCAGCAGAGACGTCGGTCCAAGCGTCTTGCCCACTCCACTACTGTGCAGTGACTTGCTGCTGCCTTTCCTGGATCTGCTATTATAGCCAGTGTTGGAGCAGACGTCTTTGGGACAAAGTCCTGCGTTTTCCCTTCTGAGCATGCCCAGAGTGAGATCTCTCATTGGAGATCAGGGGTCACATGCTCAGGTACTGCAGCGGCTCCTATTGGTCCGCCAGGAAGGCCCTGCGATTACTGATATTCGGGAACAAGTTTCATTGGTCCTGGTTTCTGGCAGGTCCTGTAGCTGTTGCTATAAAAGGGTAGCATGGCTGGGCCGCCATGCGCTAATATCAACCATTGTATGCTATGCGCCAGTGTGATCATGCGTATGTGTGGTTAGGGACCCGGCTGAAATAAGCCACTAGAATACCGACTTAATCGGTGAGGAGTTTGGTATGGTAGCTGGTCAGGGTCGGTGTCCTAGATGCCCTAGATTACCGGCATAACCGGTGAGGAGTTTTGATTGCCGTATTCAGGGTCTGGCGTTCAGACGCCATAGATTGCGGGTGACTCCCGCGAGGACATTAGCACATGATCACGCTTTATGTACGCTTAGCACTTAACTGTGTACCTGAGAGCCTGACAGGACACAGTGCTTTTTCTCTGCGGCCCTGTGACGTAACAGGGTTCGCTTTCTACGCTAGACAGCGCCCTAGCGTGTTTTCTTTGTGACTCAGTTGTGTCTAGTGAGTGCGCACACATCGCCATATAGCGCTGCGGCTCTCTTTCTTGCGGCTCTGTGGATTAACAGAGTTCGCACTTATTGCCACAAGCGCATTACGGCGTTTATGTTAGCGACTCTGCGGGATAACAGAGTTTGCTTCTCGCGCCATTTTTACTAGCAGCAGGCTCCGCTTGCACGGTGGACCCCGGGCTGCGAACGCACCTCTCTACATTATATATTTGGTGCGTTCCGCAGACCCTTAACACGTGTTCAGAAAATTTGCCAATCTTAAATTTGGCATGAACGTGGCACATTCAGATTCGTGTTCGCTTTCACAAGCATTTTTACTCAAAGTGGGCAAAATTCGGTCATAATTCAGTAAATCATTGCGTTTCCACTAATGCTTTTGTTATTACTTTGGCTAGGATAGTGGTGCTGTATGATGAGCGGGGGACGGAGGGGAGGGGGTGTGGAGAGGTTAGAGGAGCGGCGCTTTTTTTTTCCCCAATAACTTTATGTGTGTTGATTCTGGCAACCAATCAGGGTGCACAAACCATTCACAACGTCATAACACAAGGTCTTTCTGTGATTGACTGCCGAAATCACGTGTCTCTGGCCATATAGAAAGTGGACATCTTGTTTTGCTGATGCCATTTCCTCAGTGTCACAGTTGCTGCACGGAGCTAGCACCGCATAATAAGATGAGCACAGCGTAGTAGATGCTCAGCAAGAACACCGGACTCCATCTTCAAAAGACGAACACAGGTTAATCTTCAAGACACAGGTCTCTAGAAACTCACAGTCACTGGGTACATGGTACAAGACACAGAAGGACTTCAAGAATATCACACAGCAGGAATCCACATTCAAGGGCAAGGACTTTGGTACCAACACATTGACATGACGGGTACAGGAACAAAGACATCAGCTTTTCCTAGATCTGATAGGAGGCAGAACAGGAGCTGAAGACCAGGCAGACCCGGAGCAACATGGAGGACCAAACACACATGGCTAGGTTCCGCAACCTAATGAGAAGCTCTGGCAATGCCCAACAGGGAAAAGGAACTTTAAATAGGAGCTGCCCCTCAGCAATAGGCTGGGGAAAGCAATTCAAGCACACACACTGCACCTAATAAAAGGGTAGAAGGTGTAGTTGCGCGCACACTAAGCACAGACAGAAACCAGTACAGCATAGACAGCACAAGAACTGAATCCCTTGTTCTCCTGTAATAAAAATAAAATAATAAAACAACAATATTCTTACCTCTCCAGTGCTCAGTCAGGTCCCCCGCTGCAATCCATCTGAAAGGGTTAACAGGTTTACAGCTGGGACCGCTGCTAATGCTGCCAGCACGGCTGTAAACCCCCGAATGAATGAGTTAATCTCTGTAGCTGACAGGAGATGAACTGATTAGTGTGGGAAGCTTAATTGATTGTTTCCCACGCTATTGAGTTCACTTCAGGTCAGCGGGGACTCCCTCTGACATCACTGATGCTGTGCGGTGTCCCCTGCTGACCTGAAGTGAACTGAATAGCGTGGGAAACAATCAATTAAGCTTCCCACACTAATCAGCTCATCTCCTGTGAGCTCATTCATTCGCATTAGCAGTGGTCCCTGCTGTAAACCTGTTAACCCTTTCAGATGGATTGCAGCGTGGGACCTGACTGAGCGCCGGAGAGGTAAGAATATGGTTGCTTTATTATTTTATTTTTATTACAGGAGAACAAGGGATTCGGAAGGATTACCAGTACAATAAAATATGGTAAAAAAACTATGTGTATTTATTTCATTAAAAAAAAATTTAATCATTGTGTGTGTGTTTTTTTAACCATTTAATACAAAAGGATTAATAATGGAGAGTTGTCTAATTGACAACTCTCCATTATTAACCCAGCTTAATGTCACCTTCCAATAGCAAGTTGGCCTTAACCCATTATTAACCCATTAGCCACCGCTAAAGGCAATGGGAATAGACGGGCTAAGTGCCAGAAAAGGCGCATCTAATAATAGATGTGCCTTTTCTGGGGTGGCTGGGGCAGATGTTAGTAGCCGGGGGGGCACAAAAAATGCTCCCTCCCTAGGCTATTATTCTCTGCCCTCACTCACTGGCTTTCCCTGTCTGGTGGAGAAAATACCGCAGGAGCTCACTCATTTTTTTTCAACGAATTTACACATTTAATTAACACCTACATGTATGAAATTTTGCACACATACACTCATGCAATTGTTAATGAAAACCATATATCAAACTACATGAAATTAAATGGTTTACTGTATGTAAACCATGTGTCATTTCATGTCGGATTCTGTATTGATTTTACAGAAGCCGGCAATTGAATTAGCGGCTATTATACTACGTAGAAGTGTGTGAACTATAAATATATATATATATATATGTCACAATGCATGTATATATATATATATATATATGTAATCTATGTGTATATATCTATTCTTTCTTTTGTGATTTAAAAACTATAATTTGGATCCATTATATGTCGGTTTTGCAAGCCGGCGAGAAAATCTGCCGTACGGATGCCACACTGATGCCATACGGATGACACACGGATATTTTGATGCGAGGAAATCGCATCCTCGCATTGCACATGGATGACATACGGATTACTGTTCAGGGGACTTTTCTGCATATTACGGCCATATAATACGGTCCGATTTTTATACTGTGTGTGTGACTCCGGCCTAAAAGTCTCTTTATCAGTGTCCTGCCAGGACTTTACTTCACTTTGAGCTGCTCCAGTTAACTGTCCAATGAGAATGCTTACTTTTTGGTTTTGAGACAGGGGGTATACATTAAATAAACTGCACAGTCTCTCCCTGAAATCGCTCAAGGTATACGGCTCCCCTGAGTATTGTGGTAGCCAGGCCGCTCCCGGTATATATGGCATTGATAACGGCATTATAGGGACTGCAGCGGTGGTCACCAGATCTTGCTGCGCTCTGAGGGCTGTGGCTGCACCATACGCTGGATTCTGCTGTGCTATGGGGCTGCGGCTGCACCTGCCTCTGTATCTTGCAGCGCTATGGGGGCTGCGGTGGCGTCCACCGCTATATCTTCTCCTGAGTTAGACATTCTCTTCCCCCCTAGTTAATCTTAGCCAGGCTCTGCATTTCCACTAGCTTACCAGGCTGTTGCTCTGCCGGTGGGATGAGCAGTGCGCGCCGGGATTCCAGGACTCAGCTCCCTGTTCTCTGCCAGCTGCTCTCTTCGAGCGCAACACTTAACTTTTCGTGCACTCCCCCTGGCTGCCCCACGACAGCACTCCCCTTCTTCTCCCTGCTCGCCTCGTGGTGCAAGTATGGCGGCAGTTATACAAAAATTTTCAGCAAAGTCTCTGGCACTATAAACAGTTTCTCTGGCACATAGGACCCGGTGACACCAGGCTTCGATATCCTGTTTGTGACGCCAAGTTGGATTGCCCGCCAGAGCAGTGGGGTACTCGGTACTGGGCCGCTTCTTAAAGGGGAAGTATCACAGCGGCAGTGACCCGATCCGTGGCCCTGGGCGTCCAATAAAAGGGGTATTTTTACAGGGGATAATAGAGTTTGTAATAAGGTGTTCGTGAAGCCACCTTTGGTTTCTGGTCAGAGGTGACCAGCGCCTGCAGTGCAGATTCTCTGGGACAGTTGGTGATGCAGCAGAGTTGATAAAGCTTCCCACAGGTGAAGCTATGTCCCTGGCAGATGTAATGTAAGGTAGACGGTAAGGATGTAGTATTTAGCAAGGAATGTAGCAGTGTTGAGTGGGTGTTGCAGGAAGAACTTGAGAGGACACAGTAAGATGCAGTTTCCAAAGCTTTACTCACAGTTCTGCAGGCAAAGTATCCAGGGCACTGGTTACAAATGGTGCTGGAGTCGGTCAGCCTGAAAGCAATTTGGAATCTCCTCATTCAGGTGGGATGTGAGGTCTCCTATCTAGTGCTATTCTCTGAGGTACTTGCTGTTGTAAACTCTGTTCAAGTTCATCTCTCTCTCTATTACTTAAGTGGAACTTCACTCGCATATCAGACAACTGTAGCCTGCTTCAGGAATCGCTCCTCTATGGAGTCTCCGGCTCACATGTGCTGCTGTGTAGTCGAGTATTAGTTGGGACAGAGAACCTGCTGTCTTCTGCCCTCTGGATTCTGCTGCTGGGGCTTTAGTTTACCCACTCAGCCTCCGACTCCGGGGTCTGGTTTCTGGCGCTCAGACCTGGGATGAGTTCTGCTATAACTCCTGTCCCCAGCTTGTCCCCACACTCCTTCCTCAACTCTTGCTCAGCACTCACTAACTAAACTCCTCCCCCAGCCAGAATATTCCAGGGAAGCTCCCCTGAAATCAGGTATTAGAGCTCCCCCTTCTGGTCTGACGTAGGAAAGGTGTTGTATGCTGTGTGTTACCTGTTAAAGGGATCCTTCCTTGCTTTCAGGCTTGACATCACTCCCCCCTGGAGGGAGGCAAGGTCACTGTGGCAACCGAACTCCTGGGGTGCCACATTAAGTCTTCCCGAGTCTGGTTATTTTTTAAAGACACTGCCGATAACCCGAAACACCTCTCATGCCACCATCAGCAGGGGTAGCAAAACTACCAGCCTTACCACCACCAGCATGATCAGGCACATGGCAGCAAAGCACCCGACTTTGTGGGCCCAACCTCAGGTTCCAGGAACAGTATCTGCGGGTGACACCACTGCTTCTTCCACTGTTGTGCGTGCAAGCCAATCCCCTGTCTACGGTGCATGCAAAGATGCCTCCTGCCCTGCACCTGCCATTGACCACAGTCAAATAGAACAATCATCAAGCACGTCCACGTCCTTGTCCCAGCGCAGCCTTCATCTGCATTCTGAAAAGCTCTCTGCTCATAATGAAAGAGGGTCATTTCAGGCAGAGCATGAGGACATGGATCAAGGAACCATACAGCGTGATCACACACAGCCCAGCCTCATGTCATCCCAATGTGGATTGGTTGACAATGAGGAAGAGGAGGAGGAGGAGGAACAGGATCTACTTTCATGCGCTATAGACGGGACTACAACCACAACTGTCATACCGTCTGTTCAGCATGGTTGGCCTGAGGACAGGGAAGAAGAGGAAGAGGAGGAGGAGAAGGACACCTTGGTCAGTCGTCCTGTTGTTGAGGACACGGAAGGCTTGCCTGTTACCAGTCTGGCACGCATGGCTGACTTTATGTTGCGCTGCCTTTCCCGTGACCCTCGTATTGTCAAAATATTGAGTACCAGTCATTACTGGCTAGTGACAATTTTAGACCCACAGTACAAGGATAACTTTCAATCTCTTGTTCCAGAGGCAGACAGGTGTACCAAAATGGTGCAGTACCATAGGGCCATTGTTGTATAATTATTTAAAAAATTCCCATCTCAAAACGCTGGGGGCAGAAATAACAGTTCATTGGCCAACCAAGCAGGACAGGCGAGACAGACACAAGTCCACTCCAGCAGAGGCAGGGGAACACTGGCAAAGTTCTGGGACAATTTTCTAAGACCGTCCCATCGCCCATGCACTGAGGCATGGGGTAATCTGACAAGGAATGCAATCTTCTCTAAGATGCTGAGGGAGCACCTTGCTGACCGTACCAACGTCCTCCGTGATTCCTCTGTGCCTTTTAATTATTGAGTATCCAAGCTGGACACGTGGCATGAGCTGGCTCTCTACGCCTTAGAGGTCCTGTCCTGCCCTGCCGCTAGCGTTTTGTCCGAGCAGGTTTTTAGTGCTGCTGGTGGCATTACTACAGATAAGCGCATTCGCCTTTCTATGGAAAATGCAGACAGACTGACTCATAAAAATGAACAAGGGATGGATTGGGCCTGACTTCTCAACACCACCAAATGGTGACAGCGAAGCCTAAACTCCAATGTAGTGTTTTTTTGGGAGGTAAACAAATAAAACACCTCTTCACAGCCAAACATGGATATAGGCTTCCTGATTTTGGCTAGTTGGTGTCCTCCTCCTCCTCCTCATCCTCACCGTCCACCACCACTTGAACACCAGGTGAACATATGCAGTCATGCTCCGGCCACTCTATGTTTTGTCAAGGGTGTTATGATGCCCGTCACCAAAATACAAAAAATATGTACATCCCCAAAGGGAAATGTTTGACAGCCCATACATTTAGTGTATGGGCATTCCAAGTCTAGGAGACCCGCTCCTCTAAATTGGGCCTAGTTTTAATCAGACCTTCCTCCACATTTCATTATTCGCTGACAGTAGATCACCAGGGTTAACGTGTTCTCTGCTGCTACAGCCAGTGTTGAGTTCCTAACAAGGGTGGGTGGTTATGCTGGGTGTAAAATACTTGTTATGGAAAAAGGTTGAGGTGTACCCCTCAGGGGAAAATGTTTGCCAGTCCATACACTTAGTGTATGGGCATTCCAAGTCTCGGAGACCAGCTCCTTTAAATTGGGCCTAGTTTTTAATCAGGGCTTCCTCCACGTCTCATCATCTGCCAGTAGATCACCAGGGTTAACCTGTTCCGTGCTGCTACAGACAGTGTCTAATTCCTAACAAGGGTGGGTGCTTTTGCTGGGTGTTAAATACTTGTTATGGAAAAGGTTGAGGTGTACTCCAAAGGGGAAAATGTTGGCCAGCCAACACATTTAGGGTATGGGCATTGCAATTCTAGGAGATCCATTTTTTGTTAAGAGGCCCTCCTCCATGTTTCTTCCAAGGGGGGATTGGGGTTATTGGGGTGCATATGAATTGGTAGCAGGGCAGGCCTTGCAGTCAATGCATAAGATAACAGAATGGGAGTACAAAATGAATAATGTGAATTGGATTTTCCTGGGCCCATCCAGTATGTGGGTTCACAGGCTTATTAGGGTGCATATGACTTGGTAGCAGGGCAGCCCTTGCAGTCACTGCAAAAAAAAACAGAATGGGAGGACAAAATGAATAATGTGAAGTGGATTTTCCTGGGCTCATCCAGTGCCTGGGTTCAAAGGCTTATTGGAGTGCATATGACTTGGTAGCAGGGCAGGCCTTGCATTCAATTAAACATTTTTTATGGAAGCCCTCCTGGACATCTCGTGAAAGGGATATTGGGGTGCGTCGTAATTTTTGGCAGCCCATCCACTCACAGCATAGGCTATAACAGTTTAGGAGACCCACTGTTTAATAATGGCCCTTTAAGCAGATTAATGCTGCCTGATGCCCTGTAAAAATAGGCTCTGTGACTTTAAGAGTCCCTCCTTCATAAATGAAACAAGATGTGTCTGCTTATGTGTCACACACCACATGGCCAGCTAGGGTTGGTAAATGTTACAATGACATTTCCCAGTGAATGCATTTGTTTTGGTTGAAAGCAATGTTAAAATTGAAAAACGCTTCAAAAACGCTGCATCTGAACATAGCCCAAGTGGTGGAGGAACATTTTGGTCTGGGGTTAATTATTTTTCCTTATATACAAGTCATTAACCTGGAAAGGATGTACCTTAACATATTTCCCAGCAAAATCAGTTTTGGTTTCGTTTTTGGGTGCATCGGTAAAAAATGGCATGAAACTCTGACAACATTGTTTAAAGCTGTGAACTAGGCGTCAGGAATGCTTCCAGGGGCGATCCCCATGAAGTCCCCTTGTCATTTGAGCAGTGTTTCCATCATTTTCAGATGTATTTAAACCTTGAAAGGACCCCCAAGGGATCGCAGCAAAAATACTGGGGTCTCCCATAAACTTACATTGGGTTCGTTGTTCTGTCCGTGTACCCGAGTATTCCAATCTGCTCGACCCGAGCAACGAGCACCCGAACATTTTAGTGCTCGCCCATCACTAAAAACTAGGAAAAATAACACTTAATGCAAGTAAACAGAAAATCTACAGTATTGGAAAAGAAACTTACATTGAGAGCAATGCCAGGATAATGCATTTCAAGAAATGCAAACATTCAATAAAATACATCAATTTGAAAATGAATTGCACTTAAGAGGCGTCCAAGTAAATATCCATGTAATTTATTGTAGGCTGCATTGTGAAATATCTCACTTTTAAATTCATGTACAAGTCTTGTGAGTGTCATTTCTTCTGCACTGTGGAGGCAAAACATGACAGCAGTAAAAGACCAGTTGTCCCCACAAGTCAACTAGTTTGTCTAAACTCTCTGAACATTTCAACATATATTTTATTCAGAGCGTGGAAACATTGCAGTAAGAAAATGTTGTAGCTATTTTATACAATTATTGAAAGTGAATGGATTTCCTACCACTTCTAAAAATGTCAAACCAACATAGCGAAAGCCAGAGGCATATATTGTATAAAACGTGAACAAAAAGTAGCATTTTCTACTGCAATTCCTAAATAGACAATATATGGTATTGTCACAATATATTCACAGTATTTATTCTGCAAGCAGTACAATGTGACAAACATTTACAGAAAAAAATAACAAAAATGACCAAAAATTAAATATATAATGAAAATCCAAAATTATAAAAATTCAAAACTATATAAAATAAGTTCTTAAAAATCTAATAAGCATCCATGAGATTTGGCTAGCCTTATATATTATCCATTAAGTTGTATGTTTATTCAGCCTTGAAGAAATATTTATTAATCCCATAATGACTGCCGATACGCATTAAAATGACTGCTGTTAAGGGGCCTTATTCCCTCACTGCTGTTTTAAAACCGCGATCTGGAATAAGGGTACAGCATCGGAAGTTCCCTAGGGTTTCAGGTACGTGGGTAGCGGACACCCTGGAGAACACAATCAGGGCCAGTTTTTCCGGTCTTCAATCACGTGATCACTGTTATCCGATGAATAACGGCGATCAAGTAAAAAAAAAGTGTGCTCACTATTAAAAACATTTATCTCTCTTCTGACATGATATACATGTCAGAGGAGAAAGAAATGAGGTGCCAAACCTCCACCATCCCCCAGTCCCTCCAGCTTCATCCCCCAGCCTTCACCAACTCTTCCTGGGAAAAAAAGTGGGCACACTCTGAGATCTGCCTGCTGGCACCTGGTAGCAGCAGCAATTTTTCCTGTTGGTTCATCTTGATCAAAGGCATAAACCCTATCACAGCGATCAAAAGCCAATAATTACTATGTCATCCTCCCTGTGTCAGATTCCTTTTTTTTATTTTAACATTTTTATTTCTTTTATTCTTTGCCATTAGGGTTCGAGTTGGAATTAAGCTAAGGCTAGGGTTTTGGTTGGGGTTGCGGTAGGGTTAGGGCTGCGCTAGTGTAGAGGTTGGGGCTAGGCTAGAGTTAGGGTTGGGGTAAGGCTACGGCTAGGATTGGGTTAGGGTTGGGCTAGAGTTAGGATTAGCATTACAGTTCGGGTTTTGTAAAAAGTTTAAAAAAAATGACGATATGACGACTAGTGTTGAATGCAAGTGCTAGTTACTCGAGTTTGCATAGAGGTCTCTCAAGCACCTATGATACTTGGTGCATACGAGAGCACCCTGATGCAAAGTCGAGCAGCACACACTTGTGTTCAACAGAAATGATGATATATTTAATTCGATGACCTAATGTTAAAAAATTTTTGTGTATTACCTTTGGGTTAAAAAGCCTCGCTACACCCCTGGATAAAATCCTTGAGGATCTAGTTTCCAAAATGGGGTAATTTGTGGGCAATCAATAAATAGGGTTGCCGCTCTAAATGTCAAATTGCAGCATTGCTGCTAGAGATGATTCATCAATCTCAAGTGTTTTGAGTAGGGGCACTTACATTAACATGCTGGAGAGTGCAATATGCAGTCCTTCATGAGATGATGAACCTTGGTGAAGTTTTGGCAAAATGTCCAATAATGTCCCACAGTGGGGAGCGTCCTCCCATGAAGTAAAGACCCCTGTGAAAATGCTGAGAGGCACAGTGGTTAGCCTTGGCCGATGGCGCCGCTGTGTAGTAGCGTGGTGAGCGGGGGGCGTGGTTGAGCGGTGACATCACGTCACCTGTCTGTGAATGACGGACGTGTGGAAGGGCCAATTCCGACACATTTCAAGGGAACTGTCCCTCTTCCTCGAGGTATGGCTCCTGCACTGCCACTGCTCATTTATATCTATACATATCTATATCTATACACACCTCCCTAGCAGCTCTGTCTGAATGCGAATACCAACATTCATTAATATGAATATTCCCCTGATGAGCTGTATGTGACAATCCCACCATAATGCTACACTCCTATTAACCGCCATCATAAAATATAATGATAAATAAATAAACAAGATAGAAAAATAGATGAACGGACCCTTATTCGATCAGATGCTGTAGCAAGTGGAACCATGATGTGCTCACACATTTGTTCCATCATTAAAAATAATCTTTATTAAGAATCTTAATTAAAACAAATAAATCATTTAAATACATTTAAAAGCTAATATATATATAATGTGAAATGGTTTGTCATCTATAATATAACGGTGGGAGCGTCACTCTGTCTGAAGCCTTTATAGACTGCGCAAGCGCGACACGCCTGCGCAGTCTGGCTCCAGACAGAGAGGCATCCAGAGCGGTGAGTACTCTGTATGGCACCAGAGATCGCGGTATGCGTACTGGATGCATACCGCGATCTCCGGCGCCATACTCACATACTTACCTGACCGGGAGGAGCGTTGCCACGGCGCTTCTCTTCTCCCGGGCAGGAGATCAGGAGTGCGCGTCGGATCGCGCATGCGCAATAGCGCTATCCGGCGCCATTTTGCTGAAGACAC
The DNA here is from genome assembly GCA_033576555.1 of Oophaga sylvatica. Taxonomy (NCBI): domain Eukaryota; kingdom Metazoa; phylum Chordata; class Amphibia; order Anura; family Dendrobatidae; genus Oophaga; species Oophaga sylvatica. The sequence continues at coordinate 148,700,394 of JARQOD010000008.1, read as the reverse complement.
ATTTACAGTGTGTCTTCAGCAATATGGCGCAGGACCGCGTGGTATGGGCATGCGCATACTCCGGCGCCGCTCTCCTCCCCCGGCGTCCAGCAGAACAGAACAGCGCTGGAGCACAGGGATGAAAGGTGAGTATAAATGTTTTGTTTTTTTGGGGTATCTGTGCAGTTTAATAGCGGTGAGGGGGCCATGCATATCAGGATAGGGGGGGTGAGGGGACCATGCACATCAGGATAGGGGGGGCGTGAGGGGACCATGCACATCAGGATTGGGGGGTGAGGGGACCATGCACATCAGGATTGGGGGGTGAGCGGACCATGCACATCAGGGTTTGGGGGTGAGGGGACCATGCACATCAGGATTGGGGGGTGAGGGGACCATGCACATCAGGATTGGGGGGTGAGAGGACCATGCACATCAGGATTGGGAGGTAAGGGTACCATGCATATCAGGATTGGGGGGTGAGGGGACCATGCACATCAGGATTGGGAGGTAAGGGGTGCCAGGTATACCAGGATTGGGGATGAGGGACCATGCACATCAGGATTGGGGGTGAGGGGACCATGCACATCAGGATTGGGGGGGTGAGGGGACCATGCACATCAGGATTGGGGGGTGAGGGGACCATGCACATCAGGATTGGGGGTGTGAGGGGACCATGCACATCAGGATTGGGGGTGTGGGAGACCATGCACATCAGGATTGGGGGGGTGAGGGGACCATGCACATCAGGATTGGGGGTGAGGGGACCATGCACATCAGGATTGGGGGTGTGAGCGGACCATGCACATCAGGGTTGGGGGGGTGAGGGGACCATGCACATCAGGGTTGGGGGGGTGAGAGGACCATGCACATCAGGATTGGGGGGATGAGGGGACCATTCATACCAGGATTGGTGGGTGAGGGGACCATGCACATCAGGATTGGGGGTTGAGGGGACCATGCACATCAGGATTGGGGGTTGAGGGGACCATGCACATCAGGATTGGAGGGTGAGGGGACCATGCACATCAGGATTGGGGGGTGAGGGACCATGCACATCAGGATTGGGGGGTGAGAGGACCATGCACATCAGGATTGGGGGATGAGGGGACCATTCATACCAGGATTGGGGGGTGAGGGGACCATGCACATCAGGATTGGGGGTTGAGGGGACCATGCACATCAGGATTGGGGGTTGAGGGGACCATGCACATCAGGATTGGAGGGTGAGGGGACCATGCACATCAGGACTGGGGGTGAGGGGACCATGCACATCAGGATTGGGGGGTGAACGGACCATGCACATCAGGGTTGGGGGGTGAGAGGACCATGCACATCAGGGTTGGGGGTTGAGGGGACCATGCACATCAGGATTGGGGATGAGGGGACCATGCACATCAGGATTGGGGGGTGAGGGGACCATGCATATCAGAATTGGGGGGGTAAGGGGGCCACGCACATCAGGATTGGGGATGAGGGGACCATACACATCAGGATTGGGGGTGAGCGGACCATGCACATCAGGATTGGGGGGTGAGAGGACCATGCACATCAGGATTGGGGGGTGAGGGGACCATGCACATCAGGATTGGGGGATGAGGGGACCATGCACATCAGGATTGGGGGGTGAGGGGACCATGCACATCAGGATTGGGGGGGGAGCGGACCATGCACATCAGGATTGGGCGATGAGGGGACCATTCATACCAGGATTGGGGGGGTGAGGGCACCATTCATACCAGAATTGGGGGTGAGGGGACCATGCATTCCAGGATTGGGCGAGAGGTGACCATGCATACCAGGATTGGGGGGTGAGGGGACCATGCATATCAGGAATTGGGGGGTGAGGGGGCCATGCACATCAGGATTGGGGATGTGGGGACCATGCACAACAGGATTGGGGGTGAACGGACCATGCACATCAGGGTTGCGGGGTGAGAGGACCATGCACATCAGGATTGGGGGTTGAGGGGACCATGCACATCAGGATTGGGGGGTGAGGGGACCATGCACATCAGGATTGGGGGGTGAGGGGACCATGCACATCAGGATTGGGGGGTGAGCGGACCATGCACATCAGGATTGGGGGGTGAGGGGACCATGCACATCAGGATTGGAGGGTGAGCGGACCATGCACATCAGGATTGCGGGGTGAGGGGACCATGCACATCAGGATTGGGGGTGAGGGGACCATGCACATCAGGATTGGAGGGTGAGTGAACCATGCACATCAGGATTGGGCGATGAGGGGACCATTCATACCAGGATTGGGGGGTGAGGGGACCATTCATACCAGGATTGGGGGGTGAGGGGACCATTCATACCAGAATTGGGGGTGACGGGACCATTCATACCGGAATTGGGGGGTGAGGGGACCATGCATTCCAGGATTGGGCAGGAAGTGATCTTGCATACCAGGATGAGGAATGGGGTGCCATGCATAGTAGATTTGGGTGGGGGTGAGGGGACCATACATACCAGGATAGGGATGAGGGGTGCCATGCATACCAGAATAGGAGGGGGAAGCACATACCAGAATGGGAGACCATGTACCTATAAAAATGCTTGCCACCCGGGCGTAGAACGGGTTCATCACTAGTATATATATAAAAAAAATTGTATTTGATAAAAAAAAGTATATACCTATTTAATCTATTTCCTTACTCATCTCCTTATAAATAAAATACGAATTAAATACAAGTTGAAAAAAATGGTTAACAACCAGCATTAAACTCTGTTGCCCCCATAATTCATAATAGGGCATACAGTTCTATCTCGTGATTTAACCCCTTGGGGGCCAGACTATCCAATGTAAAGATCCATTTAGATGCAATTCTTGACATGCTTTTTATATAGTCACCTCCCCAAGCATGTCAAGAATTGAATCTAAATGGGTCTTTACATTGGAAAAATATTTAGAGTTGAGAGTCCTCAGTGGTCAACCACTGAGGACTCTCAACTCTAAATATTTTTCTATCTACTGGCTAACACGGTACAAAGATATACATCTTTACTGTATCTTTACATTGGAAAATTTTGCAGTTTTCAAGGCAGATTAGTACACTGTATCTGCCAGGCTGCAGCTGCTTGCTTTTTAGGTGCACCTAGATTAGCGCCAGTGTGATCCCCTATTTTATTCTTACAGTAATTTGTGGGCAGTTGCTACAGTTTAGGTACATCAAAGGCTCTTCAAATGTGACATGGCGTCCGCTATTGATTATAGCCATTTTTGCATTCAAAAAGTCAAACTGTGCAGCTTCAATTCCGAGCCCTGCCGTGCAGCCAAATATTACTTTCCCCGTACATATGTGGTATTGGCGTACTCAGAAGAAATTGTATAATACATTTTGGGGTCCAATTTCTACTGCTGCCCTTGTAAAAGTAAAAAATTTGGAATGAAAGCTAAATTTTTGTGAAATAAAAGTAAAATGTGTATTTTTTCCTTCCACATTACAGCAATTTCTATGAAGAAACAGAAGAGTTAATAAACTTCTTGAATGTGGTTTTGAGTACCTTGAGGGGTGCACTTTTTAGAATGGTGTCACTTTTAGGTATTTTCTGTTATATAGACCCCTCAAAGTGACTTCAAATGTGATGTGATTCCCAAAAAAAATTGCTGTTGTAAAAATTAGAAATTGCTATTTCACTTTTAACCCTTATAACTTCCTAACAAAAAAAAATTGTTTCCAAAATTGAGCCGATGTAAAGTAGACATGTGGGAAATGTTATTTATTAAGTACTTTATGTGACATATTTCTCTGTGATTTAAGGGAATGAAAATTCAAATTTGGAAAATTGCGAAATTTTTAAAATGTTGCCAAATTTCCATTTTTTTCACAAATAAACACAAGTCATATCAAAAAAATTTTATAACTATCATGAAGTACAATATGTCATGAGAAAACAGTGTCAGAGCCAGTGGGATCTATGGAAGCGTTCCAGAGTTATTACCTCATAAACGGACAGTGGTCAGAATTGTAAAATTGGCCCGGTCATCAACATACAAACCACTCTCGGGGGTAAAGGGGATGAGGTTCCCACATTCATTTCACCCTTGTTTCTATCAGCTGTACTTTTATCATCCTGATTATTTACTAGAATGACTTGAAATTATTGCTTTTTACTATGATTCAATGCCAGAGTAAATATCGTACATCAGCGATATGAATGACGAATTTCATAATTCTACAAATATGCAAAATCCACAAGAAGATAAAAACCATAATGTATTAAAGGGATCACTTAAGTCGCGTTTTTATTATAAACACATATTTTTTATTTTTGAGGTAGTTTTTGTGACAATTCATGTAAAACATTACACTACTGTAAATAAAAAGTAACACATGTAAAAAATTATATGGTACTTAGTAGACATCTTATTACATTGATCAAAAATACATAAAAGCCATGACAACGTGTAGCCAAATTAGAAAATGTTTTTTACCTGTGTTACTTACTGCAGTGTCCCATCCAGACCCAGATGCTGCTCAGCTTCGCTGTCGATCCTCACGCCTATTCAATACCCGAGAGGCACAAGTAGTTACTTGGGTCTTTGTTCATAGTAGCCTTAAACCTAGGTTACAGAACAGGAAAAGCCTGTTGAAAGCCTAAGTCCAGAAATGCCTGCACTGAGCATGTTTGTGACATGGCGAGCCATGATTGGTGGTTAATGTCAGCTGATCCTCTGACCTGGCACCGCCTGATTGGTCACGGATGACGTCATCGATGATGCAATTGACGAGATGGCTGGGGGCAGAGCTTAGCCTTTAAATAGCTTGTCTGTCTGCGGCGCTGCGCGGTCAGATCATACTAAAATAGGCAGTGCTCATGTGTGGACGTGCCAGAATCTGGGCTCCACGTGCTCTCTAGCTTTGCTCTCCGGGACCTGCCGAGGCCAGAGTACGCTCGGCTAATTAGCACAGGTCCTTCAGGCAGGTTTAGCTACGAATATAGGGTAGCTATACACCCTGAGCAGACTGCGAGGCACGTAGCCTGTAGCTAATATGGCGCAGTCTTGCTACGAATATAGTGTAGCTATACACCCTGAGCAGACTGCGGGGCATGTAACCTGTAGCTAATATGGCGCAGTCTTGCTATGAATATAGGGTAGCTATACACCCTGAGCAGACTGCGAGGCACGTAGCCTGTAGCTAATATGGCGCAGTCTTGCTACGAATATAGGGTAGCTATACACCCTGAGCAGACTGCGGGGCACGTAACCTGTAGCTAATATGGCGCAGTCTTGCTACGAATATAGGGTAGCTATACACCCTGAGCAGACTGCGAGGCACGTAGCCTGTAGCTAATATGGCGCAGTCTTGCTACGAATATAGGGTAGCTATACACCCCGAGCAGACTGCGGGGCACGTAACCTGTAGCTAATATGGCGCAGTCTTGCTACGAATATAGTGTAGCTATACACCCTGAGCAGACTGCGGGGCACGTAGCCTGTAGCTAATATGGTGCAGTCTTGCTACGAATATAGTGTAGCTATACACCCTGAGCAGACTGCGGGGCACGTAGCCTGTAGCTAATATGGCGCAGTCTTGCTACGAATATAGGGTAGCTATACACCCTGAGCAGACTGCGGGGCACGTAACCTGTAGCTAATATGGCGCAGTCTTCTACGAATAGAGGGTAGCTATACACCCCGAGCAGACGGCTGGGCGCGTAACCTGTAGCTAATATGGCGCAGTCTTGCTACGAATATAGTGTAGCTATACACCCTGAGCAGACTGCGGGGCACGTAGCCTGTAGCTAATATGGCGCAGTCTTGCTACGAATATAGGGTAGCTATACACCCTGAGCAGACTGCGGGGCACGTAACCTGTAGCTAATATGGCGCAGTCTTCCTACGAATAGAGGGTAGCTATACACCCCGAGCAGACGGCTGGGCGCGTAACCTGTAGCTAATATGGCGCAGTCTTGCTACGAATATAGGGTAGCTATACACCCTGAGCAGACTGCGGGGCACGTAACCTGTAGCTAATATGGCGCAGTCTTCCTACGAATAGAGGGTAGCTATACACCCGAGCAGACGGCTGGGCGCGTAACCTGGGCATCGCCTGCCAAGCTGAACAGAGAGTTGCCCAGTCCAGTCTCACGCGGCTGGTAGCACGTACGCCTGGCATTAGTCGCACGCACTTCCTAGCGGCTGGCACGTAGCTTCTGTGCAGTCAACAGGGCTGCATCTATACCAGCTTGCAGCACATAGTGCAAACCTAATATCTGGCAAGTGGCTTCTGTGCCATTAACAGGGCTACATCTACGCCAGTCAATAGCACATCTCCCGTGACATTAACGGAGATAGTGCCAATTCTACATCTCTCCTAGTGTGAAGTAACACAGGCGAGATCTAATGTTAGATTTCTGTTGTTAGTTTGACCCTCATACTCTAGAGGTGTTTGGCAGCAGTGACTATAAACTGCATCGCGGACCCCGTGTTCGGTTGCAATCCATTTTACAATAAAGTTGTTGCAACCGAGCTCATAACAGGTGTGCTTACACATTATATTATTCTCGGTTGTATGTTGATGACCAGTGTACGTGTGAACCTGTATATTACACTGATATTAACAGGTGAGCGCACCCTTATTTTGGTTTTACCTCGCTTTTTGTACTTACTATAGGACATTTGGCTTGTGCCCCTGAATTGTGCATCCCT
>JARQOD010000008.1:148634324-148693651 GCA_033576555.1 Oophaga sylvatica | reverse complement strand
TTTGTAGGATCATCCGATCACAATCACCTCCTCTTATAGGGGGAGAGATTTTGTCGATGCCCACAAAGAGAATCTTCTTGGAATCGCCATGATGGAAATCATTTATATTATTTGTAATATCTCTCAGATGTTCCCCTATACGTCTTTTGAATTTCCTTTTTGTTTTGCCTATTTACTCAAGGCCACAAACACATGTGGCCTTGTAGATGACTCCGGTTGTGCAGCAATTAATGAAGTGTCTGATTTCATAGATACGACCAGTATTAGTGCTTGAAAAGGACTTCGTGGAGGTAACAGAGCTGCAAAACTTACATCTACCACACTTGTAACAACCTCTACGGTCCTTAGTTATCCATGTCTGATTAGTGGGATTACTTAAAATGCTGTGGACCAATCTATGTCTAAGGGATCTGTTCTTCTTGAAAGTGATTTGTGGTAATGGCCCACGTTCTACAGTCTACCTAAGGTACATAAGGGCTTAGTCCCGCTGATTGGTAGACCAATAATGGCAGGGATTGGCAGGCTAACTCAGAATTTAGGCATATACGTAGACGAGATCCTCAGACCATTTGTGGTGGCATTGAACTCCTATGTTCGAGATACTGGAGACCTCGTCAGGAGACTAGATGGCATGTTTTTGGATGCCGACATGCTGTTAGCAAGTATAGACGTGGAGGCGCTATACTCATCTATTCCACATCAAGTGGGTTTAAAGGCTGTGGACCATTTCTTACAAACCCGGGGCTGTCAGTTCAGACAACATAATATCTTCATTTTGAAGGCCTTGGAGTTTTGCCTCATGAATAATGTACTTCCACCAGCTCAGGGGCACAGCAATGGGTAGCCCATGTGCGCCCACCTATGCAAATTTGCTCCTGGGTTAGTGGGAGGAAGAGATAGTCTTCAATGAATCCTCTGATTCTGATGGAGATAACATAGCCTTATGGCTAAGATATATCGACGATGTTTTTATTATTTGGAAGGGTGATGTGCCTGAGTTTAAGAACTTTGTTACTAGACTGAATGTTAACAATCTGGGCCTACGTTTCACTTCTGAGGTCCACAGTGACCAGCTGGCGTTCCTTGATGTGAATATCCAGAGAGGCCCTGATGGAGAGATCAATACAAGTAACTATAGGAAACCCACATCTACAAATTCACTCCTGAGGTGGGACAGTGGACATCCTGTACCCCTTAAGAGAGGTATTCCTAAGGGGCAATATTTAAGAATTTGGCGTAACTGTTCAGAATTATCTAAATTCAAAGAACAGGCAGATGACCTACAATTAAGATTCCTTGAAAGAGGTTACCCAAAACATGTATTGACCAATGCCTATAAAGAGTCTCTTGATAGAGATAGAAAGGAGCTTCTCACCCCCAAAATTAAAAATGAGCAAGTTGGCATTACCAGGTTGACTACTAGGTTCTCTAATGGGGCAGGAAGATTTAGAGGCATCTTGGAACGCCACGGGCCTGTTCTCCGGATGGATGCAGACATTAAAGATACAGTAGGGCCATTACCACAAATCACTTGCAAGAAGAACAGATCCCTTAGAGATAGATTGGTCCACAGCATTTTCCGTAATCCCACTAATCAGACATGGATAACTAAGGACCGTAGAGGTTGTTACAAGTGTGGTAGATGTAAGTTTTGCAGCTCTGTTACCTCCACGAAGTCCTTTTCAAGCACTAATACTGGTCGTATCTATGTGGCCTTGAGTATATAGGCAAAACAAAAAGGAAATTCAGAAGATGTATAGGGGAACATCTGAGAGATATTACAAATAAAAGAGACCCTGCTATTGCCAATCATATAAATGATTTCCATCATGGCGATTCCAAGAAGATTCTCTTTGTGGGCATCGACAAAATCTCTCCCCCTATAAGAGGAGGTGATTGGGATCGGTTCATCCTACAAAAAGAGAAAAAGTGGATTTTCTGGCTTCAGACTATCTATCCTACGAGTCTCAATGACCAACTTTCCTTTGCTTCCTTCCTCCAAATAGGGTCATGTAGCATTATTTAGGGATAGACCAATATATGGCAGGTAGGGATTTATAATCTGTAGGGCATTATAGCCCCAAACCCAACAATGCCATTTCTGCTCTGTAATTCCCTATTACTTTCTTCCTTTTTCCTCCTCCTGTGGAATTTGGTCTCCTGAGGTGGTCTCCTGTAATAATTTATGATAAATTATAAATATATCTCCCCAATCTTGTCTTGAGTTTTATGTATGTTTATCTGGGTGGAGGTCCGCTCAGAGACTTCATATCATGTGTATCCCTGATTACTATTCCTATATGTCTATGAGGTATTGAAGCCTGTACATAGTATTATGGTTTGTGGTAGAAGATTTGCATAACTGCGATCCTCCCACTTTCCCCCACGTCTGGGGATGACCTTTAGTCCTCCATACTGTGCCCATATATATTGCAGCTCTAACGCGCATAAATATCGGAGCGGTATCTGAGTTATGGCCTTGCTAATGGTCACATTGTATTGTCGGTATAATGGAGGAGAGAAACTGAAAGAACGCGCATGCGCAGTATTGTCGTTTGCGCTCCACTGTGTTCCTGGGTCTGATGCGGCAGTGCAGCCCGTGATTGTAACAGGAAGTGACCCGTATAACCGGAAGTACTCCTCTGGCGCGTGTTATATGAGATGAACGCTATGAGCGTCTCACTACGGCTACACTATCTGAAGCGACTGACTCCTATTTCCTGAGACTCCCCTGATGAGTGAAAATGAAACGCGTAGGGAGAAAAGGGAGGCCTATTCTTATTTGGGGTCCATAATGCCTACATACTGGTGAGACCGTTCCATATCTATGCCTATCTAGTCGCCGTGTATTGTAAGGGCTACGTCATTTATAACTAGCAGTGTCAATGAGATTGAGCATATAATGCCTGATACTGCTGAGTATGACAACCCCTTTCATTTGCTGCCATAATAGGGTGGCTGACTATTGATTTCTGCAGGTATATAGATTTCTGTGTTTGCGTTCTGAGATTCATGAGGGTACTCTAGGCTACATAAGGGACCCTATTCATGCAAAATGCATAGGCAAACAGTGATTGACATTCATATGACCTGAATGCATAATGCATAGGCAAACATTTACTACACGTATATTTACTTGCCTCTACTGCATATAGGTTGGTATATTGTGTGTATATGTGACTGACAAAGTGCTGTGAGATATATGGGGGTACCTACTTGATGGTTAATTGACCCCCTTTATGCGCAATGGATATGCCAATAGTTATTAATATCTTCACTTTGAAACACTGAGAACATAAGCAAACAGCAATCCAATTTATACCAAGTCGCCACCACAGAGCACATTATTACCCATTCCCATTTATGATCCTATTTATGGACTCTTGATGTGAGATATTTCCATATATTGATCACATAATTGGGTCTCTGTATTTTCTATCACCTGAGATTTACAGATTGATCGGGTACTGTGCAATAGTGTATGTTTTTATGTGACACTTTCTATTTTTTTGTCTTATATGTTGCACGTGCACTTTTATATATATAAATAAATGTTATGTTTTAGTAATATTCATTGCATCCAAATGAGAGGATACTATACAGCCTGAATACATGTGGGGATTGCCTGTTTGTTAGGGAATCAGCCATTTATTCAGGCTCTCTAGCAGTCGCAAATCATGAAGCTGCGGCAACATAAACTAAATCTCCGAGCACTTCCAAATACTCGGAGACCACCCGAGCAAACAGTACCGGAGCTGTCTGTGTGTCCGTGTGTTACATGAGTGTGACATACGTGTGGCATCCCTGTGTCGCATCGGTGTGCCATGTTCGAGTGCCTGAGAAAAGCTGTACAGTTTGTTGTTGTGAACGCTCTGGATCTGACTTCTGAGTTTGGGCTCCCTCTGGTGGCTGCTGACAGTAATGAAGCTGCTTTGGCTAACAGAGGTCTATCAGCTGGGGGCGATGATTGGCAATCAGGTGTTGATGACTGGGGAGATATAAGTGAGCAACCTTCCCATGATCCTCGCCGGTGATTTGTTTCTTCCTGGTCCCTTTTGGAAGTCAGCTTGCTTACTGCTTTGTCCTACAACTTCCAGATAAGTTATTTGCTGTTTATTTCTGTGGCATTTGTTTTTGTCTATCTCAGTTTTCTGCCCTTCTGGAGTTTGTACAGCCAGGTACCCCTGCGGGGGCCTGCTCTGGACTCTGTTTCTCATTTGCTACTGTTTATGTATTTTCAGTTCCCTGTTGTTTCAGTATCTGCTGATTTGCTACCAGTTACACCAGAGTTCTGATCTAGCGGGGAGAGATTGTGTGGTCTCAGTATTTTTGCATTTCAGATGGGTTGGAGTTATTCTTAGAGTTTTTGCTGGATTGCATACAATATTCTTTCCTGTCCCGTTCTATCTAGACAGTTTGGGCCCCAGCATTTGCTTGTTCTATTTTCTGCCTGTGTTTGTATTTCATCTTGTCTCACCGCCAATATATGTTTGGGGGCTACTTATTCCTTTGGGGGCTCTACTCCGGGTTAGTAAGCTTTCCCCTTTCTGTCTTTAGGTTTAGTTATCTCTCCGGCTGTGTTGAGGCGTCTAGGGCACCGTAAGCACGTCCCATGGCTGCTTCTATTTGTGCTGTCAGTTTAGGGGTCTGCAATCCGCTAGTTACCAACGTCTCTGGTGTCTGTTTGCCTAGACTATTTTGGCTACTGTCCTCCTCGGCTACCAAATCATAACAGTTTGTGCTGTTCCCAGGTGCCAGGTGCTGAAAGCATCATTGTAGCTTGGTCTTCCTGAGATCAGCACGACCAGGCAACAATGATGGGAATTATATTCCCCACCCGCTGTGTACATTGTCTATAAAATAAATAATTTAAAACAATGGGTTGGGCTCCTGCATAATTTTCATAATCAGCAGAGGGAAAGTCGACCCCAGAGGAAGATGGAAGTCACTTCCTAGAACATCATCATGGCAGATCTACTTGCTTTAAATGTATGGGACTTGAGAGTGTACGCACCACGATCAGAGGTGGCGACATTGTAAATAAATTACTGTGTGTAGAAAGTAAATGGATTTACAAGCTTCAAAGCTTGTCTCCCAAAGGCCTAAATGAAGAGTTGCTATTTACAGGGTATTATAAACGATTATGTTTTTTTTTTTTTTTTTTTGCATGCTATCTAGTTGACCTTCTATCTCTGTACGTTATGAGTAAACCACCCTTTGTTGGGGGCTTAACTAGACATTTGATGGTACATGGTGATTATTGAATAGATGTTATATGTTGTTTTTTTTGTTTTTTTTTGCTATCTAGTTGACCTTCTATCTATGATTAAACCACCCTTTGTTGGGGGCTTAACTAGACATTTGATGGTATTGAATCCTGCCCATACTATTTTGGGCATATGGGAGTTTGATTCTTTTGCTCGTCATTACATCAAACCATTGGGTATGCCTAATTAATGAAATCGTGAGCATGTAAGTTATTGGTACACATAACCTTGATTCTGGATCATATATGGACATTGTAAATAAATTACTGTGTATAGAAAGTAAATGGATCTACAAGCTTTAAAGCTTGTCTCCCAAAGGCCTAAATGAAGAGTTGTTATAAGTTTTTTTTTTGTTTTTTTTGTTTACCTAATCTGTTACTGCTTGTAAATATTCGGGCGTGCTATCTAGCTGACCCTCTATCTCTGTATGCTATGATTAAACCACCCTTTGTTGGGGGCTTAACTAGATATTTGATGGTACATGGTGATTATTGAATCCTGCCCATACTATTTAGGGCAAATGGGAGTTCGATACTTTTGCTCGTCATCACATCAAACCATTGGGTATGATTAACTAATGAAATCGCGAGCATATAAGCTATTGGTAAACATAACCTCTATTCTGGATCATATAAGTTGCATGTGCTCTGTCGGCCATCTTACTACACCTGCAGTGAGGTGGGGAGGATACACCCTTTTGGCATCCAGCGCCATGTTATTTCATCACTTCCTGTTTCTGTCCTGTGTCTGGGGGAACGCTCCATGCAGCTGCTGTGAGTTTTAATCAATATGTTATATATATAAATACCTTGAATCCTGCTTTATCACCATCTCTGCCCCTGATGAAGCCATTTCACATGGCGACACGCGTCGGGCTCTATCCCGCCTATTAACCCCTGGTTTGGTAACCTGGTCATGCCTCTAACATGAGATCCCCCCTGTAGCTGTGTTATATTTTGCCAGTCTTATTGGGAGTGGTCGGCTGCATTACGTTGTGCATTAGATTACGGCTGTTATATCATTTGCTGCATTGCTTTGTTATTTTGTGCACTAGATTAAGGACAGCTGCTATACCATTTGCTGCATTGCTTTGTGCACTGGACTGGGGCTGCATCATTTTGTGCACTAGATTAAGGACAACTGTTATATCATTTGCTGCATTACTTTGTGATTTTGTGCACTAGATTAAGGACAGCTGCTATACCATTTGCTGCATTATTTTGTGCACTAGACTAGGGCTGCATTACTTTGTGCACTAGATTAAGGACAACTGTTATATTATTTGCTGCATTGTTTTGTGTGTTGGACGGCTGTTATACCATCTGCTATGCTAAGATCTACTTGATATATTAATCTTTATGAGTAGACCTATTCACATCTGATCTGTATTAGTCTATAGCAATTTGTTTGCACTGTTTTACCATCTCATATTGTCCATGCTTAACTGGGTTTTTTTTTTTTTTTTTTATGCAGCAAATTGAGGACTAATTGTTCCTCTCTGGTCCTGTCTTCATTTTGGCCTTTGGGGGTGACTATGTTCTAAGTATACTACCATGTTTGGCTGAGGTTTCCATATATATTTCATCTAAGTGTATTGTATTATACAGATAGGGGTTATAGGGGTTTATTGTTCCTGTTATGGGGCTTTGTGCCTTGTTTTAATTGTTTTTAATGACTACAGTGTGGTTTTGCAGTTTTTTCAATAAAAATATTTTCTAATTGTTATGATTTATTTTTGGCATCCCTGGTGTCCTGGTATGTACTCTTTCTTGTCTTTTCTAGCATTACTATTACATACCCCGGGTTGATGCCTTTCTATAAGTATTTATTGAATGGTGCCCTCCACTGTTGTTTTTGTCCCCAGAGGAAGATGTTAATAATCTAGGAAAGGGGCCAAAATCTCAAAAAGTTCCCAGGCTATTAATAACAGCTCACAGCTCTTTGCTTAGCCTTTATTGGCTATTTTAAAGGGAATCTGTCACCCCATTTTAGCCATATCAGCTGTTGCTTATATCCAGATACCCCCGTTTTGATGCCAAAATTCCTTAGTAAAGTCGGGATTCTTTTGTGTAAATGAGGGCGGTCAGGTCTAGAGGGCGCCGTTTTCTCTGTCCTCCCCCCCCCGGCTCCTCTGCATCACTTGCGTATCGCCATCTGTGAATCCCACAGACGGCGTTCTGCTTCCCGCGATAACGCTTTTCAAATTTGGCCCCGCGCATGCGCAGTGTGCTTTGCCCAACAGTGAGCAAAGCAGAAAATCATTACAGTGCATGCGCTACTCTTTCCTTGCCCCGGAAATGACTGCTTGCCTTGGACGACTTCTCATACGAGAGAATCGGGCAGACGATACTAATCACATTCTGATCCCAGTGTGATCATAGTAAGATCTGATTCACTTGGATGAGGAGAAGATAGAAACAAAAGTCTCCGTATTCTCCAATCTGTTACTCTGAAAATTGGACCGCATTCAGATGTCATCCGTGTGCGGTTTGATGTTTTCCATGGACTCATTGACTTGCATGGATGAGTACTATCTGATAATTGGATCCAGCTTGGGCATGCTGCAATTTTTTTTCCCTGGACATGTGCATGGCCACATAAAATAACAGGTTCCAGGTACGATTCAATGTTTTGTCAGATCTAGAGTTGAGCGATACTTTCCGATATCCAAAAGTATCGGAATCGGAATGGTATCGCCGATATCATTAAAATATCGGCGATACCCGATACCGATACCGGAAGTCCCATGTAAGTCTATGGGAACAAAATATCGTAACTAAAAAAACCCCATTCTTTCCTTGTAAACACTAAATATACACACATAGAATACATATATATATATATACATGTCATTGTGACATATATATATACATATATGTATAGTTTATACACTTCTACATAGTAAAATATCCTCTGATTCAATTGCCGGGTAAAGCCGGCTTCAGTGAAAAGACAGAAGCACCCGACATGAAATGACACTTGGTGTACATAGGGTTAACCATGTCTTTTCATGTCGTTTGCTATCTGATTTGCACAAACAATTAAATCAGTCTATGTGTGCAAAATTTAACACCTGTAGGGGTTAATTAAAGGTGTAAATTCGTTGTAAAAAAAACGGACTTTTTTGCTACGAATTTACACCTTTAATTAACCCCTACAGGTGTGAAATTTTGCACACATAGACTGATTTAATTGTTTGTGCAAATTAGATAGCAAAGGACATGAAAAGACATGGTTAACCCTATGTACACCAAGTGTCATTTCATGTCGGGTTACCCCTATTTTTGTTAACCAGCCAGATGAAGCAGACCGCTGAGGCCTGGATTTTCAGGCTGTTAAGGAGCCAAGATCCATGGACCTTGCCAGCCTGATAATACCAGGCCACAGCAGTCTGCATATCTTGGCTGATTAACAAAAATAGGGGATCCCCTCGAAAAAAATTGGCGTGGGGTCCCCCCTATTTTTGTTAACCAGCCAGATGAAGCAGACCGCTGAGGCCTGGATTTTCAGGCTGTTAAGGAGCCAAGATCCATGGACCTTGCCAGCCTGATAATACCAGGCCACAGCAGTCTGCATATCTTGGCTGATTAACAAAAATAGGGGATCCCCTCGAAAAAAATTGGCGTGGGGTCCCCCCTATTTTTGTTAACCAGCCAGATGAAGCAGACCGCTGAGGCCTGGTTTTTCAGGCTGGTAAGGATCCAATATCCATGGACCTTGCCAGCCTGATAATACCAGGCCACAGCAGTCTACTTAGCTTGGCTGGTTAACAAAAATAGGGGATCCCCTCGAAAAAAAAACGGCGTGGGGATCCCCCCTATTTTTGTTAACCAGCCAAGTAAAATGCAGACTGCTGCGGCCTGGTATTAAAAGACTGTCAAGGCCCATGGATTTTGGCCCTCAACAGCCTGATAATACCAGGCTACAGCAGCCCCACATTTGGCGCATCAAAAGATGTGCCAATTGTGGCACTTTACCCGGCTCTTCCCACTTGCCCTGTAGCGGTGGCAAGCGGGGTAATAAGGGGTTAATGTCACCGTTGATTGCACGGTGACAATAAGCCCGGTTAATAATGGAGAGGTGTCAATAAGACACCGATCCATTATTAATCCCAAAGTTTTTAAATGTTTAAAAAAAAGACAAAGCAAGAAAAAAGTCTTTTAATGAAATAAAAGAGACAACACAGTTTTCATTAATTTTATTACTCTCTCATTCCTGCGACGCCATCGATCTCCTGTAAAAAAAGAAAAAAAACAAACCAACAGTATACCACCTGTCCGACGCAGTCCATAACGACAGTCCCACGACGATCCAGCTCTGCTACATCGCAATGACAGGCAGAGCCTGTCATCGCAATGCAGCACAGCTGCTTACCAGCTTCCCCGGCGGTGACGTCATCGGACTGACTGCTTTACGGCCGGGATTACCCAGCAGTCACTGCAGTTATCGCGAGAAACTGCATGTGACCGCCGGGGAAAGAAGATTGCGGCCATGAAGCAGTCCAGGACGTGACCGCCGGAGATCTTCTGCCAGGTAAGTGCCGCTGACTCCTGACAGACCCGACCGACGGACACTGACAGTGACAGTGACAATCCCGATTCCGGTATCCGATATGACGAAAATATCGGAACTCGGAATCGGAATTCCGATACAGCCAATATCGGCCGATACCCGATATTTGCAGTATCGGAATGCTCAACCCTAGTCAGATCACACTCAGACTAAGGCCGGGGTCACACTTGCGAGAAACTCGCACAATAGAAATACATGCAACCACTCGCTCAGGTCCGAGTGCCGGCAGCAGTGTCGGGTGTTGATGCGAGAGTCAAGTGTGACACCGGCCTAATAACAGGGTCGCCTGCACGAGCCCTATGTGAGGTGTGAAGTAAAAAAAAGCAAACAATCAATGATAAACTAATCAATTATAGAGGAAGTCATGCATAGGAAAGAGAGGTGGGAGAAGTCAGTATAATGTAATTAATACAATCATCATCTACAGCCTACATGTAAAACACACAAAGCACTAACTTCAGACATGAATTAATACAAATTAATAGTAAGTATCAGAAGAAGAAAAATAATACGAGTAACAGAACATCACTCTTATAAGATCATTGACATTGCAAAGTCAAGAAGCAAAAGTCATAGAAATATGGTACTCACAAGATCAATAGATATGTTAATGATATGTAAATGATGTAAAGAAATTGAAACAACACAGTAACATCAGACTGCATGTTGCTTGTGCTACTGTGAGCACCCTGCTTAGCCTAAGTGTGCTTCCATGGCCTGCAGTGTCTCTGCTCTCTGGTCATTGGTCAGTAAATCCACAGGAGCTGCCAGCAGAGGATCTTGATGATTTTCCCAAGTGGATTTAGTGGCAGAACTTTCCTCAGACAACCATTAATAACCTGGTTGATAGCAGCCAAGGCTGTAAGTGTGGGGATTTCTGCAGGTGGCAACCAAACTCTATAGTGATTAAATCGAGATGTTTTAAACTTTTTGTTTCCTTTTTTTTCATCATTTGTATATAAATAACGTCTATACATTCTGTGATATCCATAATTTCATGACTTTTTCATCTTAGTGTTGCCATTATATATAATACAGCTCTGGCAAAAATTAAGAGACCACCACATCAAAACCCTGTCATGGGCAGCCCAATCTCCAGACCTGAACCCCATTGAAAACCTCTGGAATGTAATCAAGAAGAAGATGGATAGTCACAAGCCATCAAACAACATTACAATATATATATATTTATATTTTATGTGACCATAAGCTCTACATACTGTGTGTACGCATGCATTATGGACTGCTAGATAAGTGATTCATGCAAGAGGCACCCATTTTTTATTGGGCACTTGCCATTGGAAAGTCCACCCTCTCTAGAATGACCTTTCATCACACGTGAAGCCCCTAACTTGCCTCCATAGTGTTGTTCACAAGCTCCAGTGCTGTCCCAGAGCCTCATTTTTAGGCTACAGTCACACGATAGATGATTCTTTCTTCCCGCAGAATTGGATCGCTTATCGCAATGACACTCATCCGAGTTTGATCAGAGTGTCACCTTACTGTGATCTGATGAGAGATTCAAAGCACAGATGTGAGGAAGAGGGAGAACTTAATTTCTCCATCTTCTCCATTGTTTGTGTCCGCTTAAATTGCACTGCACTTGGATGACACCCGAGTGCAGTGCGATGTTTCACACACACCCATAGACTTGAATAGGTTCACATGATCTGATTTGCGGAGCCACTCGAAGCATGTTGTGATTTTTTTCCACAGACAGTGAACAAAGTAAATATAAAATAATAATATTATATAATATAAAACCCCAAAAACAATTGTGGAATTGTACTTTTTCCTGCTTTCCAGTGCATCACAATATAAAATGAATGGTGTCAATAAAAATACAACTCGTCCTGCAAAAAACAAGCCCTTATATATTGACGGAAAAATAAAAAAGTTATGAGTCTTGGAAGAAGGAGAGAAAAAAGCAGAAATGAAAAATGGAAAATAGCCCAGTCATGAAGGGGTTACTCCCTTATCGACGAGCGCCACACACGTATGGAGAGCTGAGCCTGCTCCATTCCTGGCGGATGATGGCTGTTATTAAGCCATCATCTGCCTCTAGCAGCCACAAGTGGAGCAGATTTCCACCAGCACTTGATAATGATGGCAACATTTGTTCGGAGCGGCCCAGGGAAGGGGGCGCGCTGTTCTAACCTCCCATTCGCCATACACATGCAACGGGCAGGGTGGCAGCCATGGCCGAGGTGCACATCATATCTGCCATCTGATGTTTTATTCCAGAGAAATCCATGTTTTTCTTAATATGTAAATGAACTGTTAGGATCTATGGTCCGGACCTACTGGCAATGACCTCCATGCCCAATAGACGGCTTAGGAGGGTTGATCCTAATGACAGATTCCCTTTGACGCTGACAGGCTGGATAACACACTACATTAAAAAACGAGTACAGGTTATTATCTATACGATCAAAACATCACATGTTAAAGTCACCTTCTGGAACTAGTAAATGCTTAAAAAAAAGAAAAATGATTTAAATTGTTTCAAACTGTTAATGTAGATGTCATGAACCAACAGGCAGACACTGATAGAAGAGCAAGAACAGTATATGGGCCCTTTCCAGTCCCAAAAAATCATCATAATACAAAATTCTATACACTTTGGAAGTAGAAGTGTGCCCCCTTATATCTTGCGTCCCTGTGCAGCTACACAGGTTACACCAGTGATATGTCCGGTATCTACATGATGTCACCGCTGCAGCCAAAACAGAGACGGGAGCAGCATCATAGAGCCAGCACCGAACCCTAAGAGGGGGGTATTTGTTTTATTTTTTTCTAGTGTCCAATAGTGTGGGGATCACTTTTCTAAAAGTCTAAAATGATTAAACAAACACATAAAATGACTCCAGGATGTACAGAGTTAACTCTTAACATACCAAAAGCCATTGAATTTGTATCATTGGATGTAAAGTTTCTGCATTGGGAAATATTTGTCAGTTTAAGAAAGTCTTCTTGTGTAGCTCCTCTGGAGTCATGTAATATGCTCACAGACTCTCTGCAGAGAAAAACTTTTTTTTGCTTTTTTTTCTGTGTCATTAGTCCAAGTCTATTCTTAGATGTGCCATTCTACACAGTATTAAGGTTCATCTATACCCTGCCGTCCTTTAACCTGGATTCATATTGGACAAATCAGCCAGACTTCAGATGAGGATTTGCTAGAATTCTGGCACATTTAGCTTGATAAATCTCCCTTATTGGGGTATGGTTCTCCTAACCTGTCCTACTTTCAAACAATTTTAAAATGCAGCAAATTTATCGCAGAGGTACATGACAAAATAACACAAATGAAAACCCAAAAAAATTTTCAGCAAAAACTGATTATTACTAAACAACACAAGAAAAGAACCGAGTATAAATTGCTTAATTATAAAAGTATAAATTTTATTAATACATTTCACCAATAAACATAATTACACATATATATGCAGAGATACTGCTATTCCAAAGAGGGAGCAGTTAAACATGTGGCCCGCACCCATATGGTGCTAATTTAGACTCAGGATAAAGGATAAAACATATCCACAATAACAATATATGAATTCAGCAACATTCCTCCTGAAACATTGTTATGGCCATGGTCTGCTAGTGACCGCCAACAAAAGGCCAAAGGAATGCATACATAGATTCAAAACAGATTTTACTGAGCACTTACATGTATACGTGTATCTCACAACTGCGTCCCCGTCGCAATTTATACTCGGTTCTTTTCTTGTGTTGTTTAGAGGTACATGATAGATGATAAATTAGAAGCATCTTTAGACTCAATAGTTGTCTTCATTTGATCCAATATTTGTACCAAATATGTTGCCCTTCTTTTTGTTTTCCCATCTTATGTCCTATGTACTTGATATTGTATCATTTTAATCTCAGGATGAAAAAACTGCTGCAACCACGCTTCTTGTTGGTCCCCGCCACGGAATCAGTCATGTCATTGATCTGAAGACCAATCTCACTACAGTGCTCTTTGAATTCAGTCAAGTTACAAAAGTCCAGTTGTTCCGAGAATCCCAAGGAGTGGCACGAGTTGAGACAAATGTAACGGACACAAAGGTATAAACTGTGCTAACCATGCCGCATTCAATTTCGACATTTCCAGTATAATCAGGAGCGGATGTGCTGTATATCTGTACCAGCCATAGTGGCTGTTATGAGGCCCAGGACAACGGCCAACAAGTCTCTCTTTCTTGGTGCACAACAGTCAATTCAGAGCAGGAGAGAAAGCTGAACTGCACATGCATAAGTCTTCCATTTGGCAGATCCTGAAAAAGAAAACTATGGAAAAGGGCAGCAGGTTTGGAGATATAAGGTCTTAAATAGCTATAAGGGCATTCCATGATGTCACAGCCATCTGCAACGAAATAGAAAATGTGGAACATGCCGTAAGACATAAAGTTTCCACCTGGTACTGTCCTGTTCATGAGTAAAATGTATTGTTGATGCCTTCTGAGCTGTGTGTGTGTGTCTGTGTAGCAGTGCAGTGTGTATGTATGCTGCAGAGCTGTGTTTATATGTAGCAGTGCAGTGTGTATGTATGCTGCAGAGCTGTGTGTATGCAGCAGTGTTGTGTATGTCTGCAGTAGATCTGTGTGTGTATATGGAGCAGTGCAGTGTGTATGTTTACAGCACAGCTGTGTGTGTGCGTGCAGTAGTTTTATGCGATTGTATGTATGCTGCAGAGCTGTGTTTATCTGTGCAGCAGTGTAGTGTATGTATGCAGCACAGCTGTGTGTGTGTGCAGCAGTTTTATGTGATTGTATGTATGCTGCAGAGCTGTGTGTATCTGTGCAGCAGTGTTGTGTCTGTATGCAGTAGATCTGTGTGTATGTTTGTAGCAATGCAATGTGAGTGTGTGCAGATTTACAGCACCGCTGTATGTGCATGTGTATTGACCCGCCACCACAATTGTGGTTTACCAGAGCAATGGGGTACTCAGAGCCGAGCCCATGGAAGTCTATGGGGTTGTCACAGGTAGCGCTGGCTCGGTCTGTGGCCCTGGCGGTCAGGCGTATGTTGGGGGGAATATTTACAGGGGATAGGTATATATACAGTTTGTGACGCCACCTGTAGTTCTCTGATCACTAAGACCAGCGCTGCTGTAGATCTCTGAGGGGATGGTGAGGCAGCTAGATGTCGGGTCCCCTACAGGTGGGACTCTTCCCTAAAGTCGATAGTTATGGTGGGGTTGTGCAGGGATGCAATCAAATAACTCAGTCTCACACATAGAAGCTTCTTTCCATACCTTTTACTTCAAGTTGTTCAGGCAGGTCCCAGGGAGGCTGTTCGGGGTGGATGAATGCACGTAGCGGTAACAGTTGAGCAGGTTACAGGCCTCCTTCTCTTTCCAAATGATGAGTGAGTCCAAGCTTGCCTGTAGCTAAGTTAACTCTATAGTTTTCAGCTTTTCCCACTAGCTGTACTGCCCGGCCGGTTTTGTGATAGAGCCTTATAAGTGGTGAACTAAGTACTTTCTTTTGCCGCGCGCCGGACTCAGAAGTCTTGTTCTCCTGACTCGGTTACGTACTGGCACTCTAAGGGCGGCTTTCTGCAACCTAAGGTCCAGTAAGACTCTGGCTTTTCTATCACTATGCCTGGAGCTATAGTGACGCTTCGGTCCCCAGTGACCGGTGACAATGTGCAGGATAATCCGATCCTTAAGGCACTTCTGAATCCTTCCCACTATGCCCTTCGCCCTGCTTCTGCTTTCAATGTAGCACTGAAGCGTGAAGATAGAAAGTCAGTTTTCTTCCTTGGTCTCACTGAGTAACTCTCAGTTTCCTCAAAGTTCAGACTGAGTAAAAGGTAACTCTGACTAGACTCGGGATGATAACTAGTCATCTGTTACTAGACTCCACTTCGTTGAATTGGCAGGAACTAATCTTCTGCTCACCCAGAGCTCTGACAGGAATCCTCACTGTCTAAGAAGAACTAGCCCCGACTGCTCTGTACGATGACAGGAAGCTAGACTGACTCTCTCCTGTGCTACACGTCACTCCCCTATACACCCCTGTGGGTGTGTCTGAAGTGTAAGTGAGTGTCAAGCTTTAACTGTTACCTTACTGTGCATTCTCCAGATCCTGTGTGCCTTACATACCAGGGCTACACATTCCCCCTTGGTAAAGTACAGCACTCCCGGGCTGTGAAATATAAGAAGAAAGACATTTTGTTTTCCATTTAAACAAGTAACATTTTAAACTCTTCCCATCAGGGAGGTACGGATTTCTTGAACGTTGCATTTAAACAATAGGCATAGAAAAATACAAAATACTAAATAGACATTTTCATATAAATAGATGACAATATTCTTGTGAAGGACCCGCACCAAACCTTCAACGTGGGTCCTGGGTGGGCTGCAGGACATCTGAATGCAGACCTCACTCAGTGCCTCACCATACGGGTTTTATGTTCAGAGGTAGGTGTGCTGGTAGAGAATGCACAAAGTGCAACTATATACAAGATCAGTTCTTGGGCTGGCTCAGTCCTCAGCCTCAGAGTCCATCATGAAACATTTTCAAGTAATTTACATATCATAACAATACTTTATACAATTATCCATACTTAGTAAACTAATTTGCTAGGACTACTTTTGATAACGAATAGGTATCTTCCCTTTCGTTGTACGTTCTGATCTACGTGGAGTAGCTTCAGGTATATTAATCTCTAACCCAACTGTTCTACGTAACGGCAAACTATAGAACTGCCTCAATCTTTCTATGGATCTGGCAAGCGTACTGATGGCTGGGCGGTGTGAGTCAGCTTCACCAGGGGTTCCCATAGCATGGGGCGCTGCTTCCGATGATTCTTCCTCTTGAGGTTCCGCAGGTTGGGGTGCTGCTGGAGTAGGTAACTCCTGAACTGGCTCAACTGGCACCATGGGCACAACTGGAGGTAGAACTTCCTCTTGTGGCTGATAAAATTGCAACACCGGAATTATTACAGCATCTCCCAGTCTCGGCCAATCTGCAGGGAAATCTCCCAGATCCGTGTGTATGACCTCTTCTTTTCTTTCTTCTTGATTGATGACAGAGTTCTCTTCACGAAACTTTAAGGGTTCTGGACACAATTTCAAATGGTCTCTGGACACAGTGGATATTGTTCTTCCTCCGTCCTTACTGATGATACAAACTTTTCTATTGTCATATTTGGAATCTTGTACGACGTAGGGTTCTTGCTCCCACTGGTTATCCAATTTGTGCATTTTCCTTTTCCTTTTCAATACCACTTCTCCAGGCATCAAAGGCTTGGCAGGAGCATTCCTGTTGTAAATATCTTCCTGTTTTTCCCGTACCTTGTTGAGACTTTCTTCTACACAGACTTGCACTCTTCTGTATTGCTCTTGCCGATTGATGTCCCAGTTTTCAATAGCGTCATCTGCCTCTGGTTCTACCACTCCAAGTTCTAAATCCATTGGTAGTCTTCCGGGCCTTGCTCTCATAAGATAGGCTGGAGTGCAGTTAGTGGAACTTACAGGTATATGGTTATACAAGTCAACCAAATCAGGTAGTAAGTCCGGCCATCGATTTCTGTCTTCCAACGGTATGGATTTCAACAAATCAAGGACAATGTGGTTCATTTTCTCGCAAAGACCGTTGGTTTGAGGATGGTATGGTGTTGTTCTAATTTTCTTACACCCATACATGTGACAGAATTCCTTGAATAGATCAGCTTCGAAAGCAGGTCCTTGATCGGTTAATACTTGCTCCGGATACCCATGCGGTCTGCAGAAGCTTGCTTGAAAGGTTTTTGCTGCCGTCACTGCTGTCTGATCCTTAACTGGTACAACCACCAGAAATCTAGAGTAATGGTCCACCATGGTCAAGGCGTATGAGTATCCAGATCTACTTGGCGACAGTTTGACGTGGTCCAGGGCCACAATCTCCAAGGGACGAGTCGTCCGGATAGGCTGCAGGGGTGCCCTCTGACTACCGTAGTCCTTTCTTCTGAGACCACAGGGTCCACAGTTCCGACACCACCTCTCAATGGAGCTGCGCATCCCTACCCAGTAGAACCGGCACCTCAACAGGGTCTCCAGCTTTCTCCAGCCAAAGTGTCCTGCTTGATCATGGTATGCTTCCAACACCATTTGGACGTCTGCCTTGGGGACCACTATTTGCCAGACCATCTCGTGGGTCCTGGGATTGACGTATCTCCTGCACAACTTCTCACGGTATAGGAATAACCTGCTTCTCTCGTTCCACAGGAGCTTTGCTGACATAGGTGCATCTTTTTCCAAGGAGGAACCTTCCTGTCTTAACAACTCCTTGATACGGCTGACCACTGGATCGCTGTCCTGAGTCTCTTTCCAGCTGTGATGGGGTAAAGGATTTAACGTTGCACCATACTGCTTTCTGTAGACTCGATGCTCGTGGACTACCCCATTTCGATGGAACGCAGGTAGCTCAATTTCTTCCAGGTCGTCCGATTCGTCCTCCGTGTCAGAGTCATGCGGCATTCGGGACAATGCGTCAGCATTAGCATTCTTTCGGCCTGCCCGGTACTTGATAGTAAACTGGTAATTAGACAACCGAGCCATCCAACGCTGCTCCATGGCGCCCAACTTGGCCGTTTCCAGGTGCGTTAGCGGGTTGTTGTCTGTGTACGCCGTGAACTTGTTGGAGGCCAGATAGTGCTTAAATCTTTCAGTAATGGCCCAGACCAGCGCCAGAAACTCCAGCTTGAAGCTGCTATAATTTTCCGGATTCCTCTCAGTTGGCCTGAGTTTTCTGCTGGCATAAGCAATGACTTTTTCTTGGCCATTCTGCTTCTGACTGAGAACTGCTCCTAAACCTTCATTACTAGCATCGGTGTACAGCAGGAACGGTTGGCTGTAATCAGGATACGTCAAGATCTCATCGCCTGTAAGGATCTCTTTCATCTTTTGGAATGCTTCAGCCTGTTCCTTACCCCAATTGAAGGGAGGATTTCTGCTCTTTAGGGATTGGCCTACTAGGAGGTCCTGTAGAGGCGCTGCCTTCTTCGTGTAATCTTTCACGAACCTTCTGTAGTAACCCGTTAGTCCCAGGAACTGTCGCACTTCCTTGAGGTTCTTTGGCTCCGGCCACTTCTGGATGGCAGTGACTTTCTCTGGGTCCGGCGCTACTCCTTCCGAACTGACGATGTGCCCCAAATATTGTACCTTCTGTTTGAGTAGATGGCATTTTGAGGGTTTCAACTTCATCCCGTACCTGGACAGGGACTCAAATACTTCTGCCAGGTGCTTCAGATGGTCCTCATATGTCTTGGAGTACACGATGACGTCGTCTAAGTATAGCAGCACGGTTTCAAAATTGAGATGTCCCAGGCAGTTCTCCATCACTCTCTGAAATGTTCCTGGGGCACTGCTGAGCCCAAACGGCATTCTGTCGAACTCACAGAGCCCCATTGGGGTGGTGAAAGCCGTTTTCTCACGATCCTCCTCAGCCACAGCCACTTGCCAGTATCCACTAGTCAGATCAAGGGTAGAAAAGTAGTTAGCCGTTTTCAGAGCAGCTAATGACTCCTCTATACGTGGTAACGGGTATGCATCCTTGTGTGTTATGCGGTTCACCTGCCTGTAATCCACACACATTCTCAAGCTACCATCTTTCTTTCTAACCAGGACTAGAGGTGCTGCCCAGGGACTACAACTATCCCTGATTACTCCGGCTTCTTTCATATCTCGCAACATTTCCTTAGCCTTCTGATAATGGGCTGGGGGTATAGGCCTATACCGCTCTTTGATGGGAGGATGACTGCCTGTAGGGATATGATGTTGTACTCCCTTAATTATCCCAAAATCAAGTGGATTCTTGCTAAATACTTGGGCGTACTCTTGCACCACCCGTAATACCCCTTGCTTCTGGTGAGCGGGAGTGGTGTCCGTCCCAACATGGAGTTGCTGACACCATTCCGCCACCTGGGTTGCCGGGTCATTGTCCTCCGCTATTTGGCGGGAGTCTAAGGACTCAGCCGGGAGAATAGAATTATTGTCAACAGCATGTAGTTTAGCAATGGTTGCATAACGGGGTAAGTTTACCTCATCATCTCCCCAGTTGAGAAGCCGTACCGGTACTCTTCCATTCACCACTTCCACTACTCCCCTAGCAGTCATAAGTGTAGGTCTATGTTCTGAATGGTGGGGTTCTACTACAGCTTGATAATTCTGTCCTCTCAGACCTATGGCTGCCCTGCACCAGATTATCATTTCACTCATTGGGGGTATCACAATGGGATTCGAGTCAGTGACCCGTACATTACCAATTTCGCCGTCTGTAAGCTTCGCTTGCTGCTGACACACCAGGGCCCGGATCTCTCTTTGGATTACTCCTTTCTGCCTTGGTCGGGCAATCTCAGCGAGCTGTTGGAGTAAGAACACAACTTCTCCCAAACAATTACTGATAATGTTAGTACCCAAAATTATATTTAAACCGTTCTCCTCATTTACAGTCTTTACTACCAGAAGCCCCTGGTCTTTCAACTCCTCTCTGCCCACTTTCACATCTACACATTTTGTCCCGAGTACTTCTACAGGAAGACCATTAGAAGCATACACGGTAAAGTCAGGGCTCGGGGGTTTAAGACTGTCCATTGACCAGAACTTAGTATATAGGGCATCAGGTATTAGGGTCACCTGAGACCCAGTGTCTAACAATGCCGGAACAGCAATACCATCTAGAATGATAGACAGGTAGGGTCGTCCACCCACATACCTGCGGTTCCAGTCTAGGGGGCCTGACGGGTCTCCTCCTGGGTGTTGGCCCTCGGACCCAGGTTCTGCCCGTTTAAAGGACACTGTGGAGACATATGACCTTTCCGGTTGCATCGGTAACAGGTGATCTCCCGACGAGGAGGGTGTTGATCAGAGGTCGCTCCTGGGGGTGGCGTTGTCCTCCTCCGGGGGGGCGACGTCTTCCTTCTTCTCCGGTTCATCCACGGGACGTCTTCTGGGCAATCAGCTAATAAGATCTTCCCTTCTTCCTCTTTCCTCAGCTGCAGGGCACTCATCACAGCAGCCAGATTTTTAGTCAGCTGGCGCACCTCTGAGCGCAGACAGTCCAATTCACTAGGGGGTGTCACCTGCGTTTTGGTTTCGGCCACTAGCGAGGAAAAGGGGGTTGCCGCCGGCTCCAGAGTGACTTCACCCTGACGATGTTGGGTTGCCACCTCAGGTTTGCCCAGGGGCCGCAGCCCTTTTATTGCCATGTCCTTTAGGGCATCAAAGGTAGCATCAGGGTGATCTAAAGACCACCAATTCACAGTTCTGCGTTCCGCTTGGGACCTCAGTCCCTGCACAAATTGTTCTTTCAGCATCTTATTTTCAGCAATGACACTTATGGTATTAACCTGCTTGAGGGCTCTCAGGGCCCCTTGTAGTCGGCAGGCATAGTCCCTTATGCTGTCACTTGGTTGCTGTGAACAGTTATAGAATGCCATCCGGAGATCTGTTTCGGTGCGATCTTCAAAAATGGCCTGTAACTTTAAGAGGATTGCAGGCACCAACTCCTGGTCCGTGGTAGCCCAAGTCTCCACTTCTCTCTCAGCAGCGCCAGTTAGCTGCCCTATTAATACTGCAGCTTTTTGCCTCTCAGACATAGAGTACATTTCCAGGACACTGCATATCTTCCGTTTGAATCCTGCTAAAGTGCCTGGCTCGCCGCTGTACTGGGGAAGCCATTTCGCCCCAGGCATATATGGAAGCGTTAGTGGCATGAGCGGGACCACCGGACTGTGTGCTGGGCCTGCGCCCCCATCTGGCGCTACAACGCCACGCGGTGCGGAGTCGGGTCCTCCGGCTGGGGCCGCACTGTCGGCCGGTTGTTGCAACATATTAGCGCCCCCTTGGTTAAACGGAGCCTACCGGTTTCAGAAGCTGCTATTTCCCAGGCACAGCAGTAGGAACAGGACCTTCGTCGCAGGCGCTCTGATGTCAGAGCGTCCACTTCCTGTCGCAGGACCTGCCGCTGAGTCAGAGCCGGGGGCGTGTCCAAGACTTTGCGCGCTCCTTCAGGTACGCCCACCTTCTTCTCCAGCGCCTCAGGGCGCGAATATGGCGGCAAATATGGCGGTATTTGGCGCCAAACAATAGCAACAGTCTTTTTCACCAAAACACTCCACAGGCACACAGAGCTCGCAATTCTGCAAGTTTCGGATCCTGTTCGTGACGCCAAGTTGTATTGACCCGCCACCACAATTGTGGTTTACCAGAGCAATGGGGTACTCAGAGCCGAGCCCATGGAAGTCTATGGGGTTGTCACAGGTAGCGCTGGCTCGGTCTGTGGCCCTGGCGGTCAGGCGTATGTTGGGGGGAATATTTACAGGGGATAGGTATATATACAGTTCGTGACGCCACCTGTAGTTCTCTGATCACTAAGACCAGCGCTGCTGTAGATCTCTGAGGGGATGGTGAGGCAGCTAGATGTCGGGTCCCCTACAGGTGGGACTCTTCCCTCAGGTCGATAGTTATGGTGGGGTTGTGCAGGGATGCAATCAAATAACTCAGTCTCACACATAGAAGCTTCTTTCCATACCTTTTACTTCAAGTTGTTCAGGCAGGTCCCAGGGAGGCTGTTCGGGGTGGATGAATGCACGTAGCGGTAACAGTTGAGCAGGTTACAGGCCTCCTTCTCTTTCCAAATGATGAGTGAGTCCAAGCTTGCCTGTAGCTAAGTTAACTCTATAGTTTTCAGCTTTTCCCACTAGCTGTACTGCCCGGCCGGTTTTGTGATAGAGCCTTATAAGTGGTGAACTAAGTACTTTCTTTTGCCGCGCGCCGGACTCAGAAGTCTTGTTCTCCTGACTCGGTTACGTACTGGCACTCTAAGGGCGGCTTTCTGCAACCTAAGGTCCAGTAAGACTCTGGCTTTTCTATCACTATGCCTGGAGCTATAGTGACGCTTCGGTCCCCAGTGACCGGTGACAATGTGCAGGATAATCCGATCCTTAAGGCACTTCTGAATCCTTCCCACTATGCCCTTCGCCCTGCTTCTGCTTTCAATGTAGCACTGAAGCGTGAAGATAGAAAGTCAGTTTTCTTCCTTGGTCTCACTGAGTAACTCTCAGTTTCCTCAAAGTTCAGACTGAGTAAAAGGTAACTCTGACTAGACTCGGGATGATAACTAGTCATCCGTTACTAGACTCCACTTCGTTGAATTGGCAGGAACTAATCTTCTGCTCACCCAGAGCTCTGACAGGAATCCTCACTGTCTAAGAAGAACTAGCCCCGACTGCTCTGTACGATGACAGGAAGCTAGACTGACTCTCTCCTGTGCTACACGTCACTCCCCTATACACCCCTGTGGGTGTGTCTGAAGTGTAAGTGAGTGTCAAGCTTTAACTGTTACCTTACTGTGCATTCTCCAGATCCTGTGTGCCTTACATACCAGGGCTACACACATGCATTAGTGTTGTAAGATTGTATGCATGCTGCAGAGCTGTGTGTATCTGTGCAGCAGTGTTGTGTACTTATGCAGTAGATATGTGTGTGTATGTGTAGCAATGCAGTGTGTGCATGTTTACAGCACAGCTGTGTGTGTATGTGTAGCAATGCAGTGTGTGCATGTTTACAGCACAGCTGTGTGTGTATGCAGCAGTATTATGTGATTGTATGTATGCTGCAGAGCTGTGTGTATTTGTGCAGCAGTGTTGTGCATGTATGCATCAGATCTGTGTATGTTTGTAGCAGTGCAGTGTGTCTATGTTTACAGCACAGCTGTGTGTGTGTATGTAGCAGTTTTGTGTCTTTATGTGTGCAGTAGATGCATGTGTATGTTTCAGCAAAGCTGAGTGATAGTTTTCTATATACGAGGGGTGTTCAATAATTTATGTACCTGAATATGAAAACAAAATTTTCTGAAAAAATGGAATTTACTATTTTTCAATGTAATCCCCCATGTCTTCAACACACTTATTCCACTTCACCTCCAGGGATTGGATGCCCTTAGAAAAGAAGGAGAAAGAAATCACTGGAGCCAGGTCTGGACTGTAGGGAGGATGGTTAACCCCTTTACCCCCTAAGGGTGGTTTGCACATTAATGACAGGGGCCAATTTTTACAATTCTGACCACAGTCCCTTTATGAGGTTATAACTCTGGAACGTTTCAACGGATGTTCGCGATTCTGAGATTGTTTTCTCGTGACATATTGTACTTCATGTTAGTGGTAAAATTTCTTCTATATAACTTGAGTTTATTTATGAAAAAAACGAAATATGGCAAAAATTTTGAAATTTTCAAACTTTGAATTTTTATGCCCTTAAAACAGAAAAATGTCACACAAAATAGTTACTAAATAACATTTCCCACATGTCTACTTTACATCAGCACAATTTTGGAAACAAAATTTTTATTTGTTAGGAAGTTATAAGGGTTAAAAGTTACAGCGATTTCTCATTTTTACAACAAAATTTACAAAACCATTTTTTTTGGGACCACCTCACATTTGAAGTCACTTTGAGGGGTCTATATGGCAGAAAATACCCAAAAGTGACACCATTCTAACAACGGCACCCCTCAAGGTGCTCAAAACCACATTCAAGAAGTTTATATATTAACCATTCAGGTGCTTCACAGGAATTTTTGGAATGTTTAAAAAAATGAACATTTAACTTTTTTTCACAAAATATTTAATTTAGATCCATTTTTTTTTATTTTACCAAGGGTAACAGGAGAAATTGGACCACAAAAGTTGTTGTGCAATTTGTCCTGAGTACGCTGATAACCCATATGTGGGAGTAAACCACTGTTTGGGCGCATGGCAGAGCTCGGAAGGGAAGGAGCACCGTTTGACTTTTTCAACACAGACTTGACTGGAATTGAGATTGTATGCCATGTCACGTTTGGAGAGCCCCTGATGTGCCTAAACAGTGGAAACACCCAATCCTAACCCCAACACACCCCTAACCCTAATCCCAACCCTAACCACAAACCTAACCCTAACCCTAATGGGAAAATGGAAATAAATACATTTTTTTAATATTTTTATTTTTTCCTAACTAAGGGAGTGATAAAGGGGGGATTTGATTTACTATTTATAGCGGGTTTTTATGTTTGGCAGCTGTCACGCTAAAAGACGCTTTTTATTCAAAAAAATAGTTTTTGCATCACAGACTTTGAGAGCTATAATTTTTCCATATTTTGGCCCACAGAGTCATGTGAGGTCTTATTTTTTGCGGTACAAGTTGACGTTTTTGTTGGTACCATTTTTGGGCACATGACATTTTTCAATCGCTTTTTATTACGATTTTTGGGAGGCAGAATGAACAAAAACCAGCAATTCATTTGGGGGGGTCGTTTATACCGTTCCACGTCTGGTAAAATTAATAATGCAGTTTTATTCTTTGGTTAGTACGATTACGGGGATACCTCATTTGTATCATTTTTTACGTTTTGGCGCTTTTATAAAATGAAAACTATTTTATGAAAAAAATAATTATTTTTGCATCGCTTTATTCTGCGAGCTATAACTTTTTTATTTTTTTGCTGATGCTGTTTCGTGGCTCATTTTTTGCGGGACAAGATGACATATTCAGCGGTACCACGTTTATATCCGTCTTTTTTATCGCGTGTTATTCCACTTTTTGTTCGGCGGTATGATGATAAAGCATTTTTTTTTTGCCTTTTTTTTAAGGGATTCATTAAAGGGGTTAACTAGTGGGACATTTTTATAGGGTGGGTCGTTACGGACGTGGTAATACTAAATATGTGAACTTTATTGTTTTTTTATTTACATAATAATAATGTGTGTATTGGGGAAATATTTTTTTTTTTTTAGGGATTTTTTTAAAAATATTTTTACACGTATATTTTATTTTTTTTAACATTTTTACTTTGTCCCAGGATGGGACATCACTATATAGTGTCAGATCGCTGATCTGAAAGTTTGCAGAGCACTGTGTCAGATCAGCGATCTGACAGACAGAGCAGGAGGCTTGCCGGCGCCTGCTCTCAGCAGGCACTGACAAGCCTCCTCTCTGCAGGACCTGAAAAGACCCCGCCGCCATCTTGGATCCGGGTACCTGCAGGGATCACATCGCATTGCTCTGAGGGTCTCAGGGAAGCACACTGGGAGCCCCCTCCATACGCGATGCTTCCCTATGCCACTGGAATGCTGCGATCATGTTTGATCGCAGTGTGCAGGGGGTTAAAGTGCCAGGAGCGGTCCGTGACCGCTCCTGGCACTTAGTGCCGGGTGTCAGCTGTGAGAATCAGCTGACACCCGGCCGCGATCAGCCGCACTCACCATGAGCATGGCCGATCGAACATGACGTACTATCCCGTCCAGGGTCAATATGGCCCACGTCACATGGACGGGATAGTATGTCTAAGGTCAGAGAGGGGTTAAGCTCCATGAAGCCGCAGACTCTGATAGCAAACTTGTCATTGGCCAGATTTGTGAGCTGGAGCATAAGCGCAGCTGACAGCAACTTTTCTGTTTGAGTGCTATCATAATGCCTTCATTGTTGAAGCATAGGTGTCCTGTACTTTTTGTCTTGTGTGGCATCAATTCTAGTAATAAAACGCCTTCTTTATCAAAAAAAACTGTTGCCATTATTTTTCCAGCCAACAGCTGGACACAAAATTTCTTCAGAGTTGGTGACCCCTTGTGATTCCATTGCATGAACTCTTGTTTGGTCTCAGAATCATGGTGGTGGACCCATGTTTTCTCACCCATAGTAATTCGAGAGTAGAAATCTTCTGGATTTTCTCTAAACATACCTAAATTCTCTTGGCTAAATTACTGCCGACTAGTGTTGAGCGATACGATACCCCAAGTATCGGGTATCGGCCGATATTAGCTCTATCGGACTTTCGATACTTAGTTCCGATATTTTCGTCTTATCGGATACCGGAATCGGATTTGTCACTGTCACTGTCAGTGTCCGTCGGTCGGGTCTGTCAGGAGTCAGCGGCACTTACCTGGCAGAAGATCTCCGGCGGTCACGGCCTGGACTGCTTGATGACCGCCATCATCTTTCCCCGGCGGTCACATGCAGTTTCTCGCGATAACTGCAGTGACTGCTGGGTAATCCCGGCCGTAAAGCAGTCAGTCCGATGACGTCACCGCCGGGGAAGCAGGTAATCAGCTGTGCTGCGTCGAGATGACAGGCTCTGCCTGTCATTGCGATGTAGCAGAGCTGGATCGTCGTGGGACCCTCGTTACTATGGACTGCGTCGGACAGGTGGTATACTGTTGGTTTGTTTTTTTTCTTTTTTTACAGGAGATCGATGGCGTCGCAGGAATGAGAGTACAATAAAAGAAATGAAAACTGTGTTGTCTTTTTTATTTCAGTAAAATACTTTTTTCTTGCTGTGTCTTTTTTTTTATACATTTAAAAACTTTGGGATTAATAATGGATCGGTGTCTTAGTGACACCTCTCCATTATTAAACGGGCTTATTCTCACCGTGCAATCAACGGTGACATTAACCCTTATTACCCCGCTTGCCACCGCTACAGGGCAGTGGGAAGAGCCGGGTAAAGTGCCACAATTGGCACATCTTTTGATGCGCCAAATGTGGGGCTGCTGTAGCCTGGTATTATCAGGCTGTTGAGGGCCAAAATCCATGGGCCTTGACAGTCTTTTAATACCAGGCCACAGCAGTCTGCATTTTACTTGGCTGGTTAACAAAAATAGGGGGACCCCTACGCCGTTTTTTTTTCGAGGGGATCCCCTATTTTTGTTAACCAGCCAAGCTAAGCAGACTGCTGTGGCCTGGTATTATCAGGCTGGCAAGGTCCATGGATATTGGATCCTTACCAGCCTGAAAAACCAGGCCTCAGCAGTCTGCTTCATCTGGCTGGTTAACAAAAATAGGGGGGACCCCACGCCAAATTTTTTTCGAGGGGATCCCCTATTTTTGTTAACCAGCCAAGATATGCAGACTGCTGTGGCCTGGTATTATCAGGCTGGCAAGCAGGGTCGGACTGAGGCACCGGGACACCGGAGAAACCTACGGTGGGCCCCAGCTCCTGCGTGGTGGGCCCTGATTTGAAAGGATAGGTCGCGGGGCAGAGGGGGTGGTGGCCCCGGGGCCCGCGCTCTGAGGGGGCCCACCCGGAGCTACGATACAGTTACATTCTGCGGCAGAGCAGGGAGAATCGCTCTCCCTGCTCTGCCGCTCGGAAGCTATGGGGCCTGAACAGGCGTTGGGGGGGCCCGGTGCCAGCAGTGGGCCCCCCCCCCGTCATCAGAGGGTCAGCTGTATCGGCATCCAGCCGATAAAGCTGACCGCATGGAGAGAGAAGGAGCGAGCGCTCCTACTCTCCCATAATCCCCCTCTCAGCGTATGACAGCGGGCGCAATAACATCACCTGCCGGCGCCCGCTGTCAGACGCTGAGAGGGAGAACAGTGAGCAGCACAGGAGCCGGGAGGTGAGGTTTTTTTTTATTTTTTTTTTAATGGGGATGCAGTCGAGTCCTGGCTGGAGAAGTCGTCATGTCGGTGTGGGCCAGATGGAAAAGACATGAAAAGTGAACAATTCCATTAGAAAGAACATCAGCGGTAAGTCATTATCTGTACCTGTGCTGTAATCTATTATATGTTCTGTAGGACTGGTATTATTTAACACAGACCATATGGCGGTAATATCAATATTGGTCTTTTTATATAGAGATTATTTTGGCCAACAGCGCGGTCATTTGCTGAGGTTCTCTGATGATGGGCCCACTCAGAAGTTTTGCCCCCACTAAACCAAAACCCTAGCTACGCCTATGGCTCTCTCTCTAGTCTTTCTTTCTCGCTCTCTGTTCTTTCCTTCTCGCTCTCTGTTCTTTTTTCTCTCTGTTCTTTCTTTCTCTCTTTTCTTTCTTTCCTCTCTTTCTTTCTCTGTTTGTTCTTTCTCTCTCGCTGCTCTTTCTTTCTTTTCCTCAGTACCAGCCACTGTGCCCTCATTACCAGTCAGTGTGATCAGCAGTGCTAAATGGTTACGCTTGGGGCGAGGATATGGGTGTGATTAGCTGTGAAATGGGTGTTGTCGGGGCGTGGCCTAAAATTTTCAGCGGCGCGCAACACGCGCCGCAGCCTTTAATCCTCTTTCCTGTCTTCCAAATTTGGGAGGTATGCTGTATGACCTCCCTACAACTTCTGGCCATGCTCCTGATGAGCGCGACGGATGGTCTCGTGAGGGATCTCCTCCCACACCTGGACTAAAGCATCCACCAACTCCTGGACAGTCTGTGGTGCAACGTGGCATGGCCTAAAATTTTCTGCAGCATGCACAGCGTGCCACAGCCTTTGTCCCTCTTTCCCTTATTCAAAGGTTGGGAAGTATGATGTTGGGCCGCAAGAATATATTTTCTCTGGTGGGCCCAAGGTACTCCAGTCCGACGCTGCTGGCAAGGTTCATGTATGTTGGCTCCTTAACAGCCTTAAATACCATGCCTCAGCAGCAGGGGCGTACATATAAATCATGGGGCCCCATAGCAAAAGTCTGAATGTTCCACACCCCCCCAAAAAAAAAAACCCAGAGGCATTGTAAATGTAAAGTGCCAGCACAGTGAGGGAAGTTGAGTCGCACAGAGACAGGGGTTTTGGAGGTACTCGGCACCGATCACGTCGACTTCTATGGGGGATGTCACGAGTAGCACAGCTCGGTCCGTGACCTGGGCAATCACTGGAATGTGGGATATTTCCAGGGGATGATAGAATGTTCGTGTAGTTTGTCGTGACGCCACCTGTAGTACCTGGTCAGGGTGTCCAGCGCTGCTGTGCAGGTCCTCTGGAAGGGATGGTGTAGTGCAGGTAGGTGAAAAGTCTTCTACAGGTAACACGCTATCCTTCCAGGGCAGATAGATGTGAGATAGAGCAATGGTGCAAAGTGATGTAGCAGAGTGGACTATGCGACGTAGTAAGAAAGCAGGAAACACTTCAAGTTAAACGTTGCATAATAAAATTTTTAATAATAACATTACAAAAGTGCAAATGGCTTATATTATGTGACATGTTTTGTTACTGTTCATACCCTTGATATGTGTTATACATGTGTGTTAATAAATACATATTCAACAAAAGTGCAAATAGCATTAGTGCCGAAGTTCGTGGAGACTTCTTAGGACTACAACCCCACCCGGGGTAACTTCACAGTGTCCTTTACTTGTGCTTGTGGAGGACTCGCTCCAAACCTCCAACTGTGGTCTTGGGTGGACTGCAAGACTTTCCTTGAGCAGACCTCACTTTCGGCCACACCAAACGGGTTTTTAGTTTCTGAGGTAGTTGAAAATAGTGCACAGTAAAGTTTTTTGTAAAACCAAGATGGAGCACCGAAGTGCCAACTATTTACAGAAAAATTTGTGAGCCAGTACAGTTCATGGCTTCAAAGTTCAACATTTTCATTACAGTGAAACACCATTACCCAACCTGGGTATATTAAGGCAACAATAAACTTGTTCTTCTGAACATTCACCCGTCCGGGTACATCAAACCATTACCCAACCTGGGTATATTAAGGCAATAAACTTCTTTTTATGAACATTCACCCGTCCGGGTACATCAATAATTTAACTATTTACATACAGAGACCCTGTCCGGGTTATTTAGACTTCTTTGGCTGGCCTCTTCCAGGTACCACCTGGTACTCTTCTGGAGCTTGCCAAACATCCGTGACAGGAGGGTCCACCCAGACCTGATGACGTCGTGTGGCCAGTACAGTGACGTCGTGACCCGCTATATGGGTCTGTGTGGCCACCTCTTTCATCTCCCTCCGGGTCTGGACCCCTATGTCCCGGATTGAACGAACCCCAGGGGGCCTAACAGGCGCCGGGTACGGGCCAGCTATCATTATCATGTCCATAGCTGGGGCTGAGAAAATATATCATTGCACAACTGTGGTGGTGCACAAGTAGGTGATTAGCCCAATATAGTGAATAGAAAACTTGGCACTCAACTTTGTAATATTGGTATATCCAGTTTTATTGCAGTCACAGTACACGTGGGTACAAGATGGAAACGTTTCGGTCCAACATGGACCTTCATCAATCTGACGGCAATATAGAACAAAATGAAAATAACAAATAATAAATAATAAATAACGAAAAAAAGGGGGGGGGTGAAAAAAGGTTACCATAGGTACCAGATAGAGACCCTACGGTTTTATAACCAATTTTAGGAATAGACATGAGGCATAAGGTAAATAAATGAAAAGAAAAGGAAAAAGAAAAAAGAAAAAAGTTCAGATACCTACCCGACTGCTAATAGGTAGATTTTTGCTCTTAATGTGAGATATATAGACTGTATGTCTATGGGGAGAAGAAATTGAAGAACTTAAATGTATAGGAGGTGCCCACGCAGAATACAGGTGTATAGATCAATCAAATATATATTACCTTAGTGGAGAGAATCATAAAGATGGATTTGTCTATAAGGCGGACGAGTTAATATAGGACCTGAGGAAAGATTGCCATGTGTATATAACCATGATGATGGTTTAATAATCTATATCCATATTTATAATAAAGTATACCTGAAGGTCCAAGGAAAAAGGGTTTGTGATGATCCACAAGGATTCCTAGTGTATTGATTAGATATCTGTGGAGATACAGAGAATGTATGGGAATAACCTCTTGGGTTATATTGCCCCGTTCGTGAAAGAATTGCTACACCTTATTTATATATACAGATGAAGTCACAATGGAGTAGTGGTGTTTCATATTACTCCCCTTCCCTCTTCTGGAAGTGATACCCTGCGTTATGTATTGCCAGTAAAGGACGCTATATAGGCAGTGAACAAATAAATAACAGGGGTGTTCAAGGTTACTTACATGTAGGTAGCGCCGTCCTCTCCAACACTGACGCGGTATCCGCCGCTTGTCAGATGGAGTGGTCGCATACCTGCATGTTTAAATAAGGAAAAGGCAGGACTTCGTGATGTGTCAGTGAGACGCGTCACCGGAAGTGCGTCGCCGGAAGTGTCCTAAGATGGGACTAAGTGATGTGTCAGTGAGACGCGTCACCGGAAGTGACGTTGGGTGGAGCGCGTCACCGGATGTGACCTATGCGGTTCACAGTTGTCGGCGCTTGCGTTTCACCACTGTGTGGTGTAAGGTCTCGCTGAAAAATAAGATGTTTAGGGGGGAGATGAGCCGAGCAAAGTCCTGAATACTTGCAGTGTTTGTAAGTTGGGGAGAGCAAAAAGTAAAGAAGGAAAGGAAAAATAAGTGTTCAATATAAACTAGTTTATTACGGTATATAGAGGTAAATAGAATGCGATTCATGACAGTGGGGATATCGGGGGCAAGGATTGCAGTCGGGTAGGGAGAGTCCAAGGGTGAGGGTCAAGACATTTCAGTATAATCGACTCTGTAATGAAGAGAAAACAGAGTTAGAATGTTCATAATATATCCTATATACGATAATTCCTTCTATATCATATTTTAAATGAGTAAATACAAAGTCCAACAAGAACCAGACTTAATAAGGTAATTGTTCAGAGATATATAGGCAATTTCAGGGGGACATCAATACAATGGATAATCATAACATTTAGAGTATTATAGTATAGTAAATGTGGGAGTTCAGTTCCGTTAAGGATACAGGATTCCCAACGATGCATAAAATACATAAGATAATCAGATGGATCAAATGGCAAGCAGAATACCTGTAAAATGTGATTTAGATGAAGGAAAAAAGATCATAGTCCCTGTTAAGGCCCTTAGGTGATAGGGTCTGGAGTTCGTGTATCCAGTACGCCTCCCGTTTTTTGAGAAGGCGTATACGATCACCACCTCGTCTGGGTGTAGGGACATGTTCAATGACCTGAAATCTCAGTTGTGATATTTGATGACCTTTTGTAATAAAGTGGTAGGGTATGGGAAGTAATAGGTTCTTGCATCTGATTGTGGACTTATGCTTTGAAATCCTGTCTTTTATCGCTTGTGTCGTCTCTCCCACATACAGGAGACCGCATGGACATTTAATGAGATAAATGACATAGGATGAATTACAAGTAGAGTAGCACTTTATGTTGTATTTTTTGCCAGACTGGGGGTGATGTATAAGGTCACCTCTAAGCACATTATTACACCGGTTGCAGTGTAGACATGGGAAAGTTCCCATTTTGGGATTGGATAGAAATCTCTGTGTATGTGTTTGAGTATGACCACCAATGTCAGCTCTGACTAGGTCATCCCGGAGGTTTGGTGCTCTTTTGTAGCAAGGTAGGAAGGGGTTTCTGAATTCTGGTACCTCCGGATGTGCTTTGCTGAGTAATCCCCAATGTTGTCTGATTGTTTTATGTAGTATTTGGACATAGGGATGATAGGTATGGACAAAGGGGATTCTATCCCCAATCGGGGATCTAGGTCCTACTGTCGGTGTGACTGCCTCCGTGAGAAGACCGGTAGGATACCCCCGCTCCAGGAATTTATTGTGCATTTCACTTTGACGTTGCGTGCGTCTGCATTGGTCAGATACAATTCTGTGTACCCGTTGGAATTGAGATCGTGGTATAGATTTTTTTACCGCAGGTGGGTGTAAACTATTAAAATGCAAAAGACTGTTACGGTCCGTGGGTTTTGTAAAGATGTCCGTGCTTAAATTGCCATGTTGGTCTTTAATGACCGTAGTGTCAAGGAAATTGACCTTTTCTAGGTCCTCAGTCATAGTAAATGAGAGGCCTGGCCAGGCCCCATTGAGCTTCTCAAGAAATAGTTGTAGCGTCGATTTTGGTCCTTCCCAGATGCAAAAAATGTCGTCTATGAATCTGATCCATAGACGACCATATGTGCAAAAAAGGGGGTCAGTGTATACTATCTCTTCTTCAAACTTAGCCATGTAACAGATTGCGTAGGGGGGGCCACATTCGACCCCATGGCCGTCCCCTTGATTTGCATGTAGAAAGTTTCTTCGAACAAAAATAAATTTTTAGTGAGAACTATAGTCAGGAGTTCTAAGCAGAATTGAATACATTCGCTATGCATCTGGGAAGATTCCAGTAGTTGTCTGGTGCATGAAATACCCTGTGTATGTGGTATTGACGTATACAGGTCCTTCACGTCTAGAGTGACAAGGATAGTTGATTCGGATAGGGGGCCCAGAGAACATTTATGAACATTCACCCGTCCGGGTACATCAATAATTTAACTATTTACATACAGAGACCCTGTCCGGGTTATTTAGACTTCTTTGGCTGGCCTCTTCCAGGTACCACCTGGTACTCTTCTGGAGCTTGCCAAACATCCGTGACAGGAGGGTCCACCCAGACCTGATGACGTCGTGTGGCCAGTACAGTGACGTCGTGACCCGCTATATGGGTCTGTGTGGCCACCTCTTTCATCTCCCTCTGGGTCTGGACCCCTATGTCCCGGATTGAACGAACCCCAGGGGGCCTAACAGGCGCCGGGTACGGGCCAGCTATCATTATCATGTCCATAGCTGAGGCTGCTGAGGAGACCACTGAGGGAGGCTGGGGAGATTTACGGCGTGGGGTGGGCACTTGTGCAGAGGCCTGGTTGGGGGAGGCTGAAGGCTCGTAGGGTCTGTCAGTTTCCTGACACTCTGGGGAGTAGGGGTCGCACCTGGTAACATTTAGGGCGTACCATCCATTGTAACCCCAGTGTCGGGTGTAAGTCACCAAGTCTCCTGGCAACAGGTCCCTCCCCGGGTGTCCTTCTGGGAGGTGAGCCTCCACGTCCCGCCAGGTTACAAAAACTTCTAAATAAAGTCCAGGCTCCTGGATGAAGCCCCAACCACCTTTTAACTTAAAGTTCCGTACTGCACCCTTACGCCGCGGCTCCCTCACCGTACTTTTATCCTTTCTAGTGTTGAGCGATACGATACTGCAAATATCGGGTATCGGCCGATATTAGCTGTATCGGGCTTTCGATTCCGAGTACCGATATTTTCGTCATATCGGATACCGGAATCGGGATTGTCACTGTCACTGTCTGTGTCCGTCGGTCGGGTCTGTCACTGTCAGTGTCCGTCGGTCGGGTCTGTCAGGAGTCAGCGGCACTTACCTGGCAGAAGATCTCCGGCGGTCACGGCCTGGACTGCTTCATGGCCGCCATCATCTTTCCCCGGCGGTCACATGCAGTTTCTCGCGATAACTGCAGTGACTGCTGGGTAATCCCGGCCATAAAGCAGTCAGTCCGATGACGTCACTGCCGGGGAAGCAGGTAATCAGCTGTGCTGCGTCGCGATGACAGGCTCTGCCTGTCATTGCGATGTAGCAGAGCTGGATCGTCGTGGGACAGTCGTTACTATGGACTGCGTCGGACAGGTGGTATACTGTTGGTTTGTTTTTTTTCTTTTTTTACAGGAGATCGATGGCGTCGCAGGAATGAGAGTACAATAAAAGAAATGAAAACTGTGTTGTCTCTTTTATTTCATTAAAATACTTTTTTCTTGCTTTGTCTTTTTTTTATGCATTTAATAACTTTGGGATTAATAATGGATCGGTGTCTTATTGACGCCTCTCCATTATTAACCGGGCTTATTGTCACCGTGCAATCAACGGTGACATTAACCCCTTATTACCCCGCTTGCCACCGCTACAGGGCAAGTGGGAAGAGCCGGATAAAGTGCCACAATTGGCACATCTTTTGATGCGCCAAATGTGGGGCTGCTGTAGCCTGGTATTATCAGGCTGTTGAGGGCCAAAATCCATGGGCCTTGACAGTCTTTTAATACCAGGCCGCAGCAGTCTGCATTTTACTTGGCTGGTTAACAAAAATAGGGGGACCCCTACGCCGTTTTTTTTTCGAGGGGATCCCCTATTTTTGTTAACCAGCCAAGCTAAGCAGACTGCTGTGGCCTGGTATTATCAGGCTTGCAAGGTCCATGGATATTGGATCCTTACCAGCCTGAAAAACCAGGCCTCAGCGGTCTGCTTCATCTGGCTGGTTAACAAAAATAGGGGGGACCCCAAGCCAATTTTTTTCGAGGGGATCCCCTATTTTTGTTAATCAGCCAAGATATGCAGACTGCTGTGGCCTGGTATTATCAGGCTGGCAAGGTCCATGGATCTTGGCTCCTTAACAGCCTGAAAATCCAGGCCTCAGCGGTCTGCTTCATCTGGCTGGTTAACAAAAATAGGGGGGACCCCACGCCATTTTTTATTCGAAGGGAACCCCTATTTTTGTTAATCAGTTCCCTCTGACGTCACTGATTGTGTCCCTGGCTGACCTGAAGTGAAAGTGGAAAGCAATCAATTAAGCTTTCCACTTCCTCTCCTGTCAGCCAGGAGAGGAACTTATTCATTTGGGGGTTTACTGTGAGGCTGCAGCATTAGCTGCGGTCCCTGCAGTAAACATTAACCCTTTCTGAAGGATTACACCATGGGACCTGACTGTGCATGGGATAGGTAAGAATAATTTTGCTTTTTTATTTTATTTTTATTACAGGAAATGGTTTTTGCAGTCAAATAAAAGATGGTCAAAAACATGTGTCTTTATTTCATTAAAATGATTTTTAATTAAAGTGTGTGTGTTTTATTTTTATTTCATGCAATAGGATTAATAATTGATAGTTGTCTAATTGACAGCTCTCAATTATTAACCTGGCTTAAGGTCACCTTTCAATTGCAATGTGGCTTTAACCCCATATTAACCCATTCGCCACCGCTACAGGGCAATGGGAATAGACGGGCAAAGTGCCAGAAAGGGCGAATCTAATTATAGATTTGTCTTTTCTGGGGTGTCTGGGGGCAGATGTTAGTAGCCGGGGGGGCCAAAAATAATGGTCCCTCTCTGGGCTATTATTATCTGCCCCATTCGCTGGCTTTGTCTGTCTGGTTGCGAAAATAGGGCGGGAGCCCACGCATTTTTTTTAAACAATTTTACACCTCATATATATATATATATATATTATATATATATATATATATATATATATATACATGTCATTGAATTTGTGACACATATATATATATTTATATTTATAGTTCATACACTTCTACATAGTATAATAGCCGCTAATTCAATTGCAGGCTTTTGTGAAAATGCAGAACCCGACATGAAATGACACTTGGTGTACATAGGGTTAACCATGTCTTTTCATGTCCTTTGCTATCTGATTTGCACAAACAATTACATCAGTCTATGTGTGCAAAATTTCACACCTGTAGGGGTTAATTAAAGGTGTAAATTCGTAGCAAAAAAGTCCGTTTTTTTTACAACGAATTTACACCTTTAATTAACCCCTACAGGTGTGAAATTTTGCACACATAGACTGATACCAGGCCACAGCAGTTTGTGCAAATCAGATAGCAAAGGACATGAAAAGACATGGTTAACCCTATGTACACCAAGTGTCATTTCGTGTCGGGTGCTTCTGTCTTTTCACAGAAGCCGGCTTTACCCGGCAATTGAATCAGAGGATATTTTACTATGTAGAAGTGTATAAACTATACATTATATGTATATATATATGTCACAATGACATGTATATATATATATATATATATATATATATATATATATATATATATATGTATTATATGTGTGTATATTTAGTGTTTACAAGGAAATAAAGGTTTTTTTTAGTTGCGATATTTTGTTCCCATAGACTTACATGGGACTTCCGGTATCGGAATCGGATATCGACGATATTTAGTGATATCGGCGATACCATTCCGATCCGATATTTTTAGATATCGAGCAGTATCGCTCAACACTAATCCTTTCTCATACGTGCCTTCTCTGCCAGGTCCTTCTCCAGGTGACGTTGCCGAAGCTTTTG
Source organism: Oophaga sylvatica (assembly GCA_033576555.1). NCBI lineage: Eukaryota > Metazoa > Chordata > Amphibia > Anura > Dendrobatidae > Oophaga > Oophaga sylvatica. Next base: position 148,656,145 of record JARQOD010000008.1, on the reverse strand, counting down.
GGATTCTCGCTGCTCCCTTTGTCGCTCTGCTTCCCGCTCCCGACGTCTCCACTCTTCCTCCTGACGCCGGTTGTAATTCTCCTCCACCAGCATCTCCATGTCTCCACCATCAAACGCCAGCTTACGATGTACGGTTTGCGGCAGCTCTCCTGGTGCCCGCCAGTCCTGGCGGCGCTCACCTGCGGCGGAAGTAGCCGGCTCTGGAACAGATGACGGTCGGGGCTCCGGTACAGGCAGGTACAGCTCTGGTGCCTGCGCGGCCTCCTCCATGAGGACGGGTGTCGCTTCTTCTGCCTCAGCGACGGGGGCAGACAGCGGGATCTGGGGTGCTGGTGCGGCGTTTTCTGCAGGAACGGGTGCCTCCACTGTGATACTGGCAACCGGTTCAGATTGCAAGGGCTGGGATGCCCGCACGGCCTCCTGTACTGGAACGGGTGCCTCCACTGAGATACTGGCAACCGGTTCAGATTGCAAGGGCTGGGATGCAGGCACGGCATCCTCTACTGGAACGGGTGCCTCACCTTCCGATACAGACACTTCAGGGGTAAGAGGGATTGGCGCCGCTCCAATTGTAGTTTTAGGGCCCGCCAGCTCGCTTCCATCCTGGCGACCTCCTCCCGGTGCCGGGCCAGGTCTCTCAGGGTATCCTCCGCTTCTTCCAGCGTAGTAGGGTTTCCAGGCCGGGTGCCAAACGGTGGCTCCGTGGCGATCGGGTCGCTTCCGTGGGGGGAGAGCTCTGACTCCTCCATCCCTTCCCACTTCTGCTCACGTCCATTCGCCATCTCAGCAAAGTCACATGTGTCATTAGCATCAGGAGAGGCGACATCTTTTGTAGGGAGGCGGGACCTTCGCGTTCGTTTACGCCCACTGAGGAGGATGAGGAGGTGGAACTCCAGAGCTGTGGGGCACGATCTTACATTGCAGTAACATTTAGAGTGTGCGGACATCGTTTTCGCACCACGGAGTGAGTGTACGCCCATGAGAGCACCCCCTTATTCTTCACCTGTGCCTCGTGGCGCAGATATGATGGAAAAATGGCAAATACAGTCTATGATGATTTTTGCAATTCTCAAGCAAAAAAACAGTTCAATTAAGGCACACAGGACTCGCTTATAGCGAGCTTCTGAATCCTGTTCGCTGGGTGCGATGCAACATCTCTGTGGCGACTGGACCCTCGGGTGCTTCTGTCTTTTCACAAATGCCGGCTTTACCCGGCAATTGAATCAGAGGCTATTTTACTATGTAGAAGTGAATAAACTATAAATATATGTATATATATATGTCACAATGACATGTATATATATATGTATTCTAAGTGTGTATATTTTGTGTTTACAAGGAAAGAAAGTGTTTTTTTAGTTGCGATATTTTGTTCCCATAGACTTACATGGGACTTCCGGTATCGGAATCGGATATCGCCGATAGTGATATCGGCGATACCATTCCGATCCGATATTTTTAGATATCGAGCAGTATCGCTCAACACTACTGCCGACATGTTTTTTTTCTCAGGGTCAACATCCGTGGCACACCACGATCTTTGAGATCATCGAAACATCGTGAATGGTGCTTGTAACTGTGCCAACTGAAATGCCTAATTCATGAGCTGTAACACTGACTGTGACCCAACGATCTTCCAAAATCATGGCCTCCCCACTTTATGACACATTTGTTGAAAATGCTTTGACAGGTCTCCCTGAAACTGGATTATCTTCAATTGATTCCCTACCCATATAAAATGGCTTGACCAAATACTTTACTTGGTAGTAGGAAGGTGCATCACCACCTAATACAGAAGTCATCCTTTCACCGATATCTTTAGTCTTCTTTTTTCCTTTCTAATGAATTTAATCACAAAACAAAGCTCCAAATCCCTCACTTTCTTTATAGAGCTGCACTGTACTGCACTTGCCATCCTGTCACTTCCTGTGCATTCATCAGACTGAAAAGCTCAGGTCTCTAACACAGACAGAACATGCAGAACTTATTGTACACCCCTCACATGCTGCAAAGCTGTGTTTATCTGAGCAGCCGCTATGTGAGTAAATGAATCTACAGCAGCAACTAAAAGTTTTGCATTTTTTTTTAAAGTGTGATTGCTTCTGTCTGGTTGTTGTGATGTCATTTTCCTGGTAATGAATTGAAAGTACAGAAAGTTGTCATACAAGACCTTAATTTTAATCAAAATGCTTTAGAATATACAGGTGCTTCTCACAAAATTAGAATATCATCAAAAAGTTAATTTATTTCAGTTCTTCAATACAAAAAGTGAAACTCATATATTATATAGAGTCATTACACACAGAGTGATCTATTTCACGTGTTTATTTCTGTTAATGTTGATCATTATTGCTTACAGCTAATGAAAACCCAAAAGTCATTAATTAGAATAATTAACAAAAAACACCTGCAAACGTTTCCTAAGCATTTACAAAGGTCCCTTAGTCTGTTTCAGTAGGCTCCACAATCATGTGGAAGACTGCTGACTTGACAGAAGGCAGTCATTAACACACTCCACAAGGAGGGGAAGCCACAAAAGGTCACTGATAAAGAAGCCGGCTGTTCACAGAGAGCTGTATCCAAGCATATTAATGGAATGTCGAGTGGAAGGAAAAATTGTGGAAGAAAAAGGTGCACAAGCACCGGGATAACCGCAGCCTTGAAAGGATTGTTAAGAAAAGGCCATTCAAAAATTTTGGGGAGATTCACAAGGAGTGGACTGCTGCTGGAGTCATTGCTTCAAGAGACACCACACACAGACGTATCGAGGACATGGGCTACAAGTGTCGCATTCCTTGTGTCAAGCCACTCATGACCAAAAGATAACACCAGAAGCATCATACCTGTGCCAAGGAGAAAAAGAACCGGACTGTTGTCAGTGGTCCAAGGTGTTGTTTTCAGATGAAAGTAAATTTTTCATTTAATCTAGAAATCGCGGTCCCAGAGTCTGGAGGAAGAATGGAGAAGCCACAATCCAAGCTGATGGAGGTCTAGTGTGAAGTCTCCACAATCACTGATGTTTGGGGAGCCATGTCATCTGCTGGTATAGGTCCACTGTGTTTTATCAAGACCAAAGTCAGCACAGCCGTCTACCAGGACATTTTACAGCACTTCATGCTTCACTCTGCTGACAAGCTTTTTGTAGATGGAAATGTCATTCTCCAGCAGGACTTGGCCCCTGTCCACACTGCCAAAAATACCAATACCTGGTTTACAAACAACAGTATCACTGTGCTTGATTGGCCAGCAAACTACCCTGAACTTAACCACGTAGAGAATCTATGGGATATTGTCAAGAGGAAGATGAGAGAAACCAGACCCAACAATGCAGACGAGCTGAAGGCTGCTATCAAAGCAACCTGGGCTTCCATAACACCTCAGCAGTGCCACAGGCTGATCGTCTCCATGCCACGCCGCATTGAAGCAGTAATTGATGCAAAAGGAGCGCGACCAAGTATTGTGTGCATTTACTGAACATACATTTCAGTAGGCCAACATTTCAGATTTTACAATCATTTTTCAAGTTGATGTTATAAAGTATTCTAATTTAATGAGATAATGACTTTTGAGTTTTCATTGGCTGTAAGCCATAATAATCAACATTAACAGAAATAAACACGTGAAATAGATCACTCTGTGTGCAATGAGTCTATAGAATATATGAGTTTCACTTTTTGTATTGAAGAACTGAAATAAATTAACTTTTTGATGATATTCTAATTTTGTGAGAAGCACCTGTAGGTATGGTAATTTAATGATAGAAAAATAACTGCCTAAAGTTTTGCATCTACTGTTAATTGATCACAACATAGAGCGTAATTCATTGTTACAATGCCATAACTTAGTATTTTGTAGAATAACCTCTTTGTTTAATTAAGGCACCGACGTTGCATTGAAGCCACACGAGAATTCAGGACATCCTGAGGGATCTTGCTCCATTCCATTTGCAAATCTGCAAACAATTTATCTTTATTGCGCTGGGTACGGACCACAACTCGTTGCACAAACTGATCACAAAGGTGCTCTATAGGGTGTAAATCAGGTGATTTGCTTAGCCATTGCAATAGGCGAACATATATCTTCGATAACCAATTTTTTACTAGATTAGACGTGTGCATGGGATCATTGTCTTGCTGGAATTTCCAGCCCATGCCTCCTTTGGTTTTAACACGTGGCAGAATTACATTCTCCAGTATATCCTTGTACATGGTAGCATTCATATTTCCAGCAATTCTGTGCAGAGGGCCCGTGGCAGATACAGAAAAGCAGCCCCAAACCATGACATTACCACCACCATGTTTCATTTTAGGTGTTTGGTACCTTACATCATTCCGTTGTCCAATTGGGCGGTATATATAGTGCTTGCCATCACTACCAAACAGATTCAACTTGGATTCCCACCACAACACCCTAGACCAGTCTGACTCTTTCCATTAGCTGTGTTCTTTGGCAAACTCAAGTCGGACCTTCCGGCTCTTTACAGAGATGAAAGGCTTCTTGACTGGAACTCATGCATTCAACCCAACTACTCCTAGCCGTCTCCTCACAGTTTGGCCACTCACTTTGACCCCATATTCTTCACTCATTTTGCGCTAAATCTGTAAAGCACTTTTACGGGCATCAGATACTGACTTTTTCTTTTTTTTCTTTATAATGTGATCAACTTTGCAGGAAATGTTCCTTTGGTCTTCCTCTTCGAGGTGTCATGTGTTCCATAACCTTCTTTTTTTTTCTTGTAAGTGACATTTGACTCTGACAGCAGATGAATTCCATAGTTTCCTCTTTTTAGCTTTGGCCTGACTTCACTCTCAGAATAATACGCTTCCTGACATCTGGTGATAAATTTGGCGTTGTCTTTGCCATGTTTTAACCTAAAAACTCACAAACAAAAAACAAAATTTCAACTGCCCATGACTACCCAAAAATTTGACTACCCGTGTCAAAATATGCAAAACATTTTTCCCAGCAAATGTTGAAAACTAACACATAAAGGGATAAAACCATGTCAAACACAATCCTTATAGCTGACAACCATTTGCTTCCAGTTTACTAAAATCACCAGGAAAATGACATCACAACAACCAGACAGAAGGAATCACACTTTAAAAAAATGCAAAACTTTTGGTCACTATTGTATGTGTGCAGCAGGGCTGTGTGAATTTAGGGTCGTGCAGCAGAGCTGTGTGTGTACATCTACTGTAAGTGTGGAAGTGTTGTGTGTAGCAGTTGTTTGTATATGTAATGTGTATGATGCATATGCTGCACAGAACGCTTGGAGGAGCTTACTTTTAGCTATTACGTGCCTATTCTTTACCTCCCTATTATTCGTTGTTTATACTATAGTCCGATAAAGTGCCGTATAAGCCTCATCTGACCTACGCTGTATATAACTAAATGTTATTTAGGGGAGTATTTAAAAGTTTGTTGTGATGCTCTGAATATTCCACTTTTTTTAGAGATTTTCATTATTCTTGATGCATTTTTTGCCACAATATTGCAAAGTATTGAGAGTCTTCTTGCAGAAACGCCAGAAAAATGAACGCTACCTTCTTTTAAACCACTTGGCGTCTATAAAAGCCTGAAGTGTTTAAGAGACATTAAAAAGCTTGAACATATGAACAGCAAGTAGTTTTTCTATACAAACTAATAGGACCATTCTGATCATTTTAAATACGCTTTTTCCAAAAAAATTTCAGCAAATTCACTAAAAAAAAGCATAAAACCAAAGTGTGAACAATACATATGTTTACTGTATTTTTTTTTTTAGTTTTATTTGAATGGCTCATCATCTTCAAAATCTTCATCAAAAACTTCTTCAAAAGCTCTTAAAAACCCTTCCAATACATTTTCATGGGAAATCCACTGTGAAGGAAAATTTCCAAACTAGGTACTGTCCAATGAAAAGGTTGCAAAGAACTGTTCCAAAACTCTTCAAAACTGCTTCAGAAAGCGAAAACTTCTCCAAAACGGGAGCGTTTACTGAATCAGATGATGATTTTTTTGAACTTCTACAAAAATTCAGTGTGAACATAGCCTCTGTGTTTTGTATTCATTGTGTTGAAGGGGTTGTCCGGTTCTTTGAAGTTGACTTCCTATCCTTAGGATAAGCCAACACCCCGACTGATTAGCTCTTCTCAGCTCCGACAGCAGATGGATGAGAAGAGTGTATGGAGCAGGACTGTGCTGCTTTTTACACTCTCAAGAGCTGCAGTTATCGGCAACAACTACTAACCAGAGTCTGGAGTTGTGCTGTTCTGCTCCATAGATCGGAGCTGATCATAGGTGATGAGCGGAGGTGGCAAGTGTCGCTCACCCTCTCCCACTGGTCTAACATTGATTGCCTAATCTGAGACTAGGTGATCAATATCAAAGTGGTGGGTGTGAACGATCTCTAAAAATGTAAATGACTTAATCATTAATCTCTGAATCTGTACCTGACCCTTTTTTGTGTTCCCATTTATCAGTCACTTGTGCTACTTATGGATTGGCCTGAAGCCACAAGCTTTGCCTGTTTGGTGGCAGGATATTATCGTCTGCTGGTGGACCCAAAGAAAGGCATATTTTACAGGACAACAGGTCACTTGCCTCCAACTCAGATAATCAAGGCAGGTATGACTTGCATCTGCTCTATTATTCATCTAATGTAAGCCATAAATATAAACCCTCCTGTGATCAAAGATTGCATTTCACTCTGCCAATGTCTATGGAATAAGAATATATCATGTATTTCCTATAATATTATTACTAAATCTTCTTTGGGTGACGCTAACCTAGCACGCATATACTGGGACTCAGAGACTTATAGAACTTCTCATATAACTTCAAATAATGTTATGTTTCAAGATATTGCTGATGTTTAATGATCTGCATGATGTTTATCTAGAGCTTCCAAAATCCAATCCCTCACTTTTGTACCTTCAAGAAAAAATGTGACCATGTTTGATGGACCAAGGTCCGTATTTTTGTCAGTGTACTGTTCGTGTACTCAAATCAAAGTACAGCACATCGATTCGGTAATAACCAGCGTACCGTGCATACAATGCATTTTCACATGTTCGGTAAAAACACAACACACACTAATGTGGTCCAATGTACGGATCATACTAGTACACGTCAATGACATAGTCATTTATGATCATGACTAGCCTAAGATTTAGTATTGCCTAAATCCATGCTCATAACATTATTGACAAAAGAGCACACACCTACTTGCCTTGAAAATGTGTTCATACCCTGTGAAGTTTTCCACATTATTCACATTACACCCACAAATGTAAATATATTTTATTGGGATTTTATGTGATACCAACATAAACTAACAAGTATTTGTGAAGTATAAAGAGAATGGTACAGAATTTTCTAATTATTTAAAAAATATAAATCTGAAAATTCTGAGGTGCATTTGTATTCCACCCCCTGTAATCTTGAGACCCCTAAATAAAATCCTGAGAGACCAAGTGTCTCCAGAAGTCACATAATTGGTAAATTTAGTCCACTTGTGCATAATTTCTTCTCAGAATAACTACAGCTGTTCTGTGAAGGCCTCAGAGGTTTGAGAACATTAGGGAACAAACAACATCATGAAAACCAAGGAACACACCAGTCAGGTCAGGGAAAAAGTTGTGGAGAACAGTAAAACAGGGTCAGGTTATAAAAAAATATCCCAAGCTCTGAGCATCTCATGGAGCACTATTCAATACGTCAAAAATAGACACAGAATGACACAACTGAAAAGCTACCAAAACATGGCTTCTATCTATCCTGACATCCCAAGCAAGGGGAGCATGAAATAGAGAAGCAACCTAGAGGCCTATGGTCACGCTAGAAAAGCCGCAGCTGTCCACAGCTCAGGAGGGAGAATCTATCCTCAGGACAACCATGTCCTGTAGATTATATTGGACCCGGTGAGCATGTGGAAGAAGGGGCTCTGGTCTTATGAGATCAAAGTGGAATTTATTGGGCTAAATGCAAAATGCTATGTGTGGTGGAAAACTAACACTGCACATCACCCTGAAAACCCTATCCCCACCGTCACACATCCTGCCAGAGCTACAGTAGATGGTCTAGATCAGAGCATATTCATGTGTGTGAATGGCCAAGTCATAGTCCAGACCAAAATCCCATTCAGAATCTGTGGCAAGACTTGAAAATTACTGATCACAGATATCTCCATCCAATCTCACTGAGCAAGAGCGAGGGGGCAAAGAAGGGGCAAAATGTCACCTCTAGAGGTGCAAAGCTGGAGAGACAGACCACAAAAAACTTGACAAAGTAGTTGCAGCGAAAGGTGGTCCTAAAAAGTATTGACTCAGGGGGCTGAATACTAATGCATATCATAATTTTCAGATTTATGTTTTTAACCCCTTAATCCCATTGGACGTAATATTCCGTCCATGTGACCTGGTACTTAATTCCCATGGACGGAATAGTACGTCCAGGGCAATCAGCTGACACCCGCACTATGTGTCAGGAGCGGATTTTCATTATTCTTGATGCATTTTTTGCCACAATATTGCAAAGTATTGAGAGTCTTCCTAGCGGAAACGCCAGAAAAATGAACGCTACCTTCTTTTAACCACTTGGCGTCTATAAAAGCCTGAAGTGTTTAAGAGACATTAAAAAGCTTGAACATATGAACAGCAACAAAACCACACAAACAACAGCCATGTAGTCTCAAAAATATATAACTTTATTAAAACAATATAAAACAGAATAAAAACTGGACAAGGATGGCACAGGAAAAATGTGATCCAAGGTTGGCAATCACAGGGATGTGGATACAAAAGGCATAACAGCAAAATCTGCTCAGATAAATAGCCGTGTATAGCAAAACAAGTCAAAGCAATAGTAAGGACAGGGTCTCTATGAGTACTACATGCTGCAGATCTATCATAGTGGCATCAAAAGAAATGCATAAATGTAGTTAGTAGCTGAAGCACAATGCCTATAGCAGGGTATGATACAAGATAACTAATATGCTAGTGCAACATAAACTAGATGATGCCTAGAAATAATGCAGCCCGTATATACATGCAACTTATCTGTATATGTAGATGTAATGCATATCAAAGACAAATGCAAGAGATAGCATATCGAGTGGTGGAACCCTGATATCAGACAGCGGTCAAAAGATAGTGTCAATCCATTACAGTAATATCATAGGAAACGCTGAGTTACCTTAAAGCAGAGCAGAGGAAGCCGTCTAGCCCTCCCCGACGCGCGTTTCGGAGCTGCAATGCTCCTTCCTCAGGGGGCGTGCAATCAGCTGACTAGTGTCCTAATTTATATCTCCGCCGCCAGGAAGTGTAGCGGCGCCGATAACTAGATTCAGCCCAAGCAAACCCCTCCCCACACCACGTCACCCCTGTGACAGGAAGGGACGTGACAAAAGGAGGGAAGCGCCTATGAAGACTTGCGCATGCGCAAAAGGTCCCAGTAGGGATCGCCACCATATTGAAAAGGGCAAAAGGAAAAAGATAAAAAACAGCAAAAGCTGTATAAGAAACCCCAAGCCCTATCGACCAGACAAATCACCGATGTCCATGCATGTATATATGGCCATTGTGGGGCCCCACAAGGACAGAAATAATCAGGACACGGGACAGACTGGCCGCAGGCATAGAAGGGTAAATGTATCAAAATACAAATATGTGCCCTAACGCATGGCTACCCATATATGAAAAATAACAAAATAAACACAAAATAAAAAATAAAAAATGCAGAGGTGAAAAAGAAAAAAAGAGAAGGGGACAAAATTAGCAGCCTCAATATACAAAATAAAGAAATATTCACAATTAGTATGAGCTAATAAGAACAATTATAGTACAACATGAAGTCACATACTATACACATTGCAAATATTGCATCAAGTATCAGACAATAATCATATAGCAATTGGAGCATCAGAGAAGGCTTCACGAATCTCCGTATGGTGCTTGTGACATCAGAGAAGCTTCTTGAAAATTCTTGTAGCTTGAGGCCACTATGGACTGAAGGGCAATGGAAGAAAAACATCCAAAGACATGCAACTAGGAAAAAATAATAAAGGTTAAAATAGAATAAAAAAATGTATACCACAACATAATGACCGCCACACGAAGAACAGAAAGCAGTCATCACAGGAAAGGGACAAATGATAAATTTTCATTGAGACCGTCAGGAACGACGGTACCCAAGGTCCAAATCCATCTTGTTTCTAGTTGGGATAGTCTCTTGGACAAGCTGCCACCTCTAATGTTAATGTTGAGAAGGTCAATCCCACGCACCCTAAGTAGTGTACCATCACAATTATGATGCTCCCAGAAGTGCCTAGGTAGTGTCTTCAAGGTGGAGGCATCCGTGCAGGAAGATGCCGCCATTATGCCCAACACATGTTCTCTGATGCGAACTTTAAGTTGTCTTGTGGTGAGGCCTATATATATCAAGCCACAAGGACATGTGGCATGATATATAACGTAACGTGAAATACAGGTGATTCTATGTTTAATGGTGTACAACACGTCTCCCTTAGAGTTAGTAAAGTTGGTGCATCGAACCATGTTTGGGCACGCGACGCATCTCCCGCACGGAGCACATCCACCAATGTTTGGCACTGAGCTGAGAAAATGCGAGGGAGCAGTTGTTGTATAATGACTATGACAGAGGCGGTCACGAAGGTTTTTAGCTCTTCTGAATGTGATCGCAGGGCGCTCAGGGAGAAACTTCCGCAAGATGGGATCAGCTTGGAGGATAGGCCAAGCCCCATTGATAGCAGATCTCATAGCATGAGTCTGGGAGTGATACAAGGTGATAAATCTTGGTACGTTGGAGGTATTAGAGGTATGTGTCACATTCCTGTAAAGGAGATTATTCCGTGAAGAATGTTTTGCACGGTGGTAGGCTTTCTTAATCGAACGACCACTGTAACCACGAGCCAAGAACCGATTTTTTAACTCTCTGGCCCGGTATTCAAAATCGAAATCTGTGGAACAGATACGCCGTAATCTCAAGAATTGCCCTACTGGAATGGCACGAATGACATGTGGAGGATGGCATGAGGAAGCATGTAATAATGTATTCGTAGCCGTTTTTTTGCGGAAAATGTCAGTCTGGATAAACCCCTGACCATCTTTCCGGATAGTGACGTCCAGGAAATCAACAGACAGAGGATCCCATGTCAGTGTCAAAAAAATATTACGATCATTATTGTTAAGGGAAGAAACAAACTGCACAAGGTCGGCCGAGGTGCCCTGCCAGACAAAGAAGATATCGTCGATATACCGTGTCCAAAGCGGTACACGGCAAATCGACCCCTGTTTATCCGACAGGAAAAGATCCCTCTCCCACAGTCCCAGGAAGAGGTTGGCATAGGCGGGCGCAAAAGCCGCGCCCATTGCCACTCCCTGGAGCTGCAGGTAAAAGGATCCTTTAAACACAAAAAAGTTGTGTGTGAGGGTAAACTCTAGAAGTTCCAAGATGAGGTCTCTGAGTCCCACCTGTAGATTGGAGGTTTCTAGAAAGAAACGAGTGGCCCTGAGACCATCACTATGTTTGATGTCGGTGTAAAGAGACTCCACATCCATGGAAGCTAATAGAGTGTCCGCCTCCAAGCACAGTCCGTTGACCCTGCGCAGTAGGTCAACAGTGTCCTGAAGAAATGAGGGAAGCCCAAGAACCAAGGGTTGCAGATGAAAATCAATCCATTGACTAATATTTTCCAAATAGTTACCCCTGCCAGAAATGATAGGTCTGCCAGGCGGTGACGTCTCATTCTTGTGAATTTTAGGGAGGAGATATAGTGTCGAGATGGTGGGTTCCTTAACGATGAGTGCCGAAGCCAGCCCCTTGGTGACAATGCCGTCACTACATGCACGCTTAACAATACCTTCAAGTTTGTCAAGAGAAAGCAGTAAGGGGGTTGTAGGTTAATTTTTTATAGCAAGTGGAAACACTAAGCTGGCGAAATGCCTCCCCCTCATACATCTGCTTGGGCCATAAGACGACATTGCCACCCTTGTCAGCTGGCTTCAGCACTACATCGGGAAGATTTTGAAGAGTTCTAAGACGTACCCTCTCCTCTCTAGATAAATTGTCAGTATTCCCAAATTTGGGAATTTTCAAAAGCTGATCCGTCACCATCCAGACAAAGACATCAATACTGGCACATGTGGAAAAAGAGGGGAACTTTTTGGATCTAGATTGAATAGATGGAGGGATCTTACCTCCCATGTCATTGGATTCATTCGCTAAGTCTTCCAAGGTTCTTAAGGCATCCTGCTCCTCTTCTGTAGGAAACAAAGTGTGCAATTCATTATTGAAAAAATACCTTTTAAACAATAAGGATCTGGCAAAGACATGGAGATCCTTGATAGCGGTAAAAGTATCAAAAGCCGGAGTAGGAGAAAAGGAAAGACCTCTCCCCAGAAGAGATAGATCAACCTCAGTGAGATGATGATCACTTAAATTGATAACCTTATTGTCCCTCCGTTCAAAGTCAGCAGAGTTCCCAGGACGTCTTTTATACGGGTGGTAGGAGTGATCACGTAATCTGTGGCCGTCATGTGTAGAGGAAGAAGCAATCGAAGTAGTAGAGGTCTCGGAGTAGTTACTTATTGAAGATGTGGAGGGAGTTTTATGCAGTTTAGAAATATTAGGTTTCCTCCACAGATATACACGTCCAGACTGATAATCTTTAAGATCTCGGCTGTATTTAATGTATTGATTATCTTGAATCTTCTTAACCATAGCATCCATCGATTTATCAAGGTCTAATTCGAATTGGTTCAATCTTTCGGCTGGACATCCTTTACGGATGTCTGCCTGGATGCCATCAATAGATTTATCTAGATCAGCTATGGTACTGGAGTTGAGACCAATCAGTAATTGTAAAAAGGTAGATGAGCACAAATTACATGCTTCCTCCCACTTTTTGATGAATTGTTCATCCTCCACAACATACGTAGGGATCACCCTCACTCTCAGACCCTGGGTATCATCTGATTGCTGGAATATTTCTCCAGGAACGTCCTGTTCCACCAAACTCTAGACCTTTTCTCCAAAAGTATCTTAATGTTAGACAGCTTGTCGTCCCAACTGTGATCAACTGCAGTCTGTTGGACACTTCCCCCTGAACCAAAAACCTGATCCAGCGAATTAAGCCAGGTTTTTTCTTTGGCCCGGTAGTCCATGGTAGTCACTTGAGAATACCCTGTACATAACACAGCAAAAATGAATAAATACAAATTACTGGTAACTAACATGTCACAAGTGGATCAAGTGAATGGATGTAAGATAATTCATCCAAGAGACATGTGCACAATGGACATAATAATGAGACAAAGCTGTACCAAATACAGCAAAACCACACAAACAACAGCCATGTAGTCTCAAAAATATATAACTTTATTAAAACAATATAAAACAGAATAAAAACTGGACAAGGATGGCACAGGAAAAATGTGATCCAAGGTTGGCAATCACAGGGATGTGGATACAAAAGGCATAACAGCAAAATCTGCTCAGATAAATAGCCGTGTATAGCAAAACAAGTCAAAGCAATAGTAAGGACAGGGTCTCTATGAGTACTACATGCTGCAGATCTATCATAGTGGCATCAAAAGAAATGCATAAATGTAGTTAGTAGCTGAAGCACGATGCCTATAGCAGGGTATGATAACTAAAATGCTAGTGCAACATAAACTAGATGATGCCTAGAAATAATGCAGCCCGTATATACATGCAACTTATCTGTATATGTAGATGTAATGCATATCAAAGACAAATGCAAGAGATAGCATATCGAGTGGTGGAACCCTGATATCAGACAGCGGTCAAAAGATAGTTGAGATTGAGATTACGGCGTATCTGTTCCACAGATTTCGATTTTGAATACCGGGCCAGAGAGTTAAAAAATCGGTTCTTGGCTCGTGGTTACAGTGGTCGTTCGATTAAGAAAGCCTACCACCGTGCAAAACATTCTTCACGGAATAATCTCCTTTACAGGAATGTGACACATACCTCTAATACCTCCAACGTACCAAGATTTATCACCTTGTATCACTCCCAGACTCATGCTATGAGACCTGCTATCAATGGGGCTTGGCCTATCCTCCAAGCTGATCCCATCTTGTGGAAGTTTCTCCCTGAGCACCCTGCGATCACATTCAGAAGAGCTAAAAACCTTCGTGACCGCCTCTGTCATAGTCATTATACAACAACTGCTCCCTCGCATTTTCTCAGCTCAGTGCCAAACATTGGTGGATGTGCTCCGTGCGGGAGATGCGTCGCGTGCCCAAACATGGTTCGATGCACCAACTTTACTAACTCTAAGGGAGACGTGTTGTACACCATTAAACATAGAATCACCTGTATTTCACGTTACGTTATATATCATGCCACATGTCCTTGTGGCTTGATATATATAGGCCTCACCACAAGACAACTTAAAGTTCGCATCAGAGAACATGTGTTGGGCATAATGGCGGCATCTTCCTGCACGGATGCCTCCACCTTGAAGACACTACCTAGGCACTTCTGGGAGCATCATAATTGTGATGCTACACTACTTAGGGTGCGTGGGATTGACCTTCTCAACATTAACATTAGAGGTGGCAGCTTGTCCAAGAGACTATCCCAACTAGAAACAAGATGGATTTGGACCTTGGGTACCGTCGTTCCTGACGGTCTCAATGAAAATTTATCATTTGTCCCTTTCCTGTGATAACTGCTTTCTGTTTTTCGTGTGGCGGTCATTATGTTGTGGTTTACATTTTTTTATTCTATTTTAACCTTTATTATTTTTTCCTAGTTGCATGTCTTTGGATGTTTTTCTTCCATTGCCCTTCAGTCCATAGTGGCCTCAAGCTACAAGAATTTTCAAGAAGCTTCTCTGATGTCACAAGCACCATACGGAGATTCGTGAAGCCTTCTCTGATGCTCCAATTGCTATATGATTATTGTCTGATACTTGATGCAATATTTGCAATGTGTATAGTATGTGACTTCATGTTGTACTATAATTGTTCTTAATAGCTCATACTAATTGTGAATATTTCCTTATTTTGTATATTGAGGCTGCTAATTTTGTCCCCTTCTCTTCTTTTTCTTTTTCACCTCTGCATTTTTTATTTTTTATTTTGTGTTTATTTTGTTATTTTTCATATATGGGTAGCCATGCGTTAGGGCACATATTTGTATTTTGATACATTTACCCTTCTATGCCTGCGGCCAGTCTGTCCCGTGTCCTGATTATTTCTGTCCTTGTGGGGCCCCACAATGGCCATATATACATGCATGGACATCGGTGATTTGTCTGGTCGATAGGGCTTGGGGTTTCTTATACAGCTTTTGCTGTTTTTTATCTTTTTCCTTTTGCCCCTTTTCAATATGGTGGCGATCCCTTCTGGGACCTTTTGCGCATGCGCAAGTCTTCATAGGCGCTTCCCCTCCTTTTGTCACGTCCCTTCCTGTCACAGGGGTGACGTGGTGTGGGGAGGGGTTTGTGTTGTGAATGGGTTTGAGATGAGTTCTGAGCAGAGGCTCCCTCTGGTGGTTACAAGCGGTGCTAGTGAAGATTGTGAGGACTGGGAATCAGGTGTTACTGACTGGTCTTATATAAGGGAGTCATTTTCCCATCAGGGTTGCCGGTGATCAATTGTTCTGGTCTGAATCCTTCATTCCAGTTTCCCTTGTAGCCTGCTGTGTCGTGTCTGCATCTCCTGCTAACAGATAAGACTTTTGCTTCTTTTGTGTTTGTGCTATATTTTTGCATTTTGTACTGCACTTCTTTGGGGGCCTTCAGGGTCCCCTCCGGGGGCTTCTGCCCTCTCAGTTTAGTTCAGCCACTGAGTTTTGTTCTTTTGCTTTTTCCAGTTTTTTCAGTGGCTGCTGTTTTGATTTTGTTACACCAGAGAACTAATTTAGGTGGTAGAGGTCGTGTGATCTCAGGTGATTTTGAAATTAGTAGAGTTGGTGCTTTTCAGGGTTTTCTGGGATTGCAGTAAGTACCCTTCCTATCCTTTTCTATTTAGATAGTTTGGGCCACAGCGTTTGCTCATACTATTTTCTTTGTGTGTCAGTATTTCCTCTTGTCTAACCGCCATTACATGTTTGGGGGCTTTCTATTATCTTTGGGGTTCTGCTCCGGGGCAGATAGCTTTCCTGTTTCTGTCTTTAGGTGTAGTTAGTTTCTCAGGCTGTGACGAGGCGTCTAGGACCAACGTAGGAACGCTCCACGGCTGCCTCTAGTTGTGGTGGTTAGTCAGGGTACTGCAATCTCATAGATTCCAACTGCTCTGGTGTATTGCCTTTTTGCCTGCTCTCCTCAGCTACCGATACATAACAGTATCACCGGCCTAAAAAATTGAAAATTGTATGGTACTCACAGAAGGGAAAAATATTGTGAAAGAAAAAAGGTTGTCAGAGTTGTCAGAGATATTTTTCTGTTTGTTGCATTTTTTTTTTTTTTTTTTCCTTCTGTATCTCTGGGTGCTGGGGAGGATCTTTTCTCCCAATGGAGTTTGCACGGTTGTCTGGCCGTGTGGATCAGCTTGCCACTGAGGTTCAGAGTATTGCTGCATATCTTGCTAGGTTGCCTGTTGTGGAACCTAGGATTCCCATGCCAGATTTGTTTTTGGGGGATCGAGCTAAGTTTCAGAATTTCAAAAATAATTGTAAATTGTTTTTTGCCTTAAAATCTAAGTCCTCAGGAAACGCAGCGCAGCAGGTTCAAATTATCATCTCTCTCCTGCGCGGCGATCCTCAGGATTGGGCTTTTTCCCTGATACCTGGGGATCCTGTTTTGAGTGATGTTGATGCGTTTTTTCAGGCTTTGGGGTTATTGTACGATGAGCCTAATGTCACTGATCAAGCTGAAAAAACCTTGTTGGCATTAAATCAGGGGCTTGATGACGCTGAGTTATACTGTCAGAGATTCCGTAGGTGGGCAGTCCTGACCAAATGGAATGACGACGCTTTGGCGGCCCTTTTCCGGAAGGGTTTGTCAGATAATGTAAAGGATGTTATGGTGGGATTCCCTGTCCCCTCTGGTCTCAATGATTCTATGTCATTAGCGATTCAAATTGACAGACGTTTGCGTGAGCGGAGAAGTATGCGTGGAATGGTGTTGCCTTGTGAACCAGCTTCTGAACCCATGCAGTGTGATAGAGTGGTGTCTGGGGCACAGCGTCATGAGTTTCGAAAGCGCAATGGGTTATGTTTCTACTGTGGCGATGCCTCTCATGCTATTTCAGTCTGCCCTAAGCGGGGAAGACGTTTTGCACGCTCAGTTGTCTTGGGTAGTGTTCAGACTAAGTTTTTATTAACTGTCACTCTGATATGCTCTCTGTCCTCATTTTCTGCTCAGGCTTTCGTTGATTCTGGAGCAGCTATTAACCTGATGGATTATGATTTTGCTAAACGTTGTGGGTTTCCCTTGATACCCCTACAGAAGTCTATTCCCTACTGGGGATCGATTCTACCCCTTTGGCTGAGAATAAACCCCAGTTTTCTACTCAGGTGATAATGAGGGTTGAACCTGATCACCAGGAGTGCTGCAAATTTTTGGTTCTATATAATCTGCATGACATTATCGTGCTGGGTTTCCCTTGGTTACAGTCTCATAATCCTGTTTTGGAT
Source organism: Oophaga sylvatica (assembly GCA_033576555.1). NCBI lineage: Eukaryota > Metazoa > Chordata > Amphibia > Anura > Dendrobatidae > Oophaga > Oophaga sylvatica. The sequence goes on along the minus strand of JARQOD010000008.1, from coordinate 148,638,532 downwards.
TGGAAATCTGTGTCTGTAACCAGTTGGGGCTGCCAATGTGTTAATACCAACACTCCTGTTTTTTCTGCCTCCCCCCAGGCTCAGGATGTTCCTGACTTTTTGTTTGATTTTTCTGATGTGTTTAGCGAAAGTAAATCTGCATCCTTGCCTCCCCATAGGAGCTATGACTGCGCTATTGAATTAGTGCGGGTAGTAAATTCCCTAAAGGTCGCCTTTTTAACTTGTCTGTACCTGAACATGACGCTATGCGGTCTTATATCAAGGAATCATTGGAGAAGGGTCATATCAGACCATCCTCTTCACCCTTAGGTGCCGGTTTTTTCTTTGTGGCCAAAAAAGATGGTTCATTAAGGCGTGTATTGATTATCGTCTCTTGAACAATATTACTGTGAAATATCAATACCCGTTACCCTTGATTTCTGACCTGTTTTCCAGGGTGAAAAACGCTACTTGGTTTACCAAGCTTGACCTCATGGGGGGCGTATAACCTTATTCGCATTAAGCACGGGGATGAATGGAAGACGGCATTCAATACCCTGAAGGGCATTTTGAGTACCTAGTGATGCCCTTTGGGCTCACTAATGCTCCTTCCGTCTTCCAGTCCTTCATGAATGACATTTTCAGGGATTTTGTGGATAAATTTCTGATTGTTTATTTGGATGATATCTTGATTTTTTCTAATGACTGGGACTCTCATGTGAAACATGTTCGAACTGTATTCCAGATTTTGAGAGAGAATGCTCTGTATGTGAAGGGATCAAAGTGTCTTTTTGGCGTACAGAGGATCTCATTTCTGGGATTCATTTTGTCCCCATCTGTTATTGAAATGGACCCGGTCAAGGTTCAGGCCATCTGTGATTGGGTCCAACCTACTTCATTAAAGGCTCTTCAGAGATTTTTGGGTTTTGCCAATTTTTATCGTAAATTTATTGGTAATTTCTCGGTTATTGTTAAACCATTAACTGATTTGACCAGAAAGGGTTCTGATGTGGTGAATTGGCCTCCTGAGGCAGTCTCTGCATTTCAGGAACTTAAGCAGAGATTCACTTCTGCTCCTGTTCTACGGCAGCCTGATGTTTCTCTGCCATTTCAGGTTGAGGTTGATGCCTCTGAAATTGGGGCAGGTGCCGTTTTGTCCCAAAAAGATCCAGAGACCTCTAAAAGTAACCCTTGTGCCTTTTTCTCTCGAAAATTTTCTCCTACTGAACGTAATTATGACGTGGGTAATCGGGAGTTATTGGCCATGAAGTGGGCTTTTGAAGAGTGGAGACATTGGCTGGAGGGAGCCAAACATCAGGTGGTGGTCCTTACGGACGATAAGAATCTGGTTTATCTGGAATCTGCCAAGCGACTCAATCCTAGACAGGCCAGGTGGGCCTTGTTTTTCACACGTTTTAATTTTGTGGTTTCCTTTCTTCCTGGCACTAAGAATGTTAAGGCGGATGCCCTCTCGAGGAGTTTCCTTGCGGACTCTCCTGAGTTATCTGATCCTTCTGTTATTTTGAAAGAGGGTGTAGTTCTTTCCGCCATCTCGCCCAATTTGAGACTTGCTCTGGAGGGGTGTCAGGAGGATAGGCCCGAGCGCTGCCCTGTTGGAAAATTGTTTGTCCCGGACCAATGGAAAAAGAGTGTGATGTCTGAGATTCATTGTTCCGCATTGGCTGGGCATCCCGGAATTTTTGGTACCAGAGACTTGGTTAGTCGGTCCTTTTGGTGGCCTACCTTGTCTCGTGATGTCAGGGAATTTGTGCAGTCCTGCGGGACTTGCTCTCGCTCCAAGCCTTGCTCTCGCTCTAGTGGTTTGTTGATGCCATTGCCTGTGCCCAAGAGACCATGGACCCATATCTCTATGGATTTCATTTCCGATCTTCCTGTTTCTCAGAGAATGACCACCATCTGGGTAATTTGTGATAGGTTTTCCAAAATGATACATCTTGTGCCATTACCTAAGTTGCCTTCCTCCTCTGAATTGGTGCCGTTGTTCCTTCAGCACGTGGTTCGTTTACACGGCATTCCTGAGAACATTGTGTCTGACAGAGGAGTCCAGTTTGTTTCCAGATTTTGGAGGACTTTTTGTTCTAAACTGGGTGTTCAATTGTCTTTCTCCTCGGCATTTCATCCTCAGACCAATGGTCAAACTGAGAGAACAAACCAGACATTGGAGACTTATCTAAGATGCTTTGTGTCTGCTGATCAGGATGACTGGGTCTCTTTTTTGCCTTTGGCTGAGTTTGCTCTTAATAATAGGGCTAGCTCTGCCACTTTGATGTCTCCGTTTTTCTGTAATTCTGGGTTTCACCCTCGATTTTCTTCAGGACAGACGGAGGCTTCTGTCTGTCCAGGTGTTGACTCTGTTGTGGAGCGTATGCAACAGATTTGGGACCAGGTAGTAGAGAGGTTGTCCCTCTCTCAGGAGAAGGCCCAGCGGTTTGCTAACCGGCATAGGACTGATGGTCCTCGGTTTAAAGTGGGGGACTTGGTCTGGTTGTCCTCAAAGAATATTCCTATGAGAGTAGCATCTCCTAAATTTAAGCCTAGGTTCATTGGACCTTATAAGATCATGGAGATTATTAATCCTGTTTCTTTTCGTTTGCTTCTTCCATGGACATTTAAGATCCATAACGTGTTCCACAAGTCCTTGTTGAAGAGGTTTGTTGAGCCAGTGGTTCCTGCTGCTGTGCCTCCTGACCCTGTTTTGGTTGAGGGCAATCTGGAGTATGTGGTTGAGAAAATATTGGATTCTCGTTTTTCTAGACGGAAACTCCAGTATTTGGTTAAATGGAGAGGTTATGGTCAGGAAGACAATTCTTGGGTGTTTGCTTCGGACATCCATGCTAGGAGACTTATCCGTGCGTATCATAGAACTCATCCTGACCGACCTGGTTGCTCAAATGAGGGTTCGGTGACCCTCCTCAAGGGGGGGGTACTGTTGTGAATGGGTTTGAGATGAGTTCTGAGCAGAGGCTCCCTCTGGTGGTTACAAGCGGTGCTAGTGAAGATTGTGAGGACTGGGAATCAGGTGTTACTGACTGGTCTTATATAAGGGAGTCATTTTCCCATCAGGGTTGCCGGTGATCAATTGTTCTGGTCTGAATCCTTCATTCCAGTTTCCCTTGTAGCCTGCTGTGTCGTGTCTGCATCTCCTGCTAACAGATAAGACTTTTGCTTCTTTTGTGTTTGTGCTATATTTTTGCATTTTGTACTGCACTTCTTTGGGGGCCTTCAGGGTCCCCTCCGGGGGCTTCTGCCCTCTCAGTTTAGTTCAGCCACTGAGTTTTGTTCTTTTGCTTTTTCCAGTTTTTTCAGTGGCTGCTGTTTTGATTTTGTTACACCAGAGAACTAATTTAGGTGGTAGACGTCGTGTGATCTCAGGTGATTTTGAAATTAGTAGAGTTGGTGCTTTTCAGGGTTTTCTGGGATTGCAGTAAGTGCCTTCCTATCCTTTTCTATTTAGATAGTTTGGGCCCCAGCGTTTGCTCATACTATTTTCTTTCTGTGTCAGTATTTCCTCTTGTCTAACCGCCATTACATGTTTGGGGGCTTTCTATTATCTTTGGGGTTCTGCTCCGGGGCAGATAGCTTTCCTGTTTCTGTCTTTAGGTGTAGTTAGTTTCTCAGGCTGTGACGAGGCGTCTAGGACCAACGTAGGAACGCTCCACGGCTGCCTCTAGTTGTGGTGGTTAGTCAGGGTACTGCAATCTCATAGATTCCAACTGCTCTGGTGTATTGCCTTTTTGCCTGCTCTCCTCAGCTACCGATACATAACAGGTTTGCTTGGGCTGAATCTAGTTATCGGCGCCGCTACACTTCCTGGCGGCGGCGATATAAATTAGGACACTAGTCAGCTGATTGCACGCCCCCTGAGGAAGGAGCATTGCAGCTCCGAAACGAGCGTCGGGGAGGGCTAGACGGCTTCCTCTGCTCTGCTTTAAGGTAACTCAGCGTTTCCTATGATACTACTGTAATGGATTGACACTATCTTTTGACCGCTGTCTGATATCAGGGTTCCACCACTCTATATGCTATCTCTTGCATTTGTCTTTGATATGCATTACATCTACATATACAGATAAGTTGCATGTATATACGGGCTGCATTATTTCTAGGCATCATCTAGTTTATGTTGCACTAGCATATTAGTTATCTTGTATCATACCCTGCTATAGGCATTGTGCTTCAGCTACTAACTACATTTATGCATTTCTTTT
>JARQOD010000008.1:148603659-148634224 GCA_033576555.1 Oophaga sylvatica | reverse complement strand
GGGACCCTATTTGGCGAAATGCATAGGCAAACAGTTATCGACATTCGTATGACCTGAATGCATAATGCATAGGCAAACAGTTACTGCACGTATATATTTACTTGCCACCACTGCATATAGGTTGGTATATTGTGTGTATATGTGACTGACAAAGCGCTGTGAGATATATGGGGGTACCGACTTGATGGTTAATTGACCCCCTTTATGTGCAATGGATATGCCAATAGTGATTAATGTCTTCACTTTGAAACGCTGAGAACATAAGCAAACAGCAATCCAATTTATACCAAGTCGCCACCACAGAGCACATTATTACCTATTCCCATTTATGATCCTATTTATGGACTCTTGATGTGAGATATTTCCATATATTGATCACATAATTGGGTCTCTGTATTTTCTATCACCTGTGATTTACAGATTGATCTGTTTTATTAATATTCATTGCATCCAAATGAGTGGATACTAGAGAGCCTGAATACATGTGGGGACTGCCTGTTTGTTAGGGAATCAGCACATGTAATCAGGCTCTCTAGCAGTCGCAAATCATGAAGCTGCGGCAACATAAACGAAATCTCTGAGCACTTCCAAATACTCGGAGACCACCCAAGCAACGAGCATACTCGCTCATCACTAGTCCTGATGTCTGTGTGTCCGTGTGTTACATAAGTGTGACATACGTGTGGCATCCCTGTGTCACATCAGTGTGACATGTTCGAGTGCCTGAGAAAAGCTGTACAGTTTGTTATTGTGAACGCTCTGGATCTGACTTCTGAGTTTGTGCTCCCTCTGGTGGCTGCTGACAGTGATGAAGCTGCTTTGGCTAACAGAGGTCTATCAGCTGGGGGCGATGATTGGCAATCAGGTGTTGATGACTGGGGAGATATAAGTGAGCAACCTTCCCATGATCCTCGCCGGTGATTTGTTTCTTCCTGGTCCCTTTTGGAAGTCAGCTTGCTTCCTGCTTTGTCCTGCAACTTCCAGATAAGTTATTTGCTGTTTATTTCTGTGGCATTTGTTTTTGTCTATCTCAGTTTACTTCCCTTCTGGAGTTTGTACAGCCAGGTACCCCTGCGGGGGCCTGCCCTGGACTCTGTTTCTCATTTTCCACTGTTTATGTATTTTCAGTTCCCTGTTGTTTCAGTATCTGCTGATTTGCTACCAGTTACACCAGAGTTCTGATCTAGCGGGGGAGAGATCGTGTGGTCTCAGTATTTTTGCATTTCAGACGGGTTGGAGTTATTCTTAGAGTTTTTGCTGGATTGCATACAATATTCTTTCCTGTCCTGTTCTATCTAGACCGTTTGGGCCCCAGCATTTGCTTGTTCTATTTTCTGCCTGTGTTTGTATTTCATCTTGTCTCACCGCCAATATATGTTTGGGGGCTACTTATTCCTTTGGGGGCTCTACTCCGGGGCAGTAAGCTTTCCCCTTTCTGTCTTTAGGTTTAGTTATCTCTCCGGCTGTGTTGAGGCATCTAGGGCACCGTAAGCACGTCCCACGGCTGCTTCTAGTTGTGCTGTCAGTTTAGGGGTCTGCAATCGCTAGTTACCAACCTCTCTGGTGTCTGTTTGCCTAGACTATTTTGGCTACTGTCCTCCTCGGCTACCAAATCATAACAGTTTGTGCTGTTCCAGGTGCCGGGTGCTGAAAGCATCATTGTAGCTTGGTCTTCCTGAGATCAGCACGACCAGATGACAATGATGGGAGTTATATTCCCCACCCGCTGTGTACATTGTCTATAAAATAAATAATCTAAAACAATGGGTTGGGCTCCTGCATAATTTTCATAATCAGCAGAGGGAAAGTCAACCCCTGGGGAAGATGTTAATAATCTAGGAAAGGGACCAAAATCTCAAAAAGTTCCCAGGCTATTAATAACAGCTCACAGCTCTTTGCTTAGCCTTTATTGGCTATTTTAAAGGGAATCTGTCACCCCATTTTAGCCATATCAGCTAAAGATATGGCTGAATAGTGCGTCCCATAAGCAACCTATCGGTATGTTGCTTATATCCAGATACCCCTGTTTTGATGCCAAAATTCCTTAGTAAGTTGGGATTCTTTTGTGTAAATGAGGGCGGTGAGGTCTGGAGGGCGGCGTTATCTCTGCCCCCCCCCCCCCGCTCCTCGGCATCACTTGTGTATCGCCATCTGTGAATCCCACAGACGGCGTTCTGCTTCCCGTGATAGCGCTTTCCAAATTTGGCCCCGTGCATGCGCAGTGTGCTTTGCCCAACAGTGGGCAAAGCAGAAAATCATTACAGCACATGCGCTACTCTTTCTTTGCCCCGGAAATGACTGCTTGCCTTGGACGACTTCTCATACGAGAGAATCGGGCAGACTATACTAATCACATTCTGATCCCAGTGTGATCATAGTAAGATCTGATTCACTTGGATGAGGAGAAGATAGAAACAAAAGTCTCCGTATTCTCCAATCTGTCACTCTGAAAATTGGACCGCATTCAGATGTCATCCGTGTGCGGTTTGATGTTTTCCACGGACTCATTGACTTGCATGGACAAGTACTATCTGATAATCGGATCCAGCTTGGGCATGCTGCAATTTTTTTCCCCCGGACATGTGCATGGCCACATAAAATAACACTTTCCAGGTACGGTTCAATGTTTTGTCGGATCACACTCAGACTAAGGCCGTTGTCACACTTGCGAGAAACTCGCACAATAGAAATACATGCAGCCACTCGCTCAGGTCCAAGTGCCGGTGGCAGTGTCGGGTGTTGATGTGAGAGTCAAGTGTGACACCGGCCTAATAATAGGGTCGCCTGCACGAGCCCTATATGAGGTGTGAAGTAAAAAAAACATACAATCAATGATAAACTAATCAATTATAGAGGAAGTCATGCATAGGAAAGAGAGGTGGGAGAAGTCAGTATAATGTAAAACCATAAGCTCTACATACTGTGTGTACGCATGCATTATGGACTGCTAGATAAGTGATTCATACAAGAGGCACCCATTTTTTATTGGGCACTTGCCATTGGAAAGTCTACCCACTCTAGAATGACCTTTCATCACACGTGAAGCCCCTAACTTGCCTCCATAGTGTTGTTCACAAGCTAAAGTGCTGTCCCAGAGCCTCATTTTTAGGCTACAGTCACACGAGAGATGATTCTTTCTCCCCGCAGAATTGGATCGCTTATCGCAATGACACTGATCCGAGTTTGATCAGAGTGTCACCTTACTGTGATCTGATGAGAGATTCAAAGCACAGGTGTGGGGAAGATGGAGAACTTAATTTCTCCATTGTCTGTGTAGGCTTAAATTGCACTGCACTTGGATGACACCCGAGTGCAGTGTGATGTTTCACATGCACCCATAGACTTGAATGGGTTCACATGATCTGATTTGCGGAGCCACTCGAAGCATGCTGCGATTTTTTTCCACAGACAGTGAACAAGGTAAATATAAAATAATAATATTATATAATATAAAATCCCAAAAACAATTGTGGAATTGCACTTTTTCCTGCTTTCCAGTGCATCACAATATAAAATGAATGGTGTCAATAAAAATACAACTCGTCCTGCAAAAAACAAGCCCTTATATATTGACGGAAAAATAAAAAAAGTTATGAGTCTTGGAAGAAGGAGAGAAAAAAAATAAAAATGAAAAATGGAAAATAGCCCAGTCATGAAGGGGTTACTCCCTTATCGACGAGCGCCACACACGTATGGAGAGCTGAGCCCGCTCCATTCCTGGCAGATGATGGCTGTTATTAAGCCATCATTTGCCTCTAGCAGCCACAACTGGAGATTTCCACCAGCACTTGTTAATGATGGCAACATTTGTTCGGAGCGGCCCAGGGAAGGGGGAGCGCTGTTCTAACCACCCATTCGCCATACACATGCAACGGGCAGGGTGGCAGCCATGGCCGAGGTGCGCATCATATCTGCCATCTGATGTTTTATTCCAGAGAAATCCATGTTTTTCTTAACATGTAAATGAGCTGTTAGGATCTATGGTCCGGACCTACATGCAATGACCTCCATGCCCATATAGACGGCTTAGGAGGGTTGATCCCAATGACAGATTCTCTTTGACACTGACAGGCTGGATAACACACTACATTTAAAAACGAGTACAGGTTATTATCTATATGATCAAAAGATCACATGTTAAAGTCACCTTCTGGAACTAGTAAATGCTTAAAATAAGAAAAATGATTTAACTTGTTTCAAACTGTTAATGTAGATGTCATGAACCAACAGGCAGACACTGATAGAAGAGCAAGAACAGTATATGGGCCCTTTCCAGTCCAAAAAATCGTCATAATACAAAATTCTACACACTTTGGAAGTAGAAGTGGGCCCCCTTATATCTTGGGTCCCTGTGCAGCTACACAGGTTACACTAGTGATATGTCCGCTATCTACATGATGTCACCGCTGCAGCCAAAACAGAGACAGGAGCAGCATCATAGAGCCAGCACCGAACCATAGGAGGAGAGTATTTGTTTTATTTTTTTCTAGTGTCCAATCGTGTGGGAATCACTTTTCTAAAAGTCTAAAATGATTAAACAAACACATAAAATGACTCCAGGATGTAGAGAGTTAACTCTTAACATACCAAAAACCATTGAATTTGTATCATTGGATGTAAAGTTTCTGCATTGGGAAATATTTGTCAGTTTAAGAAAGTCTTCTTGTGTAGCTCCTCTGGAGTCATGTAATATGCTCTTACAGACTCTCTGCAGAGAAAAACTTTTTTTTGCTTTTTTTTTCTGTGTCATTATTCCAAGTCTATTCTTACATGTGCCCATTATACACAGTATTAGGCCGGGATCACACATGCGAGAAAATCGTCCGACGCTCGCATGTGAAATCCCAACTCTGGCGCCGGCACTTGGGAGTGGAGCGAGCGGATGCATATAACTACATGCAGCCGCGCACTTCACTCCCGAGTGCCGGCGCCAGAGCTGGGATTTCACATGCGAGCGTCGGACGATTTCCTCGCATGTGTGATCCCGGCCTTAGGGTTCATCCATACCCTGCCTTCCTTTAACCTGGATTCATACTGGACAAATCAGCCAGACTTCAGATGAGGATTTGCTAGAATTCTGGCACATTTAGCCTGATAAATCTCCCTTATTGGGGTATGGTTTTCCTAACCTGTCCTACTTTCAAACAATTTTAAAATGCAGCAAATTTATTGCAGAGGTTCATGATAGATGATAAATTAGAAGCATCATTAGACTCAATAGTTGTCTTCATTTGATCCAATATTTGTTCCAAATATCTTGCCCTTCTTTTTGTTTTCCCATCTTATGTCCTATGTACTTGATATTGTATCATTTTAATCTCAGGATGAAAAAACTGCTGCAACCACGCTTCTTGTTGGTCCCCGCCACGGAATCAGTCATGTCATTGATCTGAAGACCAATCTCACTACAGTGCTCTTTGAATTCAGTCAAGTTACAAAAGTCCAGTTGTTCCGAGAATCCCAAGGAGTGGCACGAGTTGAGACAAGTGTAACGGACACAAAGGTATAAACTGTGCTAACCATGCTGCATTCAATTTCCACATTTCCAGTATAATCAGGAGCGGATGTGCTGTATATCTGTACCAGCCATAGTGGCTGTTATGGGGCCCAGGACAACGGCCAACAAGTCACTCTTTCTTGGTGCACAACAGTGAATTCAGAGCAGGAGAGAAAGCTGAACTGCACATGCATAAGTCTTCCATTTGGCAGATCCTGAAAAAGAAAACTATGGAAAAGGATAGCAGGTTTGGAGATATAAGATCTTAAATAGCTATAAGGGCATTCCATGATGTCACAGCCATCTGCAACGAAATAGAAAATGTGGAACATGCCGTAAGACATAAAGTTTCCACCTGGTACTGTCCTGTTCATGAGTAAAATTTATTGTTGATGCCTTCTGAGCTGTGTGTGTGTGTCTATGTAGCAGTGCAGTGTGTATGTATGCTGCAGAGCTGTGTTTATATGTAGCAGTGCAGTGTGTATGTATGCTGCAGAGCTGTGTGTATGCAGCAGTGTTATGTGATTATATGTATGTATGCTGCAGAGCTTTGTGTATCTGTGAAGCAGTGTTGTGTATGTCTGCAGTAGATCTGTGTGTGTATATGGAGCAGTGCAGTGTGTATGTTTACAGCACAGCTGTGTGTGTGTGCAGTAGTTTTATGTGATTGTATGTGTGCTGCAGAGCTGTGTGTATCTGTGCAGCAGTGTTGTGTCTGTATGCAGTAGATCTGTGTGTATGTTTGTAGCAATGCAATGTGAGTGTGTGCAGATTTACAGCACAGCTGTATATGCATGCATTAGTGTTGTAAGATTGTATGTATGCTGCAGAGCTGTGTGTATCTGTGCAGCAGTGTTGTGTACTTATGCAGTAGATATGTATGTGTATGTGTAGCAATGCAGTGTGTGCATGTTTACAGCACAGCTGTGTGTGTATGTGTAGCAATGCAGTGTGTGCATGTTTACAGCACAGCTGTGTGTGTATGCAGCAGTATTATGTGATTGTATGTATACTGCAGAGCTGTGTGTATTTGTGCAGCAGTGTTGTGCATGTATGCATCAGATCTGTGTATGTTTGTAGCAGTGCAGTGTGTCTATGTTTACAGCACAGCTGTGTGTGTGTGTATGTAGCAGTGTTGTGTCTTTATGTGTGCAGTAGATGGCAGAAAAAAACAGTGCAAAAAGTCCATATTCAGAAAAATACAACTTTATTAATTTAAAAATGATACTATCAATGGTAGCAAAGGAGTTGAATAAAGTGATGTGCATAAGTCACCACATGAATTTGAACATAGCAGGGATACCAAAGCAACGTCCATATACATGTATAGGTATAATCGCAGATATAATACCAAGCATAGTCGATATATGTATCACCCATAATTACATATTTTAGATAAGTTTCACATGTGAAGTATATTGATGTCATCAATTCACATAACGGGCAAGTGCCATTACATAAGGTGAACACACAGAAAAAAATAAATAAAAATCAATCACATGTGTAGATATATAAACGGTCTATGTATAGGACAACATGGTGCTACCAATAATTATAATGGGGCAATGCCACTCTTATAGAGAAGACACACATGTAAGCACAGATTACATATAAACACATGTGGGAGCAGACATACCCAATGGCAAATACCATTTTTCGATCGCTTTTTATTACGATTTTTGGGAGGCAGAATGAACAAAAATCAGCAATTCATGAATTTAATTTGGGGGGGTCGTTTATACCGTTCCGCGTGTGGTAAAAATTGGTAAAGCAGTTTTATTCTTTGGGTCAGTACGATTACAGCGATACTTCATTTGTATCATTTTTTATGTTTTGGCGCTTTTATAAAATAAAAACTATTTTATGAAACAAATAATTATTTTGCATCGCTTTATTCTGCGAGCTATAACTTTTTTATTTTTTTTCTGATGCTGTATGGCGGCTCGTTTTTTGCGGGACAAGATGACATTTTCAGCGGTACCACGTTTATTTATATCCGTCTTTTTTATCGCGTGTTATTCCACTTTTTGTTCGGGGGTATGATGATAAAGCATTTTTTTTTTTGCCTTTTTTTTAAGGGGTTCATTAAAGGGGTTAACTAGTGGGACATTTTTATAGGGTGGGTCGTTATGGACGTGGCAATACTAAATATGTGAACTTTATTGTTTTTTTTATTTACATAATAATAATGTGTGTATTGGGGAAATATTTTTTTTTTTTAGGGATTTTTTATAAATATTTTTACACGTTTATTTTTATTTTTTTTAACATTTTTAGTTTGTCGCTGATCTGACAGTTTGCAGAGCACTGTGTCAGATCAGCGATCTGACAGACAGTGCAGGAGGCTTGCCGGTGCCTGCTCTCAGCAGGCACTGACAAGCCACCTCTCTGCAGGACCCAGAAGGACCCAGCGGCCATCTTGGATCCGGGGGCCTGCAGCGATCACATCGCATTGTTCTGAGGGTCTCAGGGAAGCACACTGGGAGCCCCCTCCATGCGCGATGCTTCCCTATGCCACTGGAATGCTGCGATCATGTTTGATCGCAGTGTGCCGGGAGTTAAAGTGCCAGGAGCGGTCCGTGACCACTCCTGGCACTTAGTTCCGGGTGTCAGCTGTGAGAATCAGCTGACACCCAGCCGCGATCAGCCGCACTCAACATGAGCGCGGCCGATCGCACATGACGTACTATCCCGTCCAGGGTAAATATGGCCCAGGTCACATGGACGGGATAGTATGTCTAAGGCCAGAGAGGGGTTAAGCTCCATGAAGCCGCAGACCCTGATAGAAAACTTGTCATTGGCCAGATTTGTGAGCTGGAGCATAAGGGCAGCTGACAGCAACTTTTCTGTTTGATTGCCTCACATAATGCCTTCATTGTTGAAGCATAGGTGTCCTGTACTTTTTGTCTTGTGTGGCATTAATTCTAGTAATAAAACGCCTTCTTTATCACAAAAAAACTGTTGCCATTATCTTTCCAGCCAACAGCTGGACACAAAATTTCTTCAGAGTTGGTGACCCCTTGTGATTCCATTGCATGAACTCTTGTTTGGTCTCAGAATCATGGTGGTGGACCCATGTTTTCTCACCCATAGTAATTCGAGAGTAGAAATCTTCTGGATTTTCTCTAAACATACCTAAATTCTCTTGGCTAAATTACTGCCGACATGTTTTTTTTCTCAGGGTCAATTTCCATGGCACACCACGATCTTTGAGATCATTGAAACATCGTGAATGGTGCTTGTAACTGTGCCAACTGAAATGCCTAATTCATGAGCTGTAACATTGACTGTGACCCAAAGATCTTCCAAAATCATGGCCTCCCCACTTTATGACACATTTGCTGAAGATGCTTCGACAGGTCGTCCTGAAACCGGATTATCTTTAATTGATTCCCTACCCCATATAAAATGGCTTGACCAAAAACTTTACTTGGTAGTAGGAAAGTGCATCACCACCTAATACAGAAGTCATCCTTTCACGAATATTTTTAGGTTTCTTTTCTTCCTTTCTAATGAATTTAATCACAAAACAAAACTCCAAATCCCTCACTTTCTTTATAGAGCCGCACTGTACTGCACTTGCCATCCTGTCACTTCCTGTGCATTCATCAGACTGAAAAGCTCAGGTCACTAACACAGACAGAACATGCAGGGATAGATAACTTATTGTACACCCTTTATATGCTGCAGAGCTGTATTTATCTGTGCAGCCGCTATGTGAGTAAATGAATCTACAGCAGCAACTAAAAGTTTTGCATTTTTTTTAAAGTGTGATTGCTTCTGTCTGGTTTTTGTGATGTCATTTTCCTGGTAATGAACTGAAAGTACAGAAAGTTGTCATGCAAGACCTTAATTTTAATCAAAATGCTTTAGAATATACAGGTGTTTCTCACAAAATTAGAATATCATCAAAAAGTTAATTTATTTCAGTTCTTCAATACAAAAAGTGAAACTTATATATTATATAGAGTCATTACACACAGAGTGATCTATTTCACGTGTTTATTTCTGTTAATGTTGATGATTATGGCTTACAGCCAATGAAAACCCAAAAGTCATTAATTAGAATAATTAACAAAAAACAACTGCAAAGGCTTCCTAAGCATTTACAAAGGTCCCTTAGTCTGTTTCAGTAGGCTCCACAATCATGGGGAAGACTGCTGACTAGACAGATGTCCAGAAGGCAGTCATTGACACACTCCACAAGGAGGGGAAGCCACAAATGGTTACTGCTAAAGAAGCTGGCTGTTCACAGAGTGCTGTATCCAAGCATATTAATGGAAAGTTGAGTGGAAGGAAAAAGTGTGGTAGAAAAAGATGCTCAAGCAACCGGGATAACCGCAGCCTTGAAAGGATTGTTAAGAAAAGGCCATTCAAAGATTTTGGGGAGATTCACAAGGAGTGGACTGCTGCTGGAGTCATTGCTTCAAGAGCCACCACACACAGACGTATCCAGGACATGGGATACAAGTGTCACATTCCTTGTGTTAAGCCACTCATGTCCAAAAGACAACACCAGAAGCATCTTACCTGGGCCAAGGAGAAAAAGAACTGGACTGTTGCTCAGTGGTCCAAAATGTTGTTTTCAGATGGAAGTAAATTTTGCATTTCATTTGGAAATCAAGGTCCCAGAGTCTGGAGGAAGAGTGGAGAGGACACAATCCAAGCTGCTGGAGGTCTAGTGTGAAGGTCTCCACAATCAGTGATGGTTTGGGGAGCCATGTCATCTGCTGGTGTAGGTCCACTGTGTTTTATCAAGACCAAAGTCAGCGCAGCCATCAATCAAGAAATTTTAGAGCACTTCATGCTTCCCTCTGCCAGCAAGCTTTTAGGAGATGGAAATGTCTTTCTCCATCAGGACTTGGCCCCTGTCCACACTGCCAAAAGTACCAATACCTGGTGTACAAACAACAGTATCACTGTGCTTGATTGGCCAGCAAACTTGCCTGACCTTACCCCCATAGGAAATCAATGGGGTATTGTCAAGAGGAAGATGAGAGACACCAGACCCAACAATACAGACAAGCTGAAGGCTGCTATCAAAGCAACCTGGGCTTCCATAACCCCTCAGCAGTGCCACAGGCTGATCGCCTCCATGCCACGCCGCATTGATGCAGTAATTGATGCCAAAGGAGCCCGACCAAGTATTGAGTGCAGTTACTGAAGATACATTTCAGTAGGACAACATTTCAGATTTTAAAATCATTTTTCAAGCTGGTGTTATAAAGTATTCTAATTTACTGAGATAATGACTTTTGGGTTTTCATTGGCTGTAAGCCATAATCATCAACATTAACAGAAATAAACACGTGAAATAGACAACTTTTTGATGATATTCTAATTTTGTGAGAAGCACCTGTAGGTATGGTAATTTAGTGAAAGAAAAATAACTGCCTAAAGTTTTGCATCTACTGTTAATTGATCACAACATAGAGAGTAATTCATTGTTACAATGCCATAACGTAGTATTTTGTAGAATAACCTCTTTGTTTAATTAAGGCACCAACGGGGCATTGAAGCCACATGAGAATTCAGGATATCCTGAGGGATCTTTCTCCATTCCATTTACAATTCTGCAAACAATTCATCTTTATTGCGCTGGGTACGGACCCCAACTTGTTGCACTAACTCATCCCAAAGGTGGTCTATAGGGTGTAAATCAGGTGATTGGCTTGGCCATTGCAATAGGCGACCATTTATCTTCGCTAACCATTTTTTTTACTAGATTAGACGTGTGCTTAGGATCATTGTCTTGCTGGAATTTCCAGCCCATGCCTCCTTTGCTTTTAACATGTGGCAGCATTACATTCTCCAGTATATCCTTGTACATAGTAGCATTCATATTTCCAGCAATTCTGTGCAGAGGGCCAGTGACAGATACAGAAAAGCAGCCCCAAACCATGACATTACCACCACCATGTTTCACTTTATGTGTTTGGTACCTTACATCATTCTGTTTTCCAATTGGCCAGTATATATAGTGCTTGCCATCACTAGTACCAAACAGATTGAACTTGGATTCCCACCACAACACCTTAGACCAGTCTGACTCTTTCCATTAGCTGTGTTCTTTGGCAAACTCAAGTCGGACCTTCCGGCTCTTTACAGAGATGAAAGGCTTCTTGACTGGAACTCGTGCATTCAACCCAGCTACTCCTAGCCGTCGCCTCACAGTTTGGCCACTCACTTTGACCCCATATTCTTCGCTCATTTTGCGCTAAATCTGTAAAGCACTTTTACGGGCATCGGATACTGACTTTTTCTTTATAATGTGATCAACTTTGCAGGAAATGTTCCTTTGGTCTTCCTCTTCGAGGTGTCAGGTGTTCCATAACCTTCTTTTTTTTCTTGTAAGTGACATTTGACTCTGACAGCAGATGAATTCCATAGTTTCCTCTTTTTGGCTTTGGCCTGACGTCACTCAGAATAATACGCTTCCTGACATCTGGTGATAAATTTGGCGTTGTCTTTGCCATATTTTAACCTAAAAACACACAAACAAAAAACAAAATTTCAACTGCCCATAAACTACCCAAAAATTTGACTACCCGTGTCAAAATATGCAAAACATTTTTCCCAGCAAATGTTGAAAACGAACACATAAAGGGATAAAACAATGTCAAACACAATTATCATCCTTATAGCTGACAACCATTTGCTTCTGGTTTACTAAAATCACCAGGAAAATGACATCACAACAACCAGACAGAAGGAATCACACTTAAAAAAAAATGCAAAACTTTTGGTCACTACTGTATGTGTGCAGCAGGACTGTGGGTGTAGCAGGGCTGTGTGTATTTATGGTCGTGCAGCAGAGCTGTGTGTGTACATCCACTGTAAGGCCGGCGTCACACTGGCGACAGAATCGGACGATTGCAATGCGATGTAAAATCGTATTGCAGTCTGCCCTATGTTAATCTATGGAGCAGCTCCCAGTATCAGATTTTTTGTGGTCCGTTTTAAACGTCCGTGTGCAATCGCAGCATGCTGCCACTGTCACCGATTGTGGGTCGACTATCGCCAATGCAAGTCTATGGGAGCGATGAAAAATCTGATTACAAACGGACTGCATGTGTGACTTGCGATGAAATCGCATCGGTGTCCTTTAGAAAAGCCGGCAATTCATCCCCGGCTATACTGTAAAATCACACTGACAGCTTTAATAAAGACTAGAAAGAATAGATATACACACATAGAATACATATATATATATATATATATATATATATATATATATATGTAATTGTGACATGTACCGTATTTTTCGGACCATAAGACGCACCGGACTATAAGACGCACCCAGGTTTTAGAGGTGGAAAATAGGGAAAAATATATTTGAAACAAAAAATGTGGTAAAATATTTAATAACATACTATTATATGTGGTGTTATTATATATAATAGTATGTTATTATGTTGGAAGCTACTGGTAGGAGATGGTGCTGCGGGACCAGTGTGGTGTCTGTAAACTACTATGTGAAGACGCTGGAGGGTGAGTATAAGGCCGGGGTCACACATGCGAGAAACTCGCACGATTTCGTGTGAGTCTCTCGCATGAACACCCGGCACTGCCGCCGGCACTCAGACTGGAGCGTGCGGCTGCATAGAAATACATGCTGCATAGAAATAGAGACAGATGATAGAGACAGAGTTGATAGAGATAGATGATAGAGATAGATGATAGAGACAGATGATAGAGACAGAGATGATAGAGACAGAGATGATAGAGACAGAGATGATAGAGACAGATGATAGAGACAGAGATGATAGAGACAGAGATGATAGAGACAGAGATGATAGAGACAGAGATGATAGAGACAGAGATGATAGAGATCGAGATGATAGAGACCGAGATGATAGAGACAGATGATAGAGACAGAGATGATAGAGACAGAGATGATAGAGACAGAGATGATAGAGACAGAGATGATAGAGACAGATGATAGAGACAGAGATGATAGAGACAGAGATGATAGAGACAGAGATGATAGAGACAGAGATGATAGAGATCAAGATGATAGAGACAGAGATGATAGAGACAGAGATGATAGAGACAGAGATGATAGAGACAGATGATAGAGACAGAGATGATAGAGACAGATGATAGAGACAGAGATGATAGAGACAGAGATGATAGAGACAGAGATGATAGAGACAGAGGTGATACAGACAGAGATGATAGAGACAGAGATGATAGAGACAGAGATGATAGAGACAGATAGAGACAGAGATGATAGAGACAGAGATGATAGAGACAGATAGAGACAGATGATAGAGACAGAGATGATAGAGACAGATGATAGAGACAGAGATGATAGAGACAGAGATGATAGAGACAGATGACAGAGATGATAGAGACAGATGATAGAGACAGAGATGATAGAGACAGATGATAGAGACAGATGATAGAGATAGAGATGATAGAGACAGAGATGATAGAGACAGATGATAGAGACAGAGATGATAGAGACAGAGATGATAGAGACAGAGTTGATAAAAATGTGACACGTATGCGTTTCATGTGAGCATGATGCGCTGCACAAAAAACGCATGTGTGAAAGTAGCCTAACCTTTTAATTAATTCTCTGTTGTACAGTGTGTCTGAAGGACCTGTGATGACATCATGAAGAGGCAGGGCTTTGGTCATGTGATGCTCCAGCCCGCCCTCTTCATGACCTCATCACAGGTCCTTCACAGGAGCATTCAGCCTCCCATCAGCACAGCCCCAGGCTGTCAGGTATGCCAGCTGCTCCTGCTGCCTCCTTCTCCTTCAGACACCGATCTGCCCAGCTGCTGCAGAAATCAGGCGCTGGGGAAACTGTGTGGCTCTGTGATCTGCTGCTCCCTGCTCACTGCTCAGCTGATAGGTGGGCGGGGAAGCGGCTGATTAATATTCACTGCACTTAAGTAGGGACCAGGGATTTCCCCAGCGCTTGTTTCCTGCAGCAGAGGGGATATTTTCTTGCCTCCTGCTAATCCCACTCCACCGCTGCCCCCTGCCCCCCTCCCCACATGTTACATTCCGACCATAAGACGCACCCACACTTTCCTCCCAAATTTGGAGGAAAAAAAGTGCGTCTTATGGTCCAAAAAATACGGTATATATATTATATATATATATATATATATATTTATATTTCCTAGACTTCTACATACTGTAATAGCCGCAAATTCAATTGCCGGCTTCTGTGAAATCACAGAAGCCGACATGAAATAATACATTGTTTCCACACAGTTAACCATGTCATTTCCTGTATTTTGATATTTGTTTAGAACTTACAATTACATGAGTGTATTTGTGCAAAATTTCAGACATGTAGGGGTTAATTAAAGGTGTAAATTCGTTGAAAAAAAAATGTGTGGGCTCCCGCTGTATTTTCTCCACCAGACAGACAAAGCAAGAGAGTGGGGGCAGATAATAACAGCCTAGGGAGGGTACTTTTTTTTTGTGCCCCCCCTGGCTACTAACATCTGCCCCCAGACACCCCAGAAAGGGCAAATCTATAATTAGATTCGCCCTTTCTGGCACTTTGCCCGTCTATTCCCATTGCCCTGTAGCGGTGGCGAATGGGTTAATAATCTCACCTTAATGTCACCTTAGTATTGAAAGGTGACCTTAAGGCAGGTTAATAATTGAGAGCTGTCAATTAGACAACTATCAATTATTAATCCTATTGAAGTAAATTAAAAAAACACAGACACATTAATAAAAATTAATTTTAATGAAATAAAAACACATTTTTTTGACCATCTTTTATTTTACACTTAATCCGTGCGAAGCCATTGATCTCCTAAAATAAAGAAAAAAAAATAAAACAACATTATTCTTACCTATTCCGCCGATCTGTCACGTCCCACGCTGTAATCCTTCACAAAGGGTTAACTAGCTTTGAGCCAAGCAGTGCAAGTAATCCTGCATGCTCAGCTCAAAGCTCCTGAATGAATAAGTTCCTCTCCTGGCGACAGGAGAGGATATGTTTAATGAATGAAGCTTAATTGATTGTGTCCACTTTCCCTTTAGGTCAGGTCACTAAAGTTAAATTGCCAATAAATCAATTAAGCTCCATTCATGAATCACTTCCTCCTACTTCCTACCACTTCCTTCCTACTTTCTGTGGTAGAGGAACTTATTCATTCAGGGGGTTACAGCTAGGAGACAGAATTATCTCTCTGCTAACTGTAACCTCTTAACCCTTTCTGATGGATTACAGCGTGGGACCTGACTGTACATCGGATTGGTAAGTATGATTTTGCTTTTTTATTTTATTTTTATTACAGGAAATGGTTTTAGCAGGAAAATAAAATATTGTCAAAAACTGTGATTATTTAATTAAACTTCTTTTTTATTAAACTGTGTGTGTTTGATTTTTCTTTCATACAATAGGATTAATAATTGATAGTTGTCTAATTGACAGCTCTCAATTATTAACCTGCCTTAAGGTCACCTTTCAATACTAAGGTGACATTAAGGTGAGATTATTAACCCATTCGCCACCGCTACAGGGCAATGGGAATAGACGGGCAAAGTGCCAGAAAGGGCGAATCTAATTATAGATTTGCCCTTTCTGGGGTGTCTGGGGGCAGATGTTAATAGCCAGGGGGGGCACCAAAAAAATGTACCCTCCCTAGGCTGTTATTATCTGCCCCCACTCGCTTGCTTTGTCTGTCTGGTGGAGAAAATACAGCGGGAGCCCACGCATTTTTTTTCAACTAATTTACACCTTTAATTAACCCCTACATGTCTGAAATTTTGCACAAATACACTCATGTAATTGTAAGTTCTAAACAAATATCAAAATACAGGAAATTACATGGTTAACTGTGTGGAAACAATGTATCATTTCATGTCGGCTTCTGTGATTTCACAAAAGCCGGCAATTGAATTAGCAGCTATAACAGTATGTAGAAGTCTAGGAACTATAAATATATGTATATATACATGTCACAATGACATGTATATATATATATATATATATATGTGTTCTATGTGTATATATCTATTCTTTTTTTTGTGATTGAAATACTATTCTTTTGGATCCATTATATGTCAGTTTTGCAAGCCTGCGAGAAATTCTCGCAAGTCGGATGAAAATCGGATGTTACAAGGTACACACACATGCGACTAAATCGCATCTTTTAAGGAAAATCGGATGCCAGAAGGATGTGTGATGTTTGCATTTTGATCCAACAATCGACCGTCTAAAACGGACCGATTTTTTGTCGTTGTGTGTGACGCCGGCCTAAGTGCAGAAGTGTTGTGTGTAGCAGTTGCTTGTATATGTAATGTGTATGATGCATATGCTGCACAGAGCGCTAGGAGGAGCTTACTTTTAGTTATTACGTGCCTATTCTTTACCTCCCTATTATTCGTTGTTTATACTATGGTCCGATAAAGCGCCGTATAAGCCTCATCTGACCTGCGCTGCATATAACTAAATGTTATTTAGGGGAGTATTTAAAAGTTTGTTGTGGTGCTTTGAATATTCCACTTTTTTTAGGCATTTTCATTATTCTTGATGCATTTTTTGCCACAATATTGCAAAGTATTGAGAGTCTTCCTAGCGGAAACGCCAGAAAAATGAATGTTACCTTCTTTTAACCACTTGGCGTCTATAAAAGCCTGAAGTGTTTAAGAGACATTAAAAAGCTTGAACATATGAACAGCAAGTAGTTTTTCTATACAAACTAATAGGACCATTCTGATCATTTTAATTATGCTTTTTCCAAATTTTTTCAGCAAATTCACTAAAAAAAACAGCATAAAACCAAAGTGTGAACAATACATATGTTTACTCTATTTTTTTTTTTAGTTTTATTTGAATGGCTCATCATCTTCAAAATCTTTATCAAAAACTTGTTCAAAAGCTCTTAAAAAACCCTTCCAATACATTTTCATGGGAAATCCACTGTGAAGGAAAATTTCCAAACTAGGTACTGTCCAATGAAAAGGTTGCAAAGAACTGTTCCAAAACTCTTCAAAACTGCTTCAGAAAACGAAAACTTCTCCAAAACGGGAACGTTTCCTGAATCAGATGATGATTTTTTTGAACTTCTACAAAAATTCAGTGTGAACATAGCCTCTGTGTTTTGTATTCATTGTGTTGAAGGGGTTGTCCGGTTCTTTGAAGTTGACTTCCTATCCTTAAGGCTGGGTCTCACATAGCGATACACCAGCGATCCCGACAATGATCAGGATTGCTGGTGTATCGCTACATTATCGCTGCTGAGCTGCCAAACAGGCAGCGATCAGTACAAGCGACACTGCGGGTAACATCGCTTAGTTACCCGCAGTGTACGTTGGATACCAGCGCCCTGATGCAAGGAGCTGGTAACCAAGGTACACAGCGGGTTTTAGGCACAGCCCCGCGCCTGGAAACCCGCTGTGTACCTTGTTTACCAGCGGATCGCTGGTCTCCCGCCTGTCACACGCAGCGATGCGTGCCTGTCAGCGGGAGACCAGCGATCAAAAAAATGTCCTGGCCTTTCAGCGACGATCAGCGATACCCGGCAGGGGGGCTTTAGGATAAGCCAACACCCCGACTGATTAGCTCTTCTCAGCTCCGACAGCAGATGGATGAGAAGAGTGTATGGAGCAGGACAGTGCCGCTTTTTGCACTCTCAAGAGCTGCAGTTATCGGCAAAACTACTAACCAGAGTCTGGAGTTGTGCTGTTCTGCTCCATAGATTGTTAGCCTTCAACCACAATCGGAGCTGATGATAGGTGATGAGCGGAGGTGGCAAGTGTTGCTCACCCTCTCCCACTGGTCTGACATTGATTGCCTAATCTGAGACTAGGTGATCAATATCAAAGTGGTGGGTGTGACCGATCTCTAAAAATGTAAATGAATTAATCATTAATCTCTGAATCTGTACCTGACCCTTTTTTGTGTTCTCATTTATCAGTCACTTGTGTTACTTATGGATTGGCCTGAAGCCACAAGCTTTGCCTGTTTGGTGGCAGGATATTATCGTCTGCTGGTGGACCCAAAGAAAGGCATATTTTACAGGACAATGGGTCACTTGCCTCCACCTCAGATAATCAAGGCAGGTATGACTTTCATCTGCTCTATTATTCATCTAATGTAAGCCATAAATATGAACCCTCCTGTGGTCAAAGATTGCATTTCACACTGCCAATGTTTATGGAATAAGAATATATCATGTATTTCCTATAATATTATTACTAAATCTTCTTTGGGTGACGTTAACCTAGTACACATATACTGGGACTCAAAGACTTATAGAACTTCTCATATAACTTCAAATAATGTTATGTTTCAATATATTGCTGATCTTTAATGATCTGTATGATGTTTATCTAGAGCTTCCAAAATCCCATCCCTCAGTTTTGTACCTTCAAGAAAAAATGTGACGCTGTTTGATGGACCAAGGTCCGTATTTTTGGTCAGTGTACTGTCCTTGTACTCAAATCAAAGTATAGCACATCAATTCGGTAATAACCAGTGTACCTGTGCATACAATGCATTTTCACATAGGGTGCGTTCGGTAAAAATACAACACACACTAATCTGGTCCAATGTACGGATCATACTAGTACACGTCAATGACATAGTCATTTAGGATCATGACTAGCCTAAGATTTAGTATTGCCTAAATCCATGCTCATAACATTATTAACAAAAGAGCACACACCTATTTACCATGAAAATGTGTACATACCCTGTGAAGTTTTCCACATTATTCACATTACACCCACAAATGTAAATATATTTTATTGGGATTTTATGTGATACCAACATAAACTAACACGTATTTGTGAAGTATAAAGAGAATTGTACAGAATTTTCTAATTATTTAAAAATATAAATCTGAAAATTCTGAGGTGCATTTGTATTCCACCCCTGTAATCTGAGACCCCTAAATAAAATCCTGAGAGACCAAGTGTCTCCAGAAGTCACATAATTGGTAAATTTAGTCCACTTGTGCGTAATTTCTTCTCAGAATAACTACAGCTGTTCTGTGAAGGCCTCAGAGGTTTGAGAACATTAGGGAACAAACAACATCATGAAAACCAAGGAACACACCAGTCAGGTCAGGGATAAAGTTGTGGAGAACAGTAAAACAGGGTTAGGTTATAAAAAAATATCCCTAGCTCTGAGCATCTCATGGAGCACTATTCAATACGTCAAAAATAGACACAGAATGACACAACTGAAAATCTACCAAAGCATGGCTTCTATCTATCCTGACATCCCAAGCAAGGGGAGCATGAAATAGAGAAGCAACCTTGAGGCCCATGGTCACCCTAGAAAAGCCGAAGCTGTCCACAGCTCAGGAGGGAGAATCTATCATCAGGACAACCATGTCCTGTAGATTATATAGGACCCGGTGAGCATGTGAAAGAATGGGCTCTGGTCTTATGAGATCAAAGTGGAATTTATTGGGCTAAATGCAAAATGCTATGTGTGGTGGAAAACTAACACTACATGTCACCCTGAAAACACTATCCCCACCGTCACACATCCTGCCAGAGCTACAGTAGATGGTCTAGATCAGAGCATATTCATGTGTGTGAATGGCCAAGTCATAGTGCAGATCAAAATCCCATTCAGAATCTGTGGCAAGACTTGAAAATTACTTATCACAGATATCTCCATCCAATCTCACTGAGCAAGAGCGAGGGAGCAAAGAAGGGGAAAATGTCACCTCTAGAGGTGCAAAGCTGGAGAGACAGACCACAAAAAACTTGACAAAGTAGTTGCAGCGAAAGGTGGTCCTAAAAAGTATTGACTCAGGGGGCTGAAAACTAATGCATATCATAATTTTCAGATTTATGTTTTTAACCCCTTAATCCCATTGGACGTAAAATTCCGTCCATGTGACCTGGTACTTAATTCCCATGGACGGAATAGTATGTTCAGGGCGATCAGCTGCGCTCCCGGGGGGAGCGCAGCTGATCGCCGCCGGGTGTCAGCTGATTATCACAGCTGACACCCGGCACTATGTGTCAGGAGCGGTCACGGACTGCTCCCGACACATTAACCCCTGGCACACCGCGATCAAACATGATCGCGGGTGTACCGGGGGAACAGGGGAGCATTGCGCAGGGAGTGGGCTCCCTGCGCGCTCCCCTGAGACCCTCAGAACAGCGCGATGTGTCGCGCTGTTCCGAGGGACTCTCCTCACTGCAGGACCCCGGATCCAAGATGGCCGCCGGGTCCTGCAGGGAGGCGGCTTCCTCAGTGCCTGCTGAGAGCAGGCACTGAGAAGCCTCCAGCACTGCCTGTGCGATCGCTGGTGTGACAGAGTGCTGTGCACACTGTCACACCAGCGATTTGACTCCATACCATGATGTCCCACCCAGGGACAAAGTATAAATGTTAAAAAAATAAAAATAAACATGTGTAAAAAAAAATTCCTAAATAATGAAAAAAAAAAAAATATTCCCCAATAAATTCACTTCTTTAATGTAAAAAAAAAACCCAACAATAAAAGTACACATATTTAGTATTTCCGCGTCCGTAACGACCCACCCTATAAAACTGTCCCACTAGTTAACCCATTTAGTGAACCCCTTCAAAAAAAAAACAAGTCTAAAAAACAATGATTTTTCATCATTCTGCCGAACAAAAAGTGGAATAACACGTGATCAAAAAGACGGATACAAACAAGCATGGTACCGCTGAAAACATCATCTTGTCCCGCAAAAAACGAGCCATCATACAGCATCATCAGCGAAAAAATAAAAAAGTTATAGCTCGCAGAATAAAGCGATGCAAAAATAATTATTTTTTATATATCGTTTTAATTGTATAAAAGCGCCAAAACATAAAAAAATGATATACATGAGGTATCGTCGTAATCGTACTGACCCGAAGAATAAAACTCCATTATCAATTTTACCATACGCGGAACGCTATAAACGCCCCTCCCCAAAAGAAACTCATGAATTGCTGGTTTTTGTTCATTCTGCCTCCCAAAAATCGTAATAAAAAGCGATCAAAAAATGTCATGTGCCCAAAAATGATACAAATAAAAACATCACCTCGTCCCGCAAAAAATAAGACCTCACATGACTCTGTGGGCCAAAATATAGAAAAATTAAAGCTCCCAAAATATGACGATGCAAAAACTACTTTTTGCAATAAAAAGCGTCTTTTAGCGTGTGACAGCTGCCAATCATAAAAACCCGCTATAAATAGTAAATCAAACCCCCCTTTATCACCTCCTTAGTTAGGGAAAAATAATAAAATTAAAAAATGTATTTATTTCCATTTTCCCATTAGGGTTAGGGTTAGGGTTGGGGCTAAATTTAGGGTTAGGGTTGGGGCTAAAGTTAGGGTTAGGGTTGGGACTAGGGTTACGGGTGTGTTAGGGTTAGGTTTGTGGTTAGGGTTATGATTAGGGTTGGGATTAGTTTTAGGGGTGTGTTGGGGTTAGGGTTGGAGTTAGAATTGGGGCGTTTCCACTGTTTAGGCACATCAGGGGCTCTCCAAATGTGACATGGCGTCTGATTTCAATTCCAGCCAATTCGGCGTTGAAAAAGTCAAACGGTGCTCCTTCCCTTCTGAGCTCTGCCATGCGACCAAACAGTAGTTTACCCCCAAATATGGGGTATCAGCATACTTAGGACAAATTGCACAATAACTCTTGGGGTCCAATTTCTTCTGTTACCCTTGGGAAAATAAAAAATTGGGGGCGAAAATATCGTTTTTGTAGAAAAAAATATGATTTATTATTTTTATGGCTCTACGTTATAAACTTCTGTGAAGCACTAGGGGGTTCAAAGTTCTCACCACACATCTAAATAAGTTCCTTTGGGGGTCTAGTTTCCAAAATGGGGTCACTTGTGGGGGGTTTCCACTGTTTAGGCACATCAGGGGCTCTCCAAACGCGACATGACACCCGCAGACCATTCCATCAAAGTCTGCAATGCAAACGTCACTACTTCACTTCCAAGCCCCGACGTGTGCCCATACAGTAGTTTTCTGCCACATATAGGGTATCAGCGTACTCAGGACAAATTGGAAAACAACTTTTTGGGTCCAATTTCTCCTGTTACTCTTGGGAACATAAAAAACTGGGGACTAAAAGATCATATTTGTGGAAAAAATATGATTTTTTTTATTTCACGTCCGGGAGTTATAAACTTCTGTGAAGCACTTGGGGGTTCAAAGCGCTCACTACACATCTAGATAAGTTCCTTTGGGGTCTAGTTTACAAAATAGGACCACTTGTGGGGGTATCCACTGTTTAGACACATCAGGGGCTCTCCAAACGCGACATGACACCCGCAGACCATTCCATCAAAGTCTGCATTACTAAACATCACTACTTCTATTCCGAGCCCCAACGTGCCCCCACACAGTAGTTTTCTCCCACATATAGTGTATCAGCGTACTCAATACAAATTGGACAACAACTTTTAGGGTCCAATTTCTCCCCTTACCCTTGGGAAAATAAAAAATGGTGACTAAAATATCATTTTGTGGGAAAAAAATAGGATTTTTTTATTTTCATGCCCGGGCATTATAAACTTGTGTGAAGCACTTGGGGGTTCAAAGTGCTCACCACACATCTAGATAAGTTCCTTAGGGGTCTAGTTTCCACTTGTTTGGGGTTTCCACTGTTTAGGCACATCAGGGACTCTGCAAACTGAACATGACACCCATCAAAGTCTGCATTCCAAAATGTCATTACTTCCTTTCTGAGCCCTGCCGTGCACCCAAACAGTATTTCCCCCCCACATATGGGGTATCAGCGTACTCAGGACAAATTGGACAACAACTTTTGGGGTCCAATTTCCTTGTAAAAAATCAAAAATTGGGGACTAAAAAATATTTTTTCTGGAATTTGTTTTTTTTTTTTTGCTTTTACACCCAGGCATTATAAACTTTAGTGAAACATTTTGAGGTTGAATGTGCTCCCAACAGATCTAGATAAGTTCCTTAAGGGGTCTACTTTCCAAAATGGTGTCACTTGTGGGGGGTTTCCACTGTTTAGGCACATCAGGGGCTCTCCAAACGCGACATGGCATACAGCTAATTCTGCGTTGAAAAAGTCAAACTGCGCTCCTTTCCTTCCGAGCTCTGCCATGCACCCAAACAGTGGTTTACCCCCACATATTGGATATCAGCGTACTCAGGATAAATTGCACAATAATTTTTGAGGTCTTGTTACCCTTGGGAAAAAAAAATTGGGGTGAAAAGATCATTTTTGTGGAAAAAATATGATTTTTTAATTTTACGGCTCTACGTTATAAACTTGTGTGAAGCACTTGGGGGTTCAAAGTGCTCATCACAGATCTAGATAAGTTCCTTAGGGGCTCTAGTTTCTAAAATGGGGTCACTTGTTGGGGATTCCCACTGTTTAGGCACATCAGGGGTTATCCAAATGCGACATGACGTCCAATCTCGATTCCAGCCAATTTTGGTTTGAAAAAGTCAAATGGCGCTCCTTCCCTTCTGAGCTCTACCGTGTGCCCAAACAGTGGTTCCCCCCACATATGGGGTATCAGCGTACCCAGGACAAATTGGACAACAACTTTTATGGTCCAATTTCTCATGTTACCTAGGGAAAATAAAAAATTGGTGACTTAAATATTACTTTTGTGGGAAAAAAATAGGATTTTTTATTTTCATGCCCGGGCATTATAAAATTGGGTGAAGCACTTGGGGGTTCAAAGTGCTCACCACAGATCTAGATAAGTTCCTTAGGGGGTCTAGTTTCCAAAATAGGGTCACTTGTGGGGGGTTTCCACTGTTTAGGCACATCAGGGACTCTGCAAACTGAACATGACACCCATCAAAGTCTGCATTCCAAAACGTCATTATTTCCTTTCCGAGCCCTGCGGTGCGTCCAAACAGTATTTGTCCCCACGTATGAGGTATCAGCGAACTCAGGACAAATTGGACAACAACTTTTGGGTTCCAATTTCCTTGGGAAAAATCAAAAATTGGGGACAAAAAAATCATTTTTGTGGAAAATTTTTTCACACCCAGGCATTATAAACTTTTGTGAAACACTTGGGGGTTCAAAGTGCTCATCACAGATCTAGATAAGTTCCTTAGGGGCTCTAGTTTCTAAAATGGGGTCACTTGTTGGGGATTCCCACTGTTTAGGCACATCAGGGGTTATCCAAATGCGACATGACGTCCAATCTCGATTCCAGCCAATTTTGGTTTGAAAAAGTCAAATGGCGCTCCTTCCCTTCTGAGCTCTGCCGTGTGCCCAAACAGTGGTTCCCCCCACATATGGAGTATCAGCGTACCCAGGACAAATTGGACAACAACTTTTATGGTCCAATTTCTCATGTTACCCTAGGGAAAATAAAAAATTGGTGACTTAAATATTACTTTTGTGGGAAAAAAATAGGATTTTTTATTTTCATGCCCGGGCATTATAAAATTGGGTGAAGCACTTGGGGGTTCAAAGTGCTCACCACAGATCTAGATAAGTTCCTTAGGGGGTCTAGTTTCCAAAATAGGGTCACTTGTGGGGGGTTTCCACTGTTTAGGCACATCAGGGACTCTGCAAACTGAACATGACACCCATCAAAGTCTGCATTCCAAAACGTCATTATTTCCTTTCCGAGCCCTGCGGTGCGTCCAAACAGTATTTGTCCCCCACGTATGAGGTATCAGCGAACTCAGGACAAATTGGACAACAACTTTTGGGTTCCAATTTCCTTGGGAAAAATCAAAAATTGGGGACAAAAAAATCATTTTTGTGGAAAAATTTTTTCACACCCAGGCATTATAAACTTTTGTGAAACACTTGGGGGTTCAAAGTGCTCACAACAGATCTAGATAAGTTCCTTAGGGGGGTCTAGTTTCCAAAATGGTGTCACGTGTGGGGGGTTTCCACTGTTTAGGCACATTAGGGGCTCTCGAAACGCTACATGGCGTCCTGTTATGTTTCGGTAGCTGAGGAGTGCAGGTAAAAAAGGCAATACATCAGAGAAGTTGGAATCTATGAGATTGCAGTACCCTGACTAACCACCACAACTAGAGGCAGCCGTGGAGCGTTCCTACGTTGGTCCTAGACGCCTCGTCACAGCCTGAGAAACTAACTACACCTAAAGATAGAAAGAGGAAAGCTATCTGCCCCGGAGCAGATCCCCAAAGAACATAGAAAGCCCCCAAACATGTAATGGCGGTTAGACAAGGTGAAATACTGACACAGACAGAAAATAGTATGAGCAAACGTTGGGGCCCAAACTACCTAAATAGAAAAGGATAGGAAGGGCACTTACTGCAATCCCAAAAAACCCTGAAAAGCACCAACTCTACTAATTTCAAAATCACCTGAGATCACACGACCTCTACCACCTAAATTAGTTCTCTGGTGTAACAAAATCAAAACAGCAGCCACTGAAAAAACTGGAAAAAGCAAAAGTACAAACATCAGTGGCTGAACTAAACTGAGAGGGCAAAAGCCCCCGGAGGGGACCCTGAAGGCCCCCACAGAAGTGCAGGACAAAATGCAAAAATCAAGCACAAAAACAAAAAGAAGAAAATGTCTTATCTGTTAGCAGGAGATGCAGACACGACACAGCAGGCTACAAAGGAAACAGGACTCAAGGATTGAGACCAGAACAATTGATCACCGGCAACCCTGATGGGAAGACGACTCCCTTATATAAGACCAGTCAGTAACACCTGATTCCCACTCCTCACAATCTTCACTGGACAGTCCAGTACCGCTTGTAACCACCAGAGGGAGCCTCTGCTCAGAACTCATTTCAAGTCCATTCACAACAGTACCCCCCCTTGAGGAGGGGTCACCGAACCCTCACTTGAGCAACCAGGTCGGTCAGGATGAGTTCTATGATACGCACGGATGAGTCTCCTAGCATGGATGTCCGAAGCAAACACCCAAGAATTGTCTTCCTGACCATAACCTCTCCACTTAACCAAATACTGGAGTTTCCGTCTAGAAAACGAGAATTCAATATTTTATCAACCACAAACTCCATATTGCCCTCAACCAGAACAGGGTCAGGAGGCAAAGCAGTAGGAACCACAGGCTCAACAAACCTCTTCAACAAGGACTTATGGAACACGTTATGGATCTTAAATGTCCCTGGAAGAAGCAAACGAAAAGAAACAGGATTAAGAATCTCCATGATCTTATAAGGTCCAATGAACCTAGGCTTAAATTTAGGAGATGCCACTCTCATAGGAATATTTCTTGAGGACAACCAGACCAAGTCCCCCACTTTAAACCGAGGACCATCAGTCCTATGCCGGTTAGCAAACCGCTGGGCCCTCTCCTGAGAGAGGGACAACCTCTCCACTACCTGGTCCCAAATCTGTTGCATACGCTCCACAACAGAGTCAACACCTGGATAGACAGAAGCCTCCGTCTGTCCTGAAGAAAATCGAGGGTGAAACCCAGAATTACAGAAAAATGGAGACATCAAAGTGGCAGAGCTAGCCCTATTATTAAGAGCAAACTCAGCCAAAGGCAAAAAAGAGACCCAGTCATCCTGATCAGCAGACACAAAGCATCTTAGATAAGTCTCCAATGTCTGGTTTGTTCTCTCAGTTTGACCATTGGTCTGAGGATGAAACGCCGAGGAGAAAGACAATTGAACACCAAGTTTAGAACAAAAGGTCCTCCAAAATCTGGAAACAAACTGGACTCCTCTGTCAGACACAATGTTCTCAGGAATGCCGTGTAAACGAACCACGTGCTGAAGGAACAAAGGCACCAATTCAGAGGAGGAAGGCAACTTAGGCAATGGCACAAGATGTATCATCTTGGAAAACCTATCACAAATCACCCAGATGACGGTCATTCTCTGAAAAACAGGGAGGTCGGAAATGAAATCCATAGAGATATGGGTTCATGGTCTCTTGGGCACAGGCAATGGCATCAACAAACCACTAGAGCGAGAGCAAGGCTTGGAGCGAGAGCAAGTCCCGCAGGACTGCACAAATTCCCTGACATCACGAGACAAGGTAGGCCACCAAAAGGACCGACTAACCAAGTCTCTGGTACCAAAAATTCCGGGATGCCCAGCCAACGCGGAACAATGAATCTCAGACATCACACTCTTTTTCCACTGGTCCGGGACAAACAATTTTCCAACAGGGCAGCGCTCGGGCCTATCCTCCTGACACGCCTCCAGAGCAAGTCTCAAATTGGGTGAGATGGTGGAAAGAACTACACCCTCTTTCAAAATAACAGAAGGATCAGATAACTCAGGAGAGTCCGCAAGGAAACTCCTCGAGAGGGCATCCGCCTTAACATTCTTAGTGCCAGGAAGAAAGGAAACCACAAAATTAAAACGTGTGAAAAACAAGGCCCACCTGGCCTGTCTAGGATTGAGTCGCTTGGCAGATTCCAGATAAACCAGATTCTTATGGTCCGTAAGGACCACCACCTGATGTTTGGCTCCCTCCAGCCAATGTCTCCACTCTTCAAAAGCCCACTTCATGGCCAGTAACTCCCGATTACCCACATCATAATTACGTTCAGTAGGAGAAAATTTTCGAGAGAAAAAGGCACAAGGGTTACTTTTAGAGGTCTCTGGATCTTTTTGGGACAAAACGGCACCTGCCCCAATTTCAGAGGCATCAACCTCCACCTGAAATGGCAGAGAAACATCAGGCTGCCGTAGAACAGGAGCAGAAGTGAATCTCTGCTTAAGTTCCTGAAATGCAGAGACTGCCTCAGGAGGCCAATTCACCACATCAGAACCCTTTCAGTTCAAATCAGTCAATGGTTTAACAATAACCGAGAAATTACCAATAAATTTACGATAAAAATTGGCAAAACCCAAAAATCTTTGAAGAGCCTTTAATGAAGTAGGTTGGACCCAATCACAGATGGCCTGAACCTTGACCGGGTCCATTTCAATAACAGATGGGGACAAAATGAATCCCAGAAATGAGATCCTCTGTACGCCAAAAAGACACTTTGATCCCTTCACATACAGAGCATTCTCTCTCAAAATCTGGAATACAGTTCGAACATGTTTCACATGAGAGTCCCAGTCATTAGAAAAAATCAAGATATCATCCAAATAAACAATCAGAAATTTATCCACAAAACCCCTGAAAATGTCATTCATGAAGGACTGGAAGACAGAAGGAGCATTAGTGAGCCCAAAGGGCATCACAAGGTACTCAAAATGCCCCTCAGGGGTATTGAATGCCGTCTTCCATTCATCCCCGTGCTTAATGCGAATAAGGTTATATGCCCCCTGAGGTCAAGCTTGGTAAACCAAGTAGCGTTTTTCACCCTGGAAAACAGGTCAGAAATCAAAGGTAACGGGTATTGATATTTTACAGTAATATTGTTCAAAAGACGATAATCAATACACGGCCTTAATGAACCATCCTTTTTGGCCACAAAGAAAAAACCGGCACCTAAGGGTGAAGAGGATGGTCTGATATGACCCTTCTCCAATGATTCCTTGATATAAGACCGCATAGCGTCATGTTCAGGTACAGACAAGTTAAAAAGGCGACCTTTAGGGAATTTACTACCAGGCACTAATTCAATAGCGCAGTCATAGCTCCTATGGGGAGGCAAGGATGCAGATTTACTTTCGCTAAACACATCAGAAAAATCAATCAAAAAGTCAGGAACATCCTGAGCCTGGGGAGAGGCAGAAAAAACAGGAGTGTTGGTATTAACACATTGGCAGCCCCAACTGGTTACAGACACAGATTTCCAATCCAAAACAGGATTATGAGACTGCAACCAAGGGAAACCCAGTACGATAATATCATGCAGATTATACAGAACCAAAAATTTACAGCACTCCTGATGATCAGGTTCAACCCTCATTATCACCTGAGTAGAGAACTGAGGTTTATTCTCAGCCAAAGGGGTAGAATCGATCCCCAGTAGGGGAATAGACTTCTGTAGGGGTATCAAGGGAAACCCACAACATTTTGCAAAATCATAATCCATCAGGTTAATAGCTGCTCCAGAATCAACGAAAGCCTGAGCAGAAAATGAGGACAGAGAGCATATCAGAGTGACAGTTAATAAAAACTTAGTCTGAACACTACCCAAGACAACTGAGCGTGCAAAACATCTTCCCCGCTTAGGGCAGACTGAAATAGCATGAGAGGCATCACCACAGTAGAAACATAACCCATTGCGCTTTAGAAACTCATGACGCTGTGCCCCAGACACCACTCTATCACACTGCATGGGTTCAGAAGCAGGTTCACAAGGCAACACCATTCCACGCATACTTCTCCGCTCACGCAAACGTCTGTCAATTTGAATCGCTAATGACATAGAATCATTGAGACCAGAGGGGACAGAGAATCCCACCATAACACCCTTTACATTATCTGACAGACCCTTCCGAAAAAGGGCCGCCAAAGCGTCGTCATTCCACTTGGTCAGGACTGCCCACCTACGGAATCTCTGACAGTATAACTCAGCGTCATCAAGACCCTGATTTAATGCCAACAAGGCTTTTTCAGCTTGATCAGTGACATTAGGCTCATCGTACAATAACCCCAAAGCCTGAAAAAATGCATCAACATCACTCAAAACAGGATGCCCAGGTGTCAGGGAAAAAGCCCAATCCTGAGGATCGCCGCGCAGGAGAGATATGACAATTTGAACCTGCTGCGCTGCGTTCCCTGAGGACTTAGATTTTAAGGCAAAAAACAATTTACAATTATTTTTGAAATTCTGAAACTTAGCTCGATCCCCTAAAAACAAATCTGGCATGGGAATCCTAGGTTCCACAACAGGCAACCTAGCAAGATAGGCAGCAATACTCCGAACCTCAGTGGCAAGCTGATCCACACGGCCAGACAACTGTGCAAACTCCATTGAGAGAAAAAAAAATCCTCCCCAGCACCCAGAGATACAGAGGGAAAAAAAAAAAATGCAACAAACAGAAAAATATCTCTGACAACTCTGACAACCTTTTTTCTTTCACAATATTTTTTCCCTTCTGTGAGTACCATACAATTTTCAATTTTTAGGCCGGTGATACTGTTATGTTTCGGTAGCTGAGGAGTGCAGGTAAAAAAGGCAATACACCAGAGAAGTTGGAATCTATGAGATTGCAGTACCCTGACTAACCACCACAACTAGAGGCAGCCGTGGAGCGTTCCTACGTTGG
>JARQOD010000008.1:148453847-148603559 GCA_033576555.1 Oophaga sylvatica | reverse complement strand
CAATTTCCCCATGTATTTTTTCAACACCATACAGCAAATCTTGGTTCAGCTCAAATCGGGGAAATACTTTAGCTGCCCTGGGGTGTTGGGGTTCCCCATTGACAACCAGTACATTTTCCCAGGCTCGAGTCAACGTAGGGTCCCGTAGTTGCGCCGTACCAAAATTGTCATCTGCCACATTTAAGTATGACAATTCTGGTCCCGGTGGCAAATCTTCCATCTCCCCACCTAACACTTCTATAGGAGAGGGGTTTTCCTCCTCCACCGAAGGCTAAGGTACTCCTACCGCCAGTACATCTTCCTCTGGGCCACCAGGTTCATGCCCGATTTCTGGAGAATGCAACCTGTTTGCCACTGGTGCCGACGACTGTTCTGTGGGAGGGGTAATTACAGGCCAAAGCACAGAAAATAACGGAAAATCTCTCCCCATTATTAATGCTAATTAACCACCACCCCCACCTCGTGTCACCTCCTCCCGCTGGCGTGTTTATCATCACCAGGGTGGTAGGATAATGTTTTAAGTCACCATGTATACACAACACACCCATTTTCACAGCAGTATACTCGCTGATTTGGACGTGGCTGGCTCGTATTAGGGTCACTCACGAGACTCCCTGAGTCCACTAGAGCCACAGCAGGGTTACCCTCCACCTGCACTTTACACAAATGGTTCATATTGGGTCCCTCTGCTTTAGACCACTGCACACATGTGTTCTGCATAGTGAGACTGATAGTAGCCAAAGTTGTTGTCCATGGGCTCTGTCGGGGGCAAACAGCTCTCACATGTCCTGGTTGTTGGCACCGCCAACAGATTATGGGGCCCCTTTCGTTCCCCGACCCGTCCTGGGCAGCCCTCCGAGTCTCTGCTCGCCGAGCTGTGGGTGAAGGTTTGTGGAATTTACTTGGTACCTTCCGGGTAGTCTCTCCCTGTATCTCCTTGGTAGCCCCATATCTTTCAATGAGGTCTACCATTTGGAGACCATCAGTAGGGGCTGCCTGTCCAAGCCATGTTTGAAGGGTGTGTGGCAAATTTCTCAAGAATTTATCAGTCACTGTACGATCCAGCATAGTGCGGGGTGACAACACCTCCGGCTGCAACCACTTTTCTATCAGGTGTATCAAGTCATAATACTGTGATCGAGCTGGCTCGGAAGGGGAAAAGTTCCACTGGTGTACCCGCTGTGCCCGGACCAAAACATTTACCCCAAGACGTGCAAGTATCTCACCCTTGACGCTCTCATAGTCCTCCTGTTGCTCGGGGGGTAGGTCCCTAGAGGCTTTTGCGGGTCCTGAATTAAAAAAACGGAGCCACGATCTCGGCCCACTGGTACCGGGCCAGTCTCTCCCTTTTAGCCACGCCTTCAAACACCTCCAGGTACACCTCGACGTCATCTGATTGCTCCATCTTTCGGATCGCTGTACGCACCGCTTTCCGGACATCCTGCCATCCCCGGGCAGCTCCTGCTGTCTGCGGCGCTGTGATGTGCTGCATCACTAGACTATTGGTTTCCTGTTGCTGTCGATTAAATATCTGCTGCTGCTCCATAGCCTGCTGCTGTATAGCCTGCTGCTGCTCCATAGCCTGCTTCTGTATAGCCTGCTGCTGCTCCATAGCCTGCTGCTGTATAGCCTGCTGCTGCTGCTGCATAGCCTGCTGTTGCTGCCGCATGGCCTCCTCCAGCATTTTTACTGTGTTCTCCATCTTGGGACAGTTATCCACCGGGTTTTGCGTCACTTTCTTTACCTAGGACATTTACTGTCATGCAGGAAAAAACAGCCTGACCTCACTGCGTTGCCCGCATTGAAGCCACCAATTGTAGGGATCCGCTCTGGTAAGCAGGGCTGGGCCGCAGTAATGAGGCAAACACACCGCCTTTTACTTCAAATTTCAGTGGTTTTAATCATGAGTTCAACAAAAAGTCCAGATAACAAAATAAAACAGAACATAAATCACCACAGTTTGGAGAACCACTGGTGCCAGACTCACCCTTGCTTGGGACGGGCTTAACTAAGTGGCTGCAGGTCAGCAGAGACCGCCAGGTCCCATTCCGGGTGGTCTGGTACTCGCTTCCTGGTGCACACTGGCACACAGTAACAAAACAATCTTCCAGGCTGACTCCAGCCAAAATCCTTCCTTCCACACACCAACTACAACAGCTCCTTGTTTTATAGGCCTACTCCACACCCTCAGGTGAGGTACACATCAGATGACCAGATCACGTGACTATGACCTTATCACAGGTCCTTGTGATCATGGAAAATCCTGAGCAAACTTCAGTCTGCTAGAAGAAATATATCTCACATCCAGCAAGATCCCCTTTAGTGTACCACAGCGGCAAGAAGTCTCCTGTTCCCTACACATGCACAGAAAAACCCATGTCGAACATGCTCCAAATAGGGAAGAGCCGTCACCCTGATTGTTATTGCTTAAAACAGGAAAGATTTAAGTTTTCAAGGGCTAAAATGAAATATTTTTATAAGAAATATGGACAAATATTAATTTGTCATCACAGCGCTATCTGCACATGGCTAGTAGAAATGGTAACAAAAAATAAAACATACTGTTTACTTTTTTAAATTAATGCATAAAAATACATTTCATAATTATCAATTAATGCTTCTTAAGGAACGTTATCTGTACCTGTAAGATAATGCAGTCAATGGATGTACGAATCATAAACATCATCATCATCATCATCCTCACGAGTTTTATTAATGACAGACATAATAAAATACACAGAGTGAGGACAACTGTAACTTCACACACCATATATGAAATGGCCATCATGTAAACCTGGTAATAATGCGCAATAATAAATAATTACACCAAGAAAGTGCATCATGCATACAAACAATAGGTAGTTATACCTGCAAGTGCTGTTGAAACAACCACAACAGATTTAAATTAATAATGCTATATAGCTATCACAGTGCATAGTTACTCATGGACAATGTCGATCTAATACTGTACCTCAATAAAGGCAGCGTCACCCATCATGCTTGTTTGTCTGGTAGATTGTTGAAGAGGGATTTTTTTTTTTTTTTTTTTTTAA
This sequence comes from Oophaga sylvatica, assembly GCA_033576555.1. Lineage (NCBI taxonomy): Eukaryota > Metazoa > Chordata > Amphibia > Anura > Dendrobatidae > Oophaga > Oophaga sylvatica. The sequence continues at coordinate 148,600,506 of JARQOD010000008.1, read as the reverse complement.
AGTTCCTTTTTATTTGGATTTTCAAAAACAAAAAGGTGCTATGTCCGGCTTCCACCGGCGGAGGTACCTCAGAATCTTTGTGCGCTTCTCCGGCGCACGCAAGCCTTTGACATTCCAGGAGATGATCTTCATGTTGAATGGGCGGCAGAAAAATTAAGAGTGTGCTGGAGGAGACGGTGTACCCTCTTATGGCCGTCGTTGGCACCAACCTGCGAGGAAAGGAGGAAGCAGCACCACAATATCAAATACCAAATCAAGATATATTGACAATTCCAGGATTAATTATTGGAGAGAGGTCCCTTGCTACCCTTTTCTAGTAACTCTTGTTTACCAATAAACCGCTGTAAGCGATCGTAGTCTCTCCACCACTACCTGTGTTTATGTGACTTCCTTTTTTCTAACCTGTGAGGAGATTACCCCCATCCTCCCAGGCTATTCAGTGTACCCCCCCCCCCATGTGTCCAAAGCATGAAACCCCAATAGCCTGCTTCACTTATTGTCCCTCCATATGTAATGTTTAACTCAGTTGTCCCACGTTTATCAAGACCCCCACTCTCATGAGAGATCTTCAACATCTGATATCAATTAACTAATTTAACCATCTAAAATTGCAGCAAAGCTATCATGCTTTAGCATAGATATGAAGGAACTCCAATAGAAACGGCTCAAACAGCAAATATATCTCATATGTCATTTAACGTGGAGAGAATCTCTTTCATCTTTCCTGATCTCCTTCATGAACTGCCATCTTGTCGTCGTCTGCGTGGGGAGAACCTGGAACTGCGTCGCTGTACTTCCCTATCACTTTGTGGATTTTGTTCCAAGGCTGCTTCTGCTTGTTCTGGTGTGTCATTAATGACATATGTCCCGTCAGATCTTTGGAACCGCTAACGCGCTGGGAACAGTAGTTGAAAGTGAACATCTCGCTCAAACAACGTTGTGCAAATGAAACTGAACGCCCTCCTCTTCTTGGACACCGATACTGAGAAGTCATCAAAGAGCAGAATCTCATAGCCATGGAGTAGCACTGGGCGCCTCACTTCTCTGAATGGCCGTAACAATGAAACTTTGTCGTTATAATGTAACAGCTTAATTATTACTTGCCGTGGTCTGTACATCGTTGGTTTCGATGCCTCCCCTCGCCTGTTGTTGTTTTGCTGCGGTCCCACACGATGTGCATGTTACACACACGACAGTAGTAGTTAAGTCACAATATTTTCGGTAGATCATTCTCACAGATGGATTGTAAGTCTGCTGATTTAAACGATTCAGGCAGTCCGACGAGACGTAAATTGCTTTGTCTCGAGCGATTTTCCAAGTCCTCTGTTTTGTCTATCAAATTTTGTAACTTCTGCTGAAGGTTCTGTTCTCTGTCTTGGCCAAGTTGCTTCTCCTGTTGTAGTAGCGCCACATCCTGTTGCAGCTTGGTAATTGCAATGGTATTCAGGTGTACAGACTTTTGTATAGAAAACAGTGACGATTGCAATGCCGACTCCAGCAGCTTCTGAATGTCTGGTAAGAGAAGGGCTGTGACCTCTCTTCAGCCATTTTCTGCTAATCAAATTCCTGAGGAACTCTCAGGTCACATGGTGCTTCTGATAATAGCTCTTGCTGCATGTCTATAGCAGCGCTCATCATCGCACCTCTTTCCTCTTTGTCTCCTCCATGCGCCATCTTGTCCTTCTGCTTCAGTTGGATAGGTAAACCGTTCGGGGTCTGTTGTGAACTCCGTAGCAAGTAGCACTCCATAAATTATGTCCCCACGAATGTAAAAGGTGTCAGTGTTCCCGGGGGGGGTGGTTTTACTGCTCTCCTATGGGCCCGATATGCTTGGATACCTGGGAGGAATTCAGGAGCATCTCCAAACTCCCTCCTCACATGTCAGCGCAGGAAACAGAAGAGGGAACGTGCTTGTTTTGTTGCTCATAGGTGGAGTTTTATACAGTAAATGATTACTGCTGTCGTATTTTTGGCGTCCCTAGGGCAGAATAAGGCTGCGTAACGTCACATTTTAGAGAGAGTCATATAATAGACACACGCTACCCTACCCGTGACACAAGGAAGGTAGTGTTGCCGGATAAAGCCTTGCGCAACCAGACATGCCCCTGGAAAATGCCTGCTGCTGCAGGCTAAACTCAACACGGACAAATACTGTTGTAATTTAAAACTTTTGTGACAGCAAGAACGCAAGGATGAAAAATTCATACTTTTACAGATTACAAGTACAGGAATCTCTGTCCAAAATAAGAATATGATGAAGAAGATGAAGATGAAGTAGAATACGAAGAAGAATAATAGTTGAATAAGAACAATATGAGTAATGTTAACAAAAAGATGAATAGCAAGAAGTTTAAGAAGAAGATAAAGAAGGTGAAGATGAAGAATAATTTGATGAAAAAGATGATGCTGCTGAAGATTATGAAGGAGAAAGTGTGTCAAAAGTTAAAAAGGTGAAGAGCATGGAAGTTGTGAAACATACATATTTGCCAAAATAGAAAAAACGTTAACAACATTGTCAATTTCTTCGTCAATCCGAACATCTTTAAATAAAAAAAATATTAATGCTATTCCAATGCATTGGGTTAAACATCTATGCCTTTAATGTCTCCTCAACCTCCCCAATACATTCTACATTACTCTTTGTTGTTTTCCTTCATGTACAATTAACCAACAAGGCAAGAATGGGTTTTTTTTAATTCCGATATTTTGTTCCCATAGACTTACATTGGATTTCCGGTATCGGTATCGGGTATCGCCGATATTTTTGGGGTATCGGCGATACCATTCCGATTCCGATACTTTTGGATATCGGAAAGTATCGCTCAACTCTAGTTATGTGAATACCCTATTTATTATATTTATTATTATCATGCAATACAAGCACTTTTTACCATCCACCTTTCATGTCCCCCTATTTCCTCATAGATTGTGGCTTGTGAGCAGCAGGACCCTCATTCCTCCTGGTATCTCATTTATGTTTATTCCGTAATGTCTTTATTGTCTGTACAAGTTCCCTCTAACATATAAAGAGCTGCAGAATATATTGGCTCTATAGAACTAAAAATTATTATTATTATATAATGCAAATTGCCTCTTCAAACAAAGAGGACTTGTACTCTATAGCGCCACCTGTTGGAAGTAGCGATCCTACAAGTCACAATCAACCCTTTAACGAGTCTTGTAATATGACTTAGGATAAAAGCCAAATCAGAATCTCCATTTGCAGACACGGTGTTTCGGACTGTTGGTCCTCGTCAGTGCAAAGTAGGAGAGATCTGATTTGGCTAGATGAGATATATATTATTATATAAGGAATTTGACAAAAGAAGAGTGTTCCCTCTCTCAGCTCATTGGCACCCACGCAGCGCAATCATGAGGTGCTGATGGATCACTATGGCAAAAGGCCTGATAAAAGCTTGCGGGTCTGCCATACATAGCAGCCAATCAGATATCGCCAGACCTCATAGCTGCCTGTCAGCCAAACACTATGTTACACTACAAAAGTAGAGTAGTACCCACGCATTTATAGGACCGCATGTTCGGTCTCCATTGTGGACTATAAAATATTGTAAACAATAAAAAAAATTAAAGTGTTTAAAAAAAGTAAATACACCTTCCTCAAAATCCCTGTTTTCTCAATAAAAATTGTTTAATCTAAATTTCAAATATTTGATAGCGCCATATCTGTAATGATACATACACAATATGAATATTTATCCCGCATGGTGAACGCCACCAAAAAAAATGAAAAGACAATGCCAAAAGTCCTGCTTTTGTTCATTCCGCCTTATAAAAAAAATGAAATAAAAAGTGATCAAAAAGTTGTATGTGTCCAAACATGGTACTAATACAAGCTACAACGTATTACATGTGTAAAGGGTTGGCAGAGGCGGTTAACTTACTGGGAGCAGCTGCATTCTTCACTCCGGTCACCTCCATATTCCTGGGATGTTCTTCCCCCATGACAGTGTATATAGAACAATCAGAGTCAGAGTCCAGAATCACGTCAAACAGTTCTGCTTTATTTTCCTCCGGACTCATCACATCCAAATCACCATTAGCACGTCTTATATGGTACCAGCAGTACATTTTCCACAACTCCGCTTCTTCTCTGCTACACCAGAATGGACCACAAAGTATTGATGGGACGAGGAGCCCGGTGAAAACGACACTTCGATCTCTTCCCCTGGAGACACTTCAATCCAGTATAGAAAGACACATCTACTAGGTCGTCCACCCCTCTCTGGTTATCCTGCCCAGATACTTGCTGGTGGCCCAGTCACTACTATGCTCATGCACGCACTCTTCTGCTGAGCGTTCCCACAGTGGATCCTCCACTGGCCTCTGCTATGTCAACCCACTCACTTTGGGCTCACGTTACCACGGTGACTTCTTCACCAGTTACTCTTCAGGTTGCTGGTACCTTCACTCTACTTGTCACTGTCCAGAGTCCAGGAATGTGGACGTCCTCACACTAGCAAGGTACACCCCTGACTGACTTCCGCTATGGGGAAATCTTCCTGACAGACTCCCGCTTGGAGGCAATCTTTCCCTGACAAAAAGTCCCTAACCATTTATCCCTATTGGACTGGATGTGCCCAGTGCCCCCATCTAGCATTCAACCCCAAATACTGCATTGACATATTTTTCCTAACTTTCTAACTGGATCTCTAACATGCCCCCATTAGTGATCCCTCGCAAACTATATCTAACATATATATATATATATACTACTCTACTAGTGCCCTCCTCTAGTGACCCCAAGGATGTACTATCTACCTCTATCTAACCTCCCTTACTCATACATATTAGACATAACACTGATACATGACATCATACAGTACATAACAGATATACAATAAGATACCTAAAAGAATGCAAAACATTTCAATGGTTAATATCCTTGACCTTCTTACATTTCCCCTTCCTTTAACTATTACCGTCCCGGCAATAGGGGCACTAAAATATGCATACACATATTTACTGAGACATATATTAAAACATGCAACATAACTTTAATGAGACACAAGTATGAAAAATATTAAAACAAAAAAACAAAAGGTGTCTGTCTCCCCCTTCCTTTGTGGGAAGAACCGTATAAAAAAAAAACCCAAAAACTTTCCAAGTTCCCATTAAACAGAGCCCTTAAAAACGTCACAGGGTGCCCTGCCCTAGAGGGACGCGGAACAGTCCCCACTGCATCAATTGCAGAACCAAATTCAGAAATGAATGAAACGGGAGCTTGGCAGGTTCCAAGAAAGTTCAATGAGGCGCCTTCCGCACCGTGGCTCTGCCGTCAGATACGTGCCATCTCCACTTCTCCCGGTTATCCCATACCTGGGTACGGGCGGACGAAAACTCCACAGCCGCAGAGTCCAGTTGCTGCCTCACAATGATGACCGGAGGGCAGGGGGTGCCTGGCTGACTGGGAGGTGTCCCACTCACCGGCCTTGTAGCTTTCTGGGTTCGTGTGGCTCCGTCGGGCTCCATCCCTCCGAGGCTGGCCCAAACCTCCGCTAGAAGCTGCTGCACTCCAGCCGTCAGATCGCTTGAGCGCACAGCCGCAGCTGCCCGGCCAGCGCCCGATCCCTCCGTGGATGCAATTGCGGCCTGTTTCCTCGACTGGGGCTCCACGGGGTCAGAAGGAAATCCGGGCTCCGGCGAGGAATTGTGAGGCTCCGCATCCTGACGTCACTGGGGCTCAGACCTCAGCGAGCGCCACGGACCACGGTCTTCCGACAGTTCCTCCTCATGCAATTCATCCAAGAGGCGCTTCAGATGTATCCGCTCCATCTCTCTCTGCCACCCCCACTCTATCCGGCCTGCTCCCCCACAGTAGCCCCGTGGCATCACGGCCATCGTTTCGCATGTCAATGATGTCGGACCACGACACTCAAGGCATTCTGCAGGGCCACTCCCGTTACAGGGTGGGGCTCTCGTCGACCTCTCCACCCATTTTCCAGCATTAGGTGGGAAGGAGCGTATGTCCATCTCTGTACTCTCCTCCTCGCAGGAGTGCCCTCCTCTAGTGACACCAAGGATGCACTATCTATCTTTATCTATACCTCCCTTACTCATACATATTAGACATAACACTGATACATGACATCATACAGTACATAACAGACATACAATAACATACCTAAAAGAATGCAAAACATTTCAAGGGTTAATATCCTTGACCTCCTTATGCATGCACATGTGGTCAAAATTGCTGGTACCCCTCGTTTAATGACAGAAAAATCCACAATGGTCACAGAAATACCTTGAATCTCACAAAAGTAATAATAAATCACAAATCTATGAAAATTAACAAATGAAAGTCAGACATTGCTTTTCAACCATGCTTCCACAAAATTAAAAAAAGATTAAAACTCATGAAATAGGCCTGGACAGAAATGATGGTACCTTTAACTTAATATTTTGTTGCATGACCTTTTGAGGCAATCATTGCAATCAAACGATTGCTGTAACTGTCAATGAGACTTCTGCACCTCTCAACAGGTATTTTGGCTACTCCTCAAGAGCAAACTGTTTCAGTTATCTCCTGTTTGAAGGTTGCCTTTTTCCAGACGGCATGTTTCAGCTCTTTCCAAAGATGCTCAATAGGATTTAGGTCAGGGCTCATAGAAGGCCACTTCAGAATAGTCCAATGTTTTCCTCTTAGCCATTCTTGGGTGTTTTTAGCTGTGTGTTTTGGGTCATTATCCTGTTGCAAGACCCATGACCTGCGACTGAGACCAAGCTTTCTGACACTGGGCAGCACATTTCTCTCTAGAATCCCTTGATAGTCTTGAGATTTAATTTTACCCTGCACAGATTCTAGACACCCCGTGCCAGATGCAGCAAAACAGCCCATAACATAACAGAGTCTCCTCCATGTTTCACAGTAGGGACAGTGTTCTTTTCTTGATATGCTTCATTTTTCCCTCTGTGATCATAGAGCTAATGTGCCTTGCCAAAAAGTTCCATTTTTGTCTCATCTGTCCATAGGACATTCTCCCAGAATCTTTGTGACTTGTCAACATGTTGTTTGGCAAATTCCAGTCTGGCTTTTTTATGATTTTTTTCAACAATGGTGTCCTCCTTCGTCATCTTTCAATAAAGTCCACTTTGGCTCATACGACGGATGGTGTGATCTGACACTGATGTTCCTTGAGCTTGAAGTTCACCTTTAATCTGTTTAGAAGTTTTTCTGGGTTCTTTTGTTACCATTCATATTATCCGTCTCTTTGATTTGTCATCAATTTTCCTCCTGCGGCCACGTCCAGGGAGGTTTGTTACAGTTCCATGGAGCTTAAATTTCTGAATAATATGTGCAAGTGTAGTCACAGGAACATCAAGCTGCTTGGAGATGGTCTTATAACTTTTACCTTTAACATGTTTGTCTATAATTTGCTTTCTAATCTCCTGAGACAACTCTTTCCTTTGCTTCCTCTGGTCCATGTTGAGTGTGATACACACCATGTCAGAAAACAGCACAGTGAGCCCTCTATACAGGCCACTCACTGATTCCAAGATTGTAGACACCTGTGAATTAGTGGACACACCATGATCTAACATGTCCCTTTTGCCACATTATTTCAGGGGTACCATCATTTCTGTCCAGGCCTATTTCATGAGTTTTATTTTTTTTTAAATTCTGTGAAAGCATGGTTGAAAAGCAATGTCTGACTTTCATTTGTTCATTTTCATAGATTTTTGATTTATTATTACTTTTGTCAGATTGACGTTATTTCTGTGACCATTGTGGGTTATTCTGTCATTAAACGAGGGGTACAAACAATTTTGACCTCGTGTGTACATGGCCGCTTACAACTCTGTAAAAAAAACAATTTAACAGCTATGGCTCTCAAAATAGGATGCAAAACAAAAATTGTTAAAAGTGAATTTTTCTTATGCAAAATTATCAAAACGGTGATAAATTGGATAGCATTATAACTAATATCAACCCACATTAAAAGCTATCCCATCATTTATACCACACAGTCGATGCCCTAAGAAAAAAACACAAAAACAATACTAGAGAGGCCAGATAGCACAGCATTAAGATACATAAAGCCACAGATCTAAAAACTCAATGGGCCCGATTCATCATTTGTGATTTATTGAAGTCACTTTTCTTTTTTTTTGTCTTGTGCTATTCAATTACATTTTCTACGACAAATTCTTCAAAATGGGGCATGTGGTTCATCAATACTTCTAAAAATCACAAATGCTCTATATTTTTGTCTTTAGCCATTTTTGCAACATTTCAGCACCAAAAGTCGCAAATACTTTGAAAAGACACAAAAATGCATCAAACTGAAAATTCCTCAAGAATCGAACTCCAGTCTGACTGCAACATTTGGTAAAATGTGTTTTAATTTTTATTTTGTAAATCAATAGCACACATGAAAATAAGAAACTTTGTAACATACAGGTGCTTCTCACAAAATTAGAATATCATCAAAAAGTTAATTTATTTCAGTTCTTCAATACAAAAATTTAAACTCATATATTATATAGAGTCATTACACACAGAGTGATCTATTTCAGCTGTTTATTTCTGTTAATGTTGATGATTTGGCTTACAGCCAATGAAAACCCAAAAGTCATTATCTCAGTAAATCAGAATACTTTATAACTCCAGCTTGAAAAATGATTGTAAAATCGGACATGTTGTCCTACTGAAATGTATGCTCAGTAAATGCACTCAATGCTTGGTTGTGGCTCCTTTGGCATCAATTACTGCATCAATGCGGCGTGGCATGGAGGCGATCAGCCTGTGGCACTGCTGAGGGGTTATGGAAGCCCAGGTTGCTTTGATAGCAGCCTTCTGCTCATCTGCATTGTTGGGTCTGGTGTCTCTCATCTTCCTCTTGATAATACTCCATAGATTCTCTATGGGTTTAAGGTCAGGCGAGTTTGCTGGCCAATCAAGCACAGTGATACTGTTGTTTGTAAACCAGGTATTGGTACTTTTGGCAGTGTGGACAGGGGCCAAGTCCTGCTGGAGAATGACATTTCCATCTCCGATAAGCTTGTCGGCAGAGTGAAGCATGAAGTGCTCTAAAATTTCCTAGTAAGCGGCTGCGCTGACTTTGGTCTTGATAAAAACACAGTGGACCTACACCAGCAGATGACATGGGTCCCCAAACCATTACTGATTGTGGAGACTTCACACTAGACCTCCAGCAGCTTGGATTGTGGCCTCTCCATTCTTCCTCCAGACTCTGGGACCGCGATTTCCTAATTAACCCCTCTCTGCCATCAGACGTACTATTCCGTCCATGTGACCCTGGACCTAATTCCCATGGACGGAATAGTACGTCATAGGCGATCAGCTGCGCTCCCGGGGGAGCGTAGCTGATCGCCACCGGGTGTCAGCTGTATATCACAGCTGACACCCAGCACTATGTGTCAGGAGCGGTCACGGACCGCTCCCGGCACATTAACCCCTAGCACACCGCGATCAAACATGATCGCGGTGTGCTCGGGGCACAGGGGAGGATCGCGCAGGCAGGGGGCTCCCTGCGCGCCCCCCTGAGACCCTCAGAGCAGCGCGATGTGTCGCGCTGTTCCGAGGGTCCGTCCTCCCTCCAGGTCCCCGGATCCAAGATGGCGCCGGGGTCCTGCAGGGAGGCGGCTTCCTCAGTGCCTGCTGAGAGCAGGCGCAGAGGAAGCCTGCAGAGATGCCAGAGCGATCGCTGGTGTGACAGAGTGCTGTGCACACTGTCACACCAGCGATCTGCTAAAATACTGTGATGTCCCACCCTGGGACAAAGTAAAAAAGTAAAAAAAATAAAAATAAAAAGTGGTAAAAAAAATCATCAAAAAAAAAAAAAATATTCCCCAATAAATTCATTTCTTCCTGTAAATAAAAAAAACAAAACAATAAAAGTACACATATTTGGTATCGCCGCGTCCGTAACGACCCCCCCTATAAAACTGTCCCACTAGTTAACCCCTTTAGTGAACCCCTTAAAAAAAAAAAAAAAAACTAAGCAAAAAATCAATGCTTTATCATCATACCGCCGAACAAAAAGTGGAATAACACGCGATCAAAAAGACAGATATAAATAAACATGGTACCGCTGAAAACGTCATCTTGTCCCGCAAAAAACGAGCCGTCATACAGCATCATCAGCGAAAAAATAAAAAAGTTATAGCTCGCAGAATGAAGCGATGCAAAAATAATGATTTTTTACATAAAATTGTTTTTATTCTATAAAAGCGCCAAAACATAAAAAAATGATATAAATGAGGTATCGCCATAATCGTACTGACCCGAAGAATAAAACTGCTTTATCAATTTTACCACACACGGAACGGTATAAACGCCTCCCCCAAAAGAAATTCATGAATTGCTGATTTTTGTTCATTCTAACCTCCCAAAAATCGAAATAAAAAGCGATCAAAAAATGTCACGTGCTCAAAAATGGTACCAATAAAAACGTCACCTCGTCCCGCAAAAAATAAGACCTCACATGACTCTGTGGGCCAAAATATGCAAAAATTATAGCTCTCAAAATGTGGTGATGCAAAAAACTACTTTTTGCAATAAAAAGCGTCTTTTAGCGTGACAGCTGCCAATCACAAAAACCCGCTATAAATAGTAAATCAAACCCCCCTTTATCACCCCCTTAGTTAGGGAAAAATAATAAAATTAAAAAAATGTATTTATTTCCATTTTCCCATTAGGGTTAGTGTTGCGGCTAAAGTTAGGGTTAGGGTTGGCGCTAAAGTTAGTATTAGGGTTATGGTTGGGATTAGGGTTAGGGGTGTGTTAGGGTTAGGTTTGTGGTTAGGGTTGGGACTAGGGTTAGGGGTATGTTGGGGTTAGGGTTGGAGTTAGAATTGGGGGTTTCTGCTGTTTAGGCACATCAGGGGCTCTCCAAATGTGACATGGCGTCTGATCTCAATTCCCGCCAATTCTGCGTTGAAAAAGTCAAACGGTGCTCCTTCACTTCTGAGCTCTGCCATGCGCCCAAACAGTAGTTTACCCCCGCATATGGGGTATCAGCATACTCTGTACCCCAAGAGTTATTGTGCAATTTGTCCTATTTCTTCTGTTACCCTTGGGAAAATAAAAAACTGGGGGCGACAAAATCATTTTTGTAAAAAAAAAATGATTTTTTTGTTTTTACGGCTGTATGTTATAAATTTTCTGTGAAGCACTTGGGGCTTCATAGCGCTCACCACACTTCTAGATAAGTTCCTTGTGGGGTCTATTTTCCAAAATGGGGTCACTTGTGGGGGGTTTCCACTGTTTAGGCGCATCAGGGGCTCTCCAAATGCGACATGACGCCCCCAGACCATTCCATCAAAGTCTGCAATCCAAAACGTCACTACTTCCCTTCCGAGCCCAGACGTGCACCCATACAGTCGTTTTCTCACACATGTTGGGTATCAGCGTACTCAGGACAAATTGGACAACAACTTTTGGGGTCCAATTTCTCCTGTTACCCTTGTGAAAATAAAATATTGGGGGCGAAAAAATCATTTTTGTAAAAAAAAAAAGGATTTTTTATTTTTACAGCTGTACGTTATAAACTTCTGTGAAGCACTTAGGGGTTCAAAGTGCTCAACATACTTCTAGATAAGTTCCTTGTGGGGTCTATTTTCCAAAATGGGGTCACTTGTGGGGGGTTTCCACTGTTTAGGCGCATCAGGGGCTCTCCAAATGCGACATGACGCCCCCAGACCATTCCATCAAAGTCTGCAATCCAAAACGTCACTACTTCCCTTCCGAGCCCAGACGTGCACCCATACAGTCGTTTTCTCACACATGTTGGGTATCAGCGTACTCAGGACAAATTGGACAACAACTTTTGGGGTCCAATTTCTCCTGTTACCCTTGTAAAAATAAAATATTGGGGGCGAAAAAATCATTTTTGTAAAAAAAAAAAAAGGATTTTTTATTTTTACGGCTGTACGTTATAAACTTCTGGGAAGCACTTCGGGTTCAAAGTGCTCACCACACATCTAGATAAGTTCCTTGTGGGGTTTATTTTCCAAAATGGGGTCACTTGTGGGGGTTTCCACTGTTTAGGCACATCAGGGGCTCTCCAAATGCGACATGACGCCCCCAGACCATTCAATCAAAGTCTGCAATCCAAAACGTCACTACTTCCCTTCCGAGCCCAGACGTGCACCCATACAGTCGTTTTCTCACACATGTTGGGTATCAGCGTACTCAGGACAAATTGGACAACAACTTTTGGGGTCCAATTTCTCCTGTTACCCTTGTGAAAATAAAATATTGGGGGCGAAAAAATCATTTTTGTAAAAAAAAAAAGGATTTTTTATTTTTACAGCTGTACGTTATAAACTTCTGTGAAGCACTAAGGGGTTCAAAGTGCTCAACATACTTCTAGATAAGTTCCTTGTGGGGTCTATTTTCCAAAATGGGGTCACTTGTGGGGGGTTTCCACTGTTTAGGCGCATCAGGGGCTCTCCAAATGCGACATGACGCCCCCAGACCATTCCATCAAAGTCTGCAATCCAAAACGTCACTACTTCCCTTCCGAGCCCAGACGTGCACCCATACAGTCGTTTTCTCACACATGTTGGGTATCAGCGTACTCAGGACAAATTGGACAACAACTTTTGGGGCCCAATTTCTCCTGTTACCCTTGTGAAAATAAAATATTGGGGGCGAAAAAATCATTTTTGTAAAAAAAAAAAAAGGATTTTTTATTTTTACGGCTGTACGTTATAAACTTCTGGAAGCACTTCGGGGTTCAAAGTGCTCACCACACATCTAGATAAGTTCCTTGTGGGGTTTATTTTCCAAAATGGGGTCACTTGTGGGGGTTTCCACTGTTTAGGCACATCAGGGGCTCTCCAAATGCGACATGACGCCCCCAGACCATTCCATCAAAGTCTGCAATCCAAAACGTCACTACTTCCCTTCCGAGCCCCGACGTGCGCCCATACAGTAGTTTACTCCCACATATTGGGTATTAGCGTACTCAGGACAAATTGGACAACAACTTTTGGGGTCAAATTTCTCCTGTTACCCTTGTGAAAATAAAATATTGGGGGCGAAAAAATCATTTTTGTAAAAAAAAAAGGATTTTTTATTTTACGGCTGTACGTTATAAACTTCTGTGAAGCACTTTGGGGTTCAAAGTGCTCACCACACATCTAGATAAGTTCCTTGAGGGGTCTAGTTTCCAAAATGGTGTCATTTGTGGGGGTTTCCACTGTTTAGGCAGATCAGGAGCTCTCCAAACACGACATGGCATCCAGCCAATTCTGCGTTGAAAAAGTCAAACGGCGCTCCTTCCCTTCCAAACTCTGCCATGCACCCAAACAGTGGTTTACCCCCACATATGGGGTATCAGCGTACTCAGGACAAATTGCACAATAACTTTTGGAGTCTTGTTACCCTTGGGAAAATAAAAATTGGGGTGAAAAGATCAATTTTGTGGAAAAAATATGATTTTTTAATTTTACGGCTCTACGTTATAAACTTGTGTGAAGCACTTGGGGGTTCAAATTGCTCACCAAAGATCTAGATAAGTTCCTTAGGGGGTCTAGTTTCCCAAATGGGGTCACTTGTGGGGGGTTTCCACTGTTTAGGCACATCAGGGACTCTCCAAATGCAACATGGCGTCCAATCTCAATTCCAGCCAATTTTGGTTGGAAACAGTCAAATGGTGCTACTTCCATTCCGAGCTCTGCCATGCGCCCAAACAGTGGTTCCCCCCCACATATGGGGTATTAACGTACTCAGGACAAATTGGACAACAACTTTTGAGGTCCAATTTCTTCTGTTACCTATGGGAAAATAAAAAATTAGTGACTAAGAGATAATTTTTGTGGGAAAAAAATAGGATTTTTTATTTTCATGCCCGGGCATTATAAACTTGTGTGAAGCACTTGGGGGTTCAAAGTGCTCACCAAAGATCTAGATAAGTTCCTTAGGGGGTCTAGCTTCCAAAATGGGGTCACTTGTGGGGGGTTTCCACTGTTTAGGCTCATCTGGGGCACTACAAACGGAACATGACCCCCATCGATGTTTGCATTCCAAAACGTTACTGCTTCCTTTCCAAGCCCTGCCGTGCGCCCAAACAGTTTCCCCCCCCCACATATGGGGTATCAGCGTACTCAGAACAAATTGGACAACAACTTTTGGGGTCCAATTTCCTTGGGAAAAATCAAAAATTTGGGACTAAAAAATCATTTTTGTGGAAAATTGTTTTTTTTTTTTTTTCACACCCAGGCATTATAAACTTTTGTGAAACACTTTGGGGCTCAAAGTGCTCACAACAGATCTAGATAAGTTCCTTAGGGGGTCTAGTTTCCAAAATGGTGTCACTTGTGGGGGGTTTCCACTGTTTAGGCGCATCAGTGGCTCTCCAAACACGACATGGCGTCCAATCTCAACTCCAGCCAATTTTAGTTTGAAAAAGTCAAACGGCGCTCCTTCCCTTACGAGCTCTGCCGTGTGCCCAAACAGTGGTTTTCCCCCACATATAGGGTATTGGCGTACTCAGGAGAAATTGCACAACAACTTTATCTGCCCATTTTCTCCTTTTACCCTTGTCAAAATAAAAAAAAAGTTTGTAAAAGATCATTTTTGTGGCTAAAAAGTTAAATATTAATTTTTTCCTTCCACGTTGCTTCAGCTCCTGTGAAGCACCTGAAGGGTTAATAAACTTCTTGAATGTGGTTTTGAGTACCTTGAGGGGTGCAGTTTTTAGAATGGTGTCACTTTTTGGTATTTTCTGCTATATAGACCCGTCAAAGTGACTTCAAATGTGAGGTGGTCCCTAAAAAAATGGCTTTGTAAATTTTGTTGTAAAAATGAGAAATCACTGGTCAACTTTTAACCCTTATAATTTCCGAACAAAAAAAAATTTTGGTTCCAAAATTGTGCTGATGTAAAGTAGACATGTGGGAAATGTTATTTCTTAACTATTTTGTGTGACATATTTTTCTGTTTTAAGGGAAAAAAAATTCAAAGTTTGAAAATTGCAAAATTTTCAAAATTTTCGCCATATTTGTGTTTTTTTCAAAAATAAACGCAAGTTATATTGAAGAAATTATACTTCTAACGTGAAGTACAATATGTCACGAGAAAACAATCTCAGAATCGCGAAGATCCGTTGAAGCGTTCCAGAGTTATAACCTCATAAAGAGACAGTGGTCAGAATTGTAAAAATTGGCCCGGTCATTAACGTGCAAACCACCCTCGGGGGTGAAGGGGTTAAATGCAAAATTTACTTTAATCTGAAAACAACACCTTGGACCACTGACAACAGTCCAGTTCTTTTTCTCCTTGGCCCAGGTAAGACGCTTCTGGCGTTGTCTATAGATCATAGGTGGCTTGATACAAGGAATGTGGCACTTGTAGCCCATGTCCTGGATACGTCTGTATGTGGTGGGTCTTGAAGCAATGACTCCAGCAGCAATCCACTCCTTGTGAATCTCCCACAAATTTTTGAATGACCTTTTCATAACAATCCTTTCAAGGCTGCGGTTATCCCAGTTGCTTGTGCACCTTTTTCTACCACACTTTTTCCTTCCACTCAACTTTCCATTAATATGCTTGGATACAGCACTCTGTGAACAGCCGGCTTCTTTAGCAATGACCTTTTGTGGCTTACCCTCCTTGTGGAATGTGTCAATGACTGCCTTCTGGACATCTGTCAAGTCAGCAGTCTTCCCCATCATTGTGGAGCTACTGAAACAGACTAAGGGACCTTTTTAAATGCTTAGGAAGCCTTTGCAGGTGTTTTTTCTTAATTATTCTAATTAATGACTTTTGGATTTTCATTGGCTGTAAGCCATAATCATCAACATTAACAGAAATAAACACGTGAAATAGATCACTCTGTGTGTAATGACTCTATATAATATATGAGTTTAACTTTTTGTATTGAAGAACTGAAATAAATTTACTTTTTGATGATATCCTAATTTTGTGAGAAGTACCTGTTTTCTTAGCAGAGAAATCAGTTTCTTTCTCCTTCTGGACTGATTTTTCACTCTCAATTCATGAGTAAATACTGGACAATCTGTATTTAATGAAGGCAAATTTTCCTATTACTGAGATAATATTAGTAATATTCTATATAAAAGATATGGCGGAGGAGGAGGAAGCTCTGCCTCCACACAGAATCTTAGCAGAAGCAACCGCCATCTCCCATCTCACTAATTTTACAATCTGTCTTCACTCAACACAGATTTTACCCGAGAATGGAGAATTTTAAGAACGACTGATCAGTCCTAGGGAAGAGAGGAGCAGATTTCTTTGATAAGATATATTACAAAGTTTCTTATTTTCATGAGTGCTATTGATTTATAAAATTAAAATCAAATGTGTGAAATCAACATGCCTTACATTTATGTGAAATCACAATACTGTAAATCAGAGTACAGTTAGGTCGAGAAATATTTGTACAAGTTTTTGCATTTTAGCTGTTTACCAAAACATATTCAAGATCCAGTTATATAATGAATATGGTCTTAACGTGCCAACTCTCAGCCTTAATTTAAGGGTATTCACACCCTAACTGGTGTAAGGGTTTAGGAATTACAGCTCTTAGCTCTTTTATATGGAGCTGCCTCTTTTTAAATGGACCAAAAGAAATTGAACAATTATCTCAAAAGCTCTTCAATGGGCTGCATGGGATTTTCCCTCATTAACCGATCATCAACTAAGCAGGAAAAATGTCTGGAGCTGATTCCTGACGTGGGACTTGCATTTAGAAACTGTTGCTGTGAACCTACAACATACAGCCAAAGCAGCTCTCAGTAGAAGAGAAACAGATCATCATTAGGCTGAAAAAAAAAGAAATTGATCAGAGAGAGCAGAAATGTTAGGAATGGCCAAATTAACAGCAGAGGGTTCATCACAAGGGGCAAAACATTAATCAGCCTTAAGAATAGAAATCCCAGATTAGACTTTGCCAAAAAAAATCTAAGGAAGCCGCCCAGTTCTGAAAAAATCCCAAAATAGGTTTAGTTACCGAAAATAACAAACATTGCCATACTCGCTATTCACACATTCAGCTATGCCTTTCTGATGCTGCCCTAGCTTTTATGCATTTCAGATTGCATTTTAGGGACTTCATAAAATGTATGCATTTCGTTCACATTTTTTAGAGAGGAGATTACATATATGAAGAAATTCGGACATGTTTTATGACTCTCTCCATGTACTTTTTTCTCATTTTAAAAACATTTTATTAACTTCAAGTAATTGGTGTCAACCATAGACCCCCCTGGCCCACACCATTGATGTACAGTACAATGTATTAAGCTACTTCTGTTAAAAAGTACATTTACACCTTTGTGAAAAAAAAGTTTTAAAAACAGATTCTGCTGTTATCAAAAACATCTTACATCCTGCAATAATCTAATGTTTATGACCTTGGGACCATTATATGCATAATAGTTGTGGAAATGAGTTCTTAGGAAGACCTTGAGAATATCTGAGGCCTGGGAACACAATATGAACAATGGTATCCATAGCTACGATAGATAATCTCTGTCTATTGCGGTGCTGTGATGAGGTTAGAAAAATGAAACACAGAAATATTGTATTTGCATAATGTACTCTCATCTTTTTCCAAAATATAGGATTTACAGTAACCCTTCATGACATGCGCCATATATATATGGTGCTGTGAGAGCTGCGTTCCCGCAAAGTGCAGGACATATTTCCGGTTACCGCGCGGCATCGCACAATGAACGAGTTATGTTGTGAATGGACTTGAAATGAGTTCTGAGCAGAGGCTCCCTCTGGTGGTTACAAGCGGTACTGGACTGTCCAGTGAAGATTGTGAGGATTGGGAATCAGGTGTTACTGACTGGTCTTATTTAAGGGAGTCGCCTTCCCATCAGGGTTGCCGGTGATCAATTGTTCTGGTCTCAATCCTTGATTCCTGTTTCCTTTGTAGCCTGCTGTGTCGTGTCTGCATCTCCTGCTAACAGATAAGACATTTTCTTCTTTTTGTTTTTGTGCTTGATTTTTGCATTTTGTCCTGCACTTCTGTGGGGGCCTTCTGGGTCCCCTCCGGGGGCTTTTGCCCTCTCAGTTTAGTTCAGCCACTGATGTTTGTACATTTGCTTTTTCCAGTTTTTCAGTGGCTGCTGTTTTGATTTTGTTACATCAGAGAACTAATTTAGGTGGTAGAGGTCGTGTGATCTCAGGTGTTTTTGAAATTAGTAGAGTTGGTGCTTTTCAGGGTTTTTTGGGATTGCAGTAAGTGCCCTTCCTATCCTTTTCTATTTAGGTAGTTTGGGCCCCAACGTTTGCTCATACTATTTTCTGTCTGTGTCAGTATTTCTTCTTGTCTAACCGCCATTACATGTTTGGGGGCTTTCTATGTTCTTTGGGGATCTGCTCCGGGGCAGATAGCTTTCCTCTTTCTATCTTTAGGTGTAGTTAGTTTCTCAGGCTGTGACGAGGCGTCTAGGACCAACGTAGGAACGCTCCACGGCTGCCTCTAGTTGTGGTGGTTAGTCAGGGTACTGCAATCTCATAGATTCCAACTGCTCTGGTGTATTTCCTTTTTTACCTGCACTCCTCAGCTACCGAATCATAACAGAGTTAGGTAGGCTGCTGTCGGACTACACCGCCACACCCACGTCCACGATCGCTGTGATTGGCTGATTAATTCTGACCAGCCAATCACAGCAAAGTCACAATAAAGTTTAAAAAAAAGCATGTGACATGCTGTAATTGATGCTGACTGGATAGGCTGTTCGCGTCTTCACATCTCCTGACTAACCCCTTTGGCACTCATAGGCTGAACAATAATTACTGACTAGTGTTGAGCGATACTGCTCGATATCTAAAAATATCATATCGAAATGGTATCGCCGATATCACTAAATATCGTCGATATCCGATTCCGATACCGGAAGTCCAATGTAAGTCTATGGGAACAAAAAATCGCAACAAAAAAAAACCTTTCTTTCGTTGTAAACACAAAATATACACACATAGAATACATATATATATATATATATATACACACACATGTCATTGTGACATATATATACATATATTTATAGTTTATACACTTCTACATAGTAAAATAGACTCTGATTCAATTGCCGGGTAAAGCCGTGACATACCCCATAGAAGTCGACGGGCTCGGTGCCGAGTACCCCCAAAACCTCTTGCTCTGTGCGACTCAACTTGGGCGTCACGAACAGGATTCTGTAGCTCGCTATAAGCGAGTCCTGTGTGCCTGAATTGAACTGGTTTTGTGCTTGAGAATTGCTAAAATCATCAGAGAATGTATTTGCCATTTTTCCGCCATATCTGCGTCACGACGAGGCACTGGTGAAGAAGAAGGGCGTGCTCTTCGTGGGTGTACACTCACTCAGTGGCGTGAAAACGATGGCCGACCACTCTAAATGGTACTGCAATGTAAGATCGTGCCCCACAGCTCTTGAGTTCCGCCTCCTCATCCTCCTCAGTGTGCGGAAACTAACACGAAGGTCCCGCCTCACTACAAAAGAGGGGCCCTCTCCAGATGCTAATGACACATGTGACTTGGCAGAGATGGCTAATGGACACGAGCAGAAGTGTGAAGGGATGGAGCAGTCAGAGCTCTCCCCCCCACGGAAGCGACCCGATCGCCACGGAACCACCGTTGGGCACCCGGCCTGGAAACCCTCCTACGCTGCAAGAAGCGGAGGATACCCTAAGAGGCCTGGCCCGGCACCGGGAGGAGGTCGCCAGGATGGAAGCCAGCTGGCGTGCCCTAAAACTAAACTTGGAGCGGCGCCAATCCCTCTTACCTGAAGTGTCTGTACCGGAAGGTGAGGCACCCGTTCTAGTAGAGGAGTCCGTGCGGGCATCCCAGCCCTTGCAATGTGATCCAGTTGACATTGTCGCAGTGGAGGCACCCGTTCCTGCAAAAACCTCTGCACCGGCAGCACCCCAGATCCCGCTGTCTGCCCCCGTCGCTGAGACAGAAGAAGCGACACCCGTCCTCATGGAGGAGGCCGCGCAGGCACCAGAGGTCTACCAGTCTGTACCGGAGCCCCGACTGTCATCTGTTCCAGAGCCGGCTGCTTCCTCCGCAGGTGAGCGCCGCCAGGACTGGGGGGCGCCAGGAGAGCTGCCGCAAACCGGACATCATAAGCTGCAGTTTGATGGTGGAGACGTGGAGATGCTGGAGGAGAATTACAACCGGCGTCAGGAGGAAGAGTGGAGACGTTGGGAGAAGGAAGCAGAGCGACAAAGGGAGCAGCGTGAATCCCAGAAGCTTCGCCAACGTCACATCGAGAAGGACCGGGCAGATAAGGACCAGATGAGAAAAGATAAAGGTACCCTGAGGGAGCCGCGGCGTAAGGGTGCAGTACGGAGCTTTAAATTGAAAGGTGGTTGGGGCTTCATCCAGGAGCCTGGACTTTATTTAGAAGTCTTTGTGACCCGGCGGGACGTGGAGACTCACCTCCCAGAAGGACACCCGGGGAGGGACCTGTTGCCAGGAGACTTGGTGACTTACACCCGACACTGGGGTTACAATGGATGGTACGCCCTAAATGTTACCAGGTGCGACCCCTACTCCCCAGAGTGTCAGGAACCTGTGAGACCCTCGGAGCCTTCAGCCTCCCACATCCAGGCCTCTGCACAAGTGCCCACCCCACGCCGTAAATCTCCCCAGCCTCCCTCAGTGGTCTCCTCAGCAGCCCCAGCTATGGACATGATAACTATAGCTGGCCCGTACCCGGCGCCTGTTAGGCCCCCTGGGGTTCGTTCACTCCGGGACATAGGGGTCCAGACCCGGAGGGAGATGAAAGAGGTGGCCACACAGACCCAGATAGCGGGTCACGACTTGACTGTACAGGCCACACGACGTCATCAGGTCCTGGTGGTCCTTGGTGTCTCGGATGTTTGGCAAGCATCAGAAGAGTACCAGGTGGTACCTGGAACACCCCTGCCAAAGAATTATAAATAACCCGGACAGGGTCCCTGTATGTAAATAGTTAAATTGTTGATGTACCCGGACGGGTGAATGTTCATATAAAAGTTTTTTAATTTAATAAAAAAAACAACAACACAGTTTTCATTACTTTTATTACAGTCTCATCCTGCGACGCCATCGATCTCCTGTAAAAAAATGAAAAAAAAAAAACAGCAGTATACCACCTGTCCGACGCAGTCCATAGTAACGAGTGTCCCACAACGATCCAGCTCTGCTACATCAGAATGACAGGCAGAGCCTGTCATCCCGGCGCAGCACAGCTGATTACCTGCTTCCCCGGCGGTAACGTCATCGGACTGACTGCTTTACGGCCGGGATTACCCAGCAGTCACTGCAGTTATCGCGAAAAACTGCATGTGACCGCCAGGGAGAAGATAATGGCGGCCATCAAGCAGTCCAGGACGTGACCGCCGGAGATCTTCTGCCAGGTAAGTGCCGCTGACTCCTGACAGACCCGACCGACGGACACTCACAGTGACAGTGACAAATCCGATTCCGGTATTCGATATGACGAAAATATCGGTATTCGGAATCGAAAGGTCGATACAGCTAATATCGGCCGATATCCGATATTTGCAGTATCGTATCGCTCAACACTATTACTGACCAATCAGGGCAAAAGGGGTTAATCTGAAATAGCGATCACCGCTCAGCCCACAATCATTACCTCAGAGTTGGCTTGTGGAGTAGTTGTATGCCCCCCAGCGTCACCTGAGAGATAGCTATTCATTGGTGGGCAGTGCGATTCTCCCGCGATCTGTCTCCTGTGATGTGTGCTGGCTGCTCTGTGATTGCAGCAGCAGTTCCCCAATCCCTGTCCCAGCTCCTGACATTCCCTTACCCTTCTTTCTTAGCTAGTACATCAGGGGGGCGTAGGTCGCAGCGTTAGTGACGCCCATTTTTCTTTTGCAAAAATAAAAATGATGTTTAGCGCCTAGCAGGGCCAGACTGGCCATCTGGCAATTCTGGCAAATGGTCGTGGGCCGCCTTGTCTGCTATGTTAACAGAATCGGCGCCCTCAAGGCGCCCATACTGTTAACAGTTGTGGCGGAGCACAAAGTCGCTGGCTCCATCACCTTCCCAGCAGGCCATGGGCACTCCTTCCGTCTGCGGCCTGCTGGAGTCCAGCACCGAGTAAGGGACGTCAGAGTTGCAATGACGTCACTGCATAGCGCCGCCAGCATCTACTGCAAGAATGGATAGAAGAGGAGACAGATGCTGCGGAAGATGAGTAATCTCGATTAGGTGATTATAGGTATTTTTTTTTATTTTTGGGGGCCTCTGAGGTAACATCACACTATATAGGGTGCTGTGATTTGGACCATCGAAGTATAAAGGAGGCTGTGGGATGGACCATCATACTATATAGTGTACTGTTGGGGGCCCATCATGCTATATGGGAGACTATGAGGTGGACCGTCATACTACAAAGGGGGCTATGTGGTAAACTTTCATACTATTTGAGGGGTTGTTGGGGGTACCATCATACTATATAAGGGGGTGTGAGGTGTACCATCATACTACATAGGGGGCTGTGGTGTGGACCATCATACTATATGGGGTTGTTGGGGGGACCATCATACTATATAGGGCTCTGTTGAAGGAATCATCATACTATATGGGGGGTTGTAAGGTGATCCATCATAGTCTATAAGGAGCTATGGGGGGCCGTCATACAGTATTTGGGCTATGGGGGATCTTCATAGAGTATTGGGGAATCTATCATGCTGTGTGGACTGGCTGTGGGTACGATCTTACTGTGTGTGGGGTGTCTGCGGTGGACATTATACTGTGTGGAAGTTTATGGGGTACAATATGCTTTGTTGGGGGCTGTGGTGACCATCAAAGTGTATGGGATGGTTATGGGGGACATCATACTGTATGGGTTCTTTGGTGGACATCATACTGTGGAGAAATCTGTGGTGCCTCTCATGCTGTATAGCGGGGGCTGTTGTGGATACCATACTGTATGGGAGGTTGTGGTGACAATCTTACTGTGTGGGGTGCTGTGGGACATCATACTTTGTGTAAGGTTTGTGGGAAAATCATGTGTGGGGTCATCATACTTTGTGAGGGCATAATACTTTACAGGGGTCATGAAAGGGATTTCAAAGTAATTGAGACCACTTAAGGGCTTCAGTATGGGTAAAATAACTGTCTAGGTGCTGCAATACATTTCCTTCTCCGTTTGTTAAAAAGTTAGGAGATATGCTCTTTGTGATGTGCTAGGACTTTTTCTACGGGGCGCCTGTTATTTCTATGTACGCCCTGCTTAGGAGCATTGTTACAATAAATAGGCACTGAGGGTTATTATTATAAGGATGCTCAATGGGGGATCGTTATCATTTTAAGGGAAGGAGGCATTATTATTATTATTATAATGAGGAGCAGGGTCATTATTATAAGAGGTCAAGGGGGAGCATTATTAAAGGAGGCACAGGGGAATTATAAGGTATCACAAGTTGTGGTTTGTGTAGAGGTGGTAGAATTTTCAGGACCCTTCTCACAATCAGTAAAGTGAAGATGTCTGTGTGTTACATTTTGCAGGGACGAGTATTGGATGGAAGAAGAAGTCATGGTGGTCTGGACCGAATGCAAAGGAAAAGGGAAAATTAATGACAACAATCAGGGAGAACATCACTGGTAAGAACCTGTACAACGGCGGCAGGCCACGAGGCTGCTATAGGGCCCCCCTCTGGCTGTCAGCATGAACAATGATGATGGAGGAGGGAGCGTCAGCAGACGCTTCCACCCACAACATTCTGCTTCAGCATCTGACGTATCAGAGCAGCGGGCGCGATGACATCATCACAGTGCGCCCACTGTTCTGAGATGGGCTGCTCTTCACACCAAATGCTCTGGAGATTGGAGCATCGGGTGGAACGAGGAGAGGTGAGTATTTATTTATTTTTTTAAATAATGAACTGGTGGCCATAGTAGAGTATGGAGGACCATGGGATGTTCATTATATTGTATGGAGGACCGTGGAGGGCGCATCAGCAGCAGGAAAATTACTATATAAGGACTGGAAAGTTGTGAGATATGCTCTTCTATGACCCTGACAATTATTTTTTTTTTTTTTTTTGGGGGGGGGGCAATTGGAACTGCTGCACAATATACACATATATGGTCTGCAGAGCACTGATGTAAAATGGATGTCACCATTATATGGTCACTGTGTTCTGCCTTCATACACGTTGACACGGTATGCAATCTAGCATACAGCATAAACCTCCTTTCTGTCTTCCAAATAAGCAGACTGTTCTCTGTAGTCTAACTTGTTTATTGAGGAACAGTATACAGTAGAACATGTGCAGTAAAACTATAAGAATACAAACAACATGGATAAGTATTGGGCAAATAATCACACAGATGACACTTTACAATTAACAGGAAAGTATACAGTATGATGCAAACTTTAACATGGAAATACACAGATCTCTAATAATCACATCTCCTTTGAACTGGCTGCTACACTGTTAATCACATTTCTATTCAATACTGTATTGCAAGACAGAGATACTAATCTTACCAGATATTCTTTACCAGGATAGCAAACTCAAGTTGGAGAGGTTACAGGTGAGCACATGAACACGTATGTCCCTGAAGTACACAGAAGAAAATGGAGTTTCTTCTCCCCAGAATACCTTGCTTTAATCCCACAATGTAACACTCTATCTGCTTGTTAAAGACACAGGCTATAAATTCAGCCACCACTAGATGGTGCTATAACAACTAGACCAGCACACAATACAAACATACTGCCCTATACTCAGATGGGCAGAACACTCCCTGCTTGGCATCAACTGATGCCACTTACAGGCTCTTTTGGCGAAAACAATAAAACAAGTTCCACAACTGGTCTGAGGAATAGTTTACAAACATACTGCCTTATACTCAGATGGGCAGAACACACTATATGGTGGTAAGATCAGTCTTAGTGTAGTGTTTTTGGTTAAAGTATTTGTCCAAGCTTGAAGTTAAAGTCTGCAGTGACTCTTTGTGACTAAAGACTTCTGAATCCTTACAGAGCTCGCTTGGAGGATTCTCCAGCTCTGGGAGTTGGTGATCATATGCAGTGGCGCAACTTAAGCAACATCAAGTATTGAAAGTCTTTAATAACATTGGTCTACTCTTTTCATGGGGTCCCCTAAGCTCCAGGGCTCAGGTGTGATTGAAACCCTCGCACCTAATGTAGTTATGCCCCTGATCATATTGCCGCAAGTATGTGATTTGCATACGTGCGGTCACATGCTAACTAGACATGTATGGCCTCGCTCAATACAAGTGAAATTAGCAAAGCTGAGCACAATTAGTAGGAATGTGGCCAGAGGTGAGATAATCCCATACTTGTGGTCACATGACAGCTGCTCCCAATGCCAACACCGGAGAATCCTCACAGTGTGCACTATGAGGATTCAGAAGTCTGAAGAAACAGACTATAACACCAACTGCATTAACGATCAATATTGTGGTATTATTAATATTATTAATACTATATATGCTGGGCATATTTGGTTATGGTTTGTTGGTATTTGTCATATTGCAATGTTATTATTTTGATATAATTATTTAATGGAATATAGTGGTATTACTGGAATTATTAGAAGTATTGGTCTTGTAATAAATCTTGATTTCCTTCAGGCAGGGTAATATTAGTAATATATCCACATCTGGTGCTTGGAGGCGAGGACAGCATGGGCCTGTGTGATTTCAAATACCATGGCTGAATTTCAGTCCCAGTCCGTCCCTGGTTGGATGGCAGACAAAGGCTCCAGTGTGTTGACAAGCAGCACCACAAAGTCTTCCACATGGCCCAGTCTCAGTAGCCAAGAGGCTGGGCCACTGAATCCTCAACCTGGTCCTCCTTCCTCACACCATCAAGAGTTACAGGAAACATATGACCCCAATGCTGGCCACTCTGAGGAACTGTTTACGTTCCCTTGTAATTTGTCAGGCCTCTCAACGTGCATCATTAAAAAGGGTCATGAGGAGGTGGAGTGCAATGAAAGCAACATTGGGGAAGGTCAATTCATGTGTGAATAGGTGGAGGATAATCATGACGCACAGTTGCCATCAGGTCAGCCTAAAATCACAACCCAGAAGGAGGATCAGATTGATGAATTGGAAAACAACGTGGTCGATGATGAGGCCACTGATCCAACCTGGCACGGTGGCACGCCTAGTGAGCTCAATAGTGCAGAGAGGGTTGATCCGTAGCACAAAAACAAGCAAAAAGAGGTAGTGTTTTGACCAGAGGGAGAACTCTGTCAACTGTTCCAGAGAGTTCCCCCTCTCGCCTAGATAACAGGCCAAGGTTGCATTGTTCCCATATATTTTTTTAAAGTCCTTCAGACAAAACAACTGTAATTTTCAGCATCTGCCACACCAAGCTAAGAAGAGGCAAGAACACTGTCAACCTGAGCACCACCAGCATGCAGAAGCATATGGCAACCAGTAGGTGGGTGGAAAACCTGGGTATAAAATCTGTGTCTGAGGGTGAAACCACTGGGACAGAGTCAGAGGCTAGGACATCACACGTCTTAACCACCCCAAGAATAACGGTCCCAACGTCCATCAGGGTTTCAGTTTCCTCGTATTACAGTTCCTGTCTCTTCTCCTCACCAAAAGTAGCCTCCCCATCACTCCACAGCTGGGAGGTCTGCAGCACTACCTTGGAAAAGCGGCAGAACACTCTGCTGAAGCTCATCTGTTTAGGTGATAAAGCTCACAATACAGCCGAGCTGTTGAAGGTGATGAAAGAACAGACCAATCAGTGGCTCTTCCAGCTGGACCTCCAACCAGGTCTGGTTGTGTGAGATAATGGGTGTAACTTGGTGACGGCTTTAAAGCTTGGCAAGCTGCTAAACACGTTCCATGCATGACCCACGTGCTGAACTTGGTTGTACAGCATTTTTTAAAAACATACCTTGACTTTCCAAGGTACTGTGTCTCGCACATTTGCAAAAGTCATCTCAGGTTTTGATGAACTAGTTTGCTGCAGCAGCACTTTAATTTTCCTTGTCACCGACTGGTTTGTGACCTGCCCACATGCTATAATTAGACCTTTAATAATAATAATAATAATTTTATTTCTATAGTGACAACATATCGCGCAGCACTATACATTTTAGAGGGGATTTGTACAGAGAATAAAAGACATTACACCATAACAATAATGACATAAACAACACATACCAAGAGGAATGAGGGCTCTGCTCGCAAGTTACAGTCTATGAGGAAATAGAGGAGACACAAAAGGTGGATGGTAACAATTGCTTTTATTACTCTGACCAGTCATAGTGTAAGAAATCGGGCGCTCATGTAATTCTGCATGAAGCAGTTACCAACCAGTATGTGTAAAAGTACAGACACAGAGGGCTATTAAATTCATAAAGAGTATGAGGACAAGATACAAGGATTCTGGTTATGAAGAAAATTTTGAATGGGCAACACAGGGATAGTTAGATAAATGTGCTGAGGCGGTAGGCGGTTC
This sequence comes from Oophaga sylvatica, assembly GCA_033576555.1. Classification (NCBI taxonomy): domain Eukaryota; kingdom Metazoa; phylum Chordata; class Amphibia; order Anura; family Dendrobatidae; genus Oophaga; species Oophaga sylvatica. The sequence goes on along the minus strand of JARQOD010000008.1, from coordinate 148,573,065 downwards.
ATATGTTGGCAAGGCTTAATGAGCAGCAGGGAGCAGTGTCTGAATTCAAGCTTCTCAATGCCCGTCAGAGTAACACTCAGCTCCCACACGTAACAACGGCCGAGTGGGTGTGGATAGATGACATTTGTGAAGTTCTTCAAAACTTTCAGTGCTGCACCAAGATGGTGAGCACTGATGACGCTATTGTCAGCGTAGCCATCCTGCTGCTCTGTCTATTAAAACGTTCGCTGCAGAATCTCAAGAAGGAAGCTTTGAATGCCGAGCAGGTGGCTATGGAGCAAGATTTTACAGTGGCTGATACCACACAGCCCAGCCTCACACAATATTCTCAGGCCACATTGGGTGATGATGAAGAATATGAGGAGGAGGATTAGGCGGAACAGTTTTTGGTCTGTGCTACAGAGGGGACTCCCAATCCCAGCTTCATGCCTGTCCAGCAAGGATGGCCTGAAGAGGAGAAGGAGGAGGAAGGAGAGGATGGATGCCAAAAACACATGACAGATGTCAAAGTTCGGTCAGGTACCACGTGGGATGGCATATGACATACATGTGATATGCATAGAGAAAAATAAATCGTTCAAGTGTGTAGGTATATATTATAATACTAGATGGTGGCCCGATTCTAACGCATCGGGTATTCTGGAATATGTATTTCCCGGCTGCGTCGCCGCTGACCTCCATGCAGCAGGAGATGACCAGGATGAGGGACTTACAGTGGTACCTGACCGAACTTTGACATCTGTCATGTGTTTTTGGCATCCATGTTTGAAACCTCCATTGCTATTTAAATGATACCTTTGCTGTTTTTGCTGTATACTTGTGGTCTTTCCTGATGAAGAAGTCATTTGTACTTTGAAACGCATAGAATAAACCACCATTTCATTTTATATCCTGAGATATACGTCTCATTAACTGTCGGCAAGCGCAGAAACCATCCACAAACCTTTCCTTCTATCCTTTGATGTCTTATGGTCAATTGCTGACCCGTGGATCTGCTGCTGATGACATTCCATTTCACATGCTTTTGACTATGTCTAGAAGGTGAGTGTAATCTGATTTTACCGCCTGTCATATCTCTCGGATAAGACCCTATTTTTGCGCTGATCTCTCCAACAGCTCTGTGATTATACAGGGCTGGTTAGGCAGGGTGTTACTGTTTACTCATAAATAAGTCAATGCTGCTGGGTTGGAGGGCATGGGGGAACTGACAAGTTCCCTTTAAGTCCCTCATCCTGGCTCCCTTTATTTAATAATAATAATAATATAATAATAATTTTATTTCTATAGCGCCAACATATTCCGCAGCACTTTACATTATAGAGGGGACTTGTACAGACAATAGACATTACAGCATAACAATAAACACAGATCACAGAATATACCAAGAGGAATGAGGGCTCTGCTCACAAGCTTACAATCTATGAGGAAAAAGGGGAGACACAAATGGTGGATGGTAACAATTGCTTTCATTGTTCGGACCAGCCATAGTGTAAGAATCGGGTGTTCATGTAATTCTGCATGAACCAGTTAACAGCCAATGTATGTAACAGTACAGACACAGAGGGCTATTAAATGCATAAAGCGGGTGAGAACATAAGAGGTACCTGATTATGGTTGAAAATTTTTTTTTTTTTTGAATGGGCCAACAGGGATAGTTAGGTTAATGCGTTGAGGCGGTATGCCAGTCTGAACAAATGCGTTTTTATGGCACGCTTAAAACTGTGGGGATTGGGGATTAATCGTATTAACCTGGGTAGTGCATTCCAAACAATTGGCGCAGCACGTGAAAAGTCTTGGAGACGGGAGTGGGAGGTTCTGATTATTGAGGATTCTAACCTCAGGTCATTAGCAGAACGGAGGGCACGGGTAGGATGGTAGACTGAGACGAGGGAGGAGATGTAGGGTGGTGCTGAGCCATGGAGTGCTTTGTGAGTGAGGGTAATAAGTTTGTACTGGATTCTGTAGTGGATGGGTAACCAGTGTAATGACTGGCACAAGGTAGAGGCATCGGTATAACGATTGGTGAGGAATAATAATAATGTTCCCTATCCTGGCCCCCTTTGTCCCTTGGCCCTGTCTGTGTCACCTAGGACCCCTGGCTGTGCTCCCTGGGCTCCCTATCATTGGGGGTACAGCCAGCGTAAAGGGAACAAGGGGCACAGCCAGCATCAAGGGGCCAAGGGGGCACAGCCAGGGCCAAGGCCATCCCGCAACCTGCTCACACTTGGTGTAGTCTGCAGGATGCAGTCCACCGGCGCAGAAGTGGCAGATCAAGCGGTTGGGGGTGCCCTACGGGCCAGCATATCTCTGGGGGCGATGTTGAATAACCTCCCAAAATTTACAGGGAGTAACACTCTGCTATGGGACTGGACTGAGCAGGTCAGGGGAATGTTGAGGATGCACCCTATGAACCCCGCACTGGAGGCATAGGTTGCCATGATGACCTTGGACGGGGAGGCAAGGAGTTCCGTCATGCTTCGGCCCCCCATGAACGAGACACTTTTGACAAAGTACTGCAAATCCTGGAGGAAATGCATGGAGACTCCACTGATGTCTGAGAATTACGCATGCACTTATTCAATTGTGTTTAAAGGCAGGCGGACACTGAGACTCACTACATGAATGCACTGCAGGAGATCCACGCCGTGATTGCTAAGCGTAGGTGTGGACCCTCCTGTTATAGTGCTGCGAGATCAGTTAGTGGCAGGACTTAGAGATGCGCTGCTAAAACAGGCCTTGCGAGAGCGCTTGCGAGTAAACCCACGCATGACTTTCTAGAAGTTGGAGGCTAAGCGCGTGCACGTGAACAAGAGCAGGGGGTGACAGTCTGTAACGGGTCTGGGAGGCGGAACCTCTGAGCTTTATTATACAAGGAGGCTTTCCTTGTAAAGGAGCGGGTGGCGCCCGGGGAGACGGATAGGAAGTCACTGCAAGTGACGGGGGCAGTCTTTGGATAGACAGGCGGGTAGTCACGGCAAGTGACCGGGGCAGTCTCTGGTTAGACAGGCAGGTAGTCACGGCAAGTGACCGGGGCAGTCTCTGGGTAGACAGGCGGGTAGTCACGGCAAGTGACCGGGGCAGTCTCTGGGTAGACAGGCAGGTAGTCACGGCAAGTGACCGGGGCAGTCTCTGGGTAGACAGGCAGGAAGTCACGGCAAGTGACCGGGGCAGTCTCTGGATAAACAGGCAAGCAAGGAGCCGGGGCAATCTTTGACTGAACAGGTATATACGACCTGAGATGGTGGAGCCTCCCGGTAGGCTAGCAGGCAGATGACAGATGAGCGCCCCAAGTGAGCAGGCGAGAGTCTCTGGAACAGCCGATGAACACCGCAGGTGATGGCCGAACCTTCAGGTGGGATTGCAGTCAGATGGCAGATGAGTGCTCCCAAGTAAGCAGGCGAGAGTCTCTGGGATTGCCGATGGTCACCGCATGTGACAGCCGAACCTCCAGGCAGGCTTGCAGGCAGGTAGCAGACAGCAGACTGGCAGGAAACAGGCAGGTAACTGGAAACGGACCCTGAGGGCTGAAGCAGAGTAAACAGTGCAACAACAACATTGCTCGGGCACCTCCATTAAGGAGGAAGCACTTTATATAGGGTGGAGTCCTCCGGCATTGGCCGGGGACCTTTTTGAAAGATGCGCGCGGCCCCTTTAAGAGCGGGGGAGGGCGCGGGCGCGCGCCCTAAGTCCAGCAGCAGGGAAGGAGCGCGCGGCCCCAGCAGGGAGGAAGGAGGACGCTGAGCGCGGGTAAGGGGGGCGACGTCCCTGCCTGGCAGAGGACGCTGTCGCAGGGGAACAGCGTCCCTGCCTGGCAGAAGGCAGGGACGCCGATGCTACAGTACCCCTCCACTTAGGCCCCCCCCTTTTTAGGCCAGAAAGAAATTTAGCTAGGATGAGAGGGGCATGGATGTTCTCCCGAGGCTCCCACGTTCTCTCCTCAGGACCAAACCCCTTCCAATCCACCAGAAAATAAGTCTTTTGGTGGCCAGAATGTTCTCTACTAGGGTTGAGCATTCCGATACTGCAAATATCGGGTATCGGCCGATATTAGCTGTATCGGAATTCCGATTCCGAGTTCCGATATTTTCGTCATATCGGATACCGGAATCGGGATTGTCACTGTCACTGTCAGTGTCCGTCGGTCGGGTCTGTCAGGAGTCAGCGGCACTTACCTGGCAGAAGATCTCCGGCGGTCACGTCCTGGACTGCTTCATGGCCGCCATCTTCTTTCCCCGGCGGTCACATGCAGTTTCTCGCGATAACTGCAGTGACTGCTGGGTAATCCCGGCCGTAAAGCAGTCAGTCCGATGACGTCACCGCCGGGGAAGCAGGTAATCAGCTGTGCTGCGTCGCGATGACAGGCTCTGCCTGTCATTGCGATGTAGCAGAGTTGGATCGTCGTGGGACTGTCGTTATGGACTGCGTCGGACAGGTGGTATACTGTTGGTTTGTTTTTTTTCTTTTTTTACAGGAGATCGATGGCGTCGCAGGAATGAGAGAGTAATAAAAAAAATGAAAACTGTGTTGTCTCTTTTATTTCATTAAAATACTTTTTTCTTGCTTTGTCTTTTTTTTATGCATTTAATAACTTTGGGATTAATAATGGATCGGTGTCTTATTGACACCTCTCCATTATTAACCGGGCTTATTGTCACCGTGCAATCAACGGTGACATTAACCCCTTATTACCCCGCTTGCCACCGCTACAGGGCAAGTGGGAAGAGCCGGGTAAAGTGCCACAATTGGCACATCTTTTGATGCGCCAAATGTGGGGCTGCTGTAGCCTGGTATTATCAGGCTGTTGAGGGCCAAAATCCATGGGCCTTGACAGTCTTTTAATACCAGGCCGCAGCAGTCTGAATTTTACTTGGCTGGTTAACAAAAATAGGGGGGATCCCCACGCCGTTTTTTTTTCGAGGGGATCCCCTATTTTTGCTAACCAGCCAAGCTAAGCAGACTGCTGTGGCCTGGTATTATCAGGCTTGCAAGGTCCATGGATATTGGATCCTTACCAGCCTGAAAAACCAGGCCTCAGCGGTCTGCTTCATCTGGCTGGTTAACAAAAATAGGGGGGACCCCATGCCAATTTTTTTCGAGGGGATCCCCTATTTTTGTTAATCAGCCAAGATATGCAGACTGCTGTGGCCTGGTATTATCAGGCTGGCAAGGTCCATGGATCTTGGCTCCTTAACAGCCTGAAAATCCAGGCCTCAGCGGTCTGCTTCATCTGGCTGGTTAACAAAAATAGGGGGGACCCCACGCCAATTTTTTTCGAGGGGATCCCCTATTTTTGTTAATCAGCCAAGATATGCAGACTGCTGTGGCCTAGTATTATCAGGCTGGCAAGGTCCATGGATCTTGGCTCCTTAACAGCCTGAAAATCCAGGCCTCAGCGGTCTGCTTCATCTGGCTGGTTAACAAAAATAGGGGGGACCCCACGCCATTTTTTTTCGAAGGGAACCCCTATTTTTGTTAATCAGTTCCCTCTGACGTCACTGATTGTGTCCCTGGCTGACCTGAAGTGAAAGTGGAAAGCAATCAATTAAGCTTTCCACTTAAGGGCCCGTCTCACATAGCGATATCGCTACCGAGATCGCTGCTGAGTCACTAGTTTTGTGACGCAGCAGCGAGCTCACCAGCGATATCGCTGTGTGTGACATTCAGCGACGATCAGCCCCCCTGCCGGGTATCGCTGATCATCGCTGAAATGTCAGGACCTTTTTTTGATCGCTGGTTTCCCGCTGACAGGCACGCATCGCTGCGTGTGACAGGCGGGAGACCAGCGATCCGCTGGTAACCAAGGTACACAGCGGGTTTCCAGGCGCGGGGCTGTGCCTAGAAACCCGCTGTGTACCTTGGATACCAGCGCCCTGATGCAGGGAGCTGGTATCCAAGGTACACAGCGGGTTTCCAAGCGCTGCGCGGTGCCTGGAAACCCGCTGTGTACCTTGGTTACCAGCGGATCGCTGGTTTCCCGCCTGTCACACGCAGCGATGCGTGCCTGTCAGAGGGAAACCAGCGATCAAAAAAAGGTCCTGACATTTCTGCGACGATCAGCGATACCCGGCAGGGGGGCTGATCGTCGCTGAATGTCACACACAGCGATATCGCTGGTGAGCTCGCTGCTGCGTCACAAAACTAGTGACTCAGCAGCGATCACGGTAGCGATATCGCTATGTGAGACGGGCCCTTAAGCGATGTTACCCGCAGTGTCGCTGTCCCAGATCGCTGCCTGAGCTGCCTGTTTGGCAGCTCAGCAGCGATCATGTAGCGATACACCAGCGATCCTGACAAGTGCATATCGTTGTCGGGATCGCTGGTGTATCGTTATGTGACACCCAGCCTTTACTCTCCTGTCAGGCAGGAGAGGAACTCATTCATTTGGGGTTTACTGTGAGGCTGCAGCATTAGCTGCGGTCCCTGCAGTAAACATTAACCCTTTCTGAAGGATTACACCGTGGGACCTGACTGTGCATCGGATTGGTAAGAATAATTTTGCTTTATTATTTTATTTTTATTACAGGAAATGGTTTTAGCAGGTAAATAAAATATGGTCAAAAACTGTGTGATTATTTCATTAAACTTCTTTTTTATTAAAGTGTGTGTGTTTGATTTTTCTTTCATACAATAGGATTAATAATTGATAGTTGTCTAATTGACAGCTCTCAATTATTAACCTGGCTTAAAGTGACCTTTCAATTGCAAGGTCATTTTAACCCCCTATTAACCCATTCGCCACCGCTACAGGGCAATGGGAATAGACGGGCAAAGTGCCAGAAAGGGCAAATCTAATTAGAGATTTGCCCTTTCTGGGGTGTCTGGGGCAGATGTTAAGTAGCCGGGGGGGGGCCAAAAAAAATGGTCCCTCTCTGGGCTATTATTATCTGCCCCCACTCACTGGCTTTGTCTGTCTGGTTGCGAAAATAGGGCGGGAGCCCACGCATTTTTTTTCAGCAATTTTACACCTCATATATATATATATATATATATATATATAACATGTCATTGAATTTGTGACACATATATATATATATTTATATTTGTAGTTCATACACTTCTACATAGTATAATAGCCGCTAATTCAATTGCCGGCTTTTGTGAAAATGCAGAACCCGACATGAAATGACACTTGGTGTACATAGGGTTAACCATGTCTTTTCATGTCCTTTGCTATCTAATTTGCACAAACAATTAAATCAGACTATGTGTGCAAAATTTCACACCTGTAGGGGTTAATTAAAGGTGTAAATTCGTAGCAAAAAAGTCCGTTTTTTTTACAACGAATTTACACCTTTAATTAACCCCTACAGGTGTGAAATTTTGCACACATAGACTGATTTAATTGTTTGTGCAAATCAAATAGCAAAAGACATGAAAAGACATGGTTAACCCTATGTACACCAAGTGTCATTTCATGTCGGGTGCTTCTGTCTTTTCACTAAAGCCGGCTTTACCCGGCAATTGAATCAGAGAGGATATTTTACTATGTAGAAGTGTATAAACTATACATATATGTATATATATATGTCACAATGACATGTATATATATATATATATATATGTATTCTATGTGTGTATATTTAGTGTTTACAAGGAAAGAATGGGGTTTTTTTAGTTGCGATATTTTGTTCCCATAGACTTACATGGGACTTCCGGTATCGGTATCGGGTATCGCCGATATTTTAGTGATATCGGCGATACCATTCCGATTCCGATACTTTAGGATATCGGAAAGTATCGCTCAACTCTATTTTCTACCTCAAATTCGTCTTCAGCAGACACTGGAGCAGGAGGTGTACCTGTAGACTTGACAAAAGAGTTAAGTACCACCGGTTTGAGGAGAGATACATGGAAGGAGTTAGGAATCCGCAAATTGGCCGGGAGTTTCAATTTATAAGACACCGGGTTGATCTGACTGATGATCTCAAAAGGACCGATGAACCGAGGACCCAACTTGTAGGAAGGAATCTTGAGCCGGACATACTTGGATGAAAGCCAGACCTTATCCCCAGGACGGAATTGAGGAGGATCCAAACGTCTTTTGTCAGCATGTTTCTTCATGCGCTCGGATGACAGAACGAGCGCGGACCGGGCACTCTCCCATATGGAGGAAAATTCGTTAACCAGAGATTCCGCAGCTGGATTGTCCACAGAGATGGAGACAGGAACAGGGATCCGGGGGTGTTGACCGAAGACTACAAAAAACGGAGATTTGGAGGAAGATTCACTCTCGTGATTGTTATAAGAGAATTCGGCCCAAGGCAGGAGATCCACCCAGTCAGAATGGTGAGCATTAACGAAGTGCCGAAGATAACTGGTCAGATTCTGATTGATTCGCTCGACTTGTCCATTGGACTGCGGGTGGTAAGCGGAGGAGAAATCCAAGGTGACGTCTAGCAACTTACAAGTGGCTCTCCAGAATCGTGAGGTGAACTGTACCCCACGATCCGACACAATGTGACGAGGCAGACCATGAAGACGGAAGATGTGGCGGATAAAGTCTTTAGCCAACTCGGGTGCAGACGGAAGCCCTGGCAGGGGAATGAAGTGAGCCATCTTGGAAAATCGGTCAACGACCACCCAAATGACCGTACAACCGGCAGAGACGGGCAGATCTGTTATGAAGTCCATGGCTATATGCTGCCAGGGGGCAGCGGGTACAGGAAGCGGAAGAAGACGGCCGGCAGGCAGGCGTCTCGGAACTTTGTTGCGGGCACAGGAGACACAGGCAGAAACAAAGTCTATTACGTCCTTGTGCAGGGTAGGCCACCAGTAATGCCGAGTAATGAGCTGGAGGGTCTTTTTCTGACCAGCGTGGCCAGCTAGTTTAGACGAATGACCCCAGCGTAGGATTCTCTCCCGATCGGTTACCGATACGAACGTCTTGCCAGGAGGGAGACGATTTAGACTCACGGGAGCCACCCGCATCACTCTGGCGGGATCGATGATATGTTTAGGTTCCTCCTCGAGATCCGACACCAGGAAGGACCGGGACAAGGCGTCCGCCTTGATGTTCTTGTCGGCCGGACGAAAATGTAACAGAAAATCAAAGCGGGCAAAAAACAAGGACCACCGGGCTTGGCGAGGGTTAAGTCTCTGGGCATGCTGGAGGTAAGCCAGATTTTTGTGGTCAGTGTAAATGATTACCGGATGAAGAGCCCCCTCGAGTAGGTAACGCCACTCCTCCAATGCCAACTTGATGGCCAATAACTCTCGGTCTCCTATGGAGTAATTGCGCTCAGAAGAGGAGAAGAGTTTGGAGAAGAAGCCGCAAGATACCGTCCTCCCGGATGAAGATTTTTGAGTAAGTACCGCTCCGGCTCCAGAAGAGGAAGCGTCCACCTCCAGGAAGAACTGCTTGTTACCGTCCGGGCGATGCAGCACTGGAGCGAAGGAGAAGGCCTGTTTTAAAGAAAGAAAGGCCTCCTCTGCTTCGGGCGTCCACTGTTTGGGATTAGCATCCTTGCGGGTGAGCGCGGAGATTGGAGCAGTCCGGGAAGAGAAGTGTGGTATGAAGAGTCGGTAATAATTGGCGAATCCCAAGAACCACTGAATAGCCTTCAACCCTCCGGTCGGGGCCATTTCTCAATGGCAGACAGTTTCTCCGGATCCATTCATAGGCCTGTCTGAGAAATGATGTAGCCCAAAAATGGAAGCGAGGTCTGCTCAAAGAGGCACTTCTCATATTTGGCGAAGAGGTGATTCTGCCTGAGCCTGAGCAGAACCTGACGAACATCCCTCCGGTGAGACTGGAGATCCGGAGAGAAGACCAAGATGTCGTCTAGGTACACCACAACGCAGGAGTAGAGAAGGTCCCGGAAGATGTCATTGACCAACTCCTGAAAGACTGCTGTAGCATTACAGAGACCAAAGGGCATAACCAAATACTCGTAGTGTCCGTCCCGGGTATTGAATGCCGTCTTCCATTCATCTCCCCGACGGATACGGACCAGGTTATATGCCCCACGGAGATCCAGTTTGGTGAAGATTCTAGCCCCCCTCAGACGATCAAACAATTCTGGAATGAGCGGAAGAGGGTATTTATTCTTCACCGTGATCAAATTTAGGCCTCTGTAGTCAATACAGGGACGAAGAGAGCCGTCTTTCTTTTTTACGAAGAAAAAACCTGCTCCCGCTGGGGAGGTGGATTTCCGGATGAATCCCTTAGCCAAATTCTCCTCGATATATTCGGACATCGACCTGGTCTCAGCAGCGGACAATGGGTAAATACGCCCACGGGGAGGCGTAGTACCGGGTTGCAGGTCGATAGGGCAATCATATGGTCTGTGCGGTGGTAATGTCTCTGCTTCCTTTTTATTGAAGACATCAGCGAAAGACCAATATGGGATCGGGAGCCCTGGTAGATTAGTTGGTGTAGGAGAAGGACGGACGGGATGAACAGGAACCAAGCAAGTTTTATGACAGTCCTGTCCCCACCGAAGAATCTCTCCATTCTGCCAGTCGAGCACGGGTGCATGCTTTTGGAGCCAAGGCAGACCTAGTAAGAAAGCATGTGAGAGTCCAGGCAGAACATGAAACGAGATGCTCTCAGAATGCAGCATTCCTACCTGCAGGGTTATGGCCTCAGTGATAAGTTGAATGGGACGTGGCAGGAGACCTCCATCCACAGCAGCAACAGATACTGGTTCAACCAGAGGTTTGGTAGGAATGTGATATTTCTCTACTAGAGCCTGTGAAACAAGATTCCCGGCTGCTCCAGAATCAAGTTGGGCAAGTTTGAAATAACGGTTCTCACCGAGGAGAATTGAGACTGACAACAGCAGAGATGAAGAGGATTTATTTTTGTCTAGGTGGACCTCTCCGAGCGAACCTAGACACAGGCGTTTCCCGACCTCTCTGGGCAGGTACGGATCCAATGCTCCTTACTACCAGAGTAGAAGCAACTCCTCTCGGTACGGCGTGAGTCCTGACGAGCTTTGACCATCTTGGTCTGGTCGACTTGCATAGGCTCAGAAGAGTGTACCTGAGGAGAAACGGAAGGAGTTACAGGTCTCTGAAAAGACGGAGCAAGACGAGGAAACCTTCTCTCACGGGTGGCCTCTTTAGCGCGCTCCTGGAACCGTAGATCAATTCGATTGGCGAGATTTATTAGGTCATCGAGAGAGGTTGGAATGTCCCGACCAGAAAAGTTCATCTTTAATGCGGCCGGACAGACCCTCCCAGAAGACTGAGATCAGAGCATCATTATCCCAAGCTAGCTCCGAGGCAAGGGTACGGAACCTTATGGCATATTGACCCACGGTGAGACTCTCCTGACGGAGACGCAGCAGAGAAGATGCAGAGGAGGTCTTCCGTCCGGGTTCATCGAATACCTTCCGGAAGGCTGAGAGAAAAGCAGACAGGTCAGACACCAGAGGATCCTCTCTCTCCCAAAGAGGATTTAGCCAGGCCAGGGCCTCACCGGTGAGATGGGACATGATGAAGGCAATTTTGGCCCGGTCGGAGTTAAACTGGTGTGCCAGGAGTTCAAAATGCAGGGTGCATTGGTTAATGAAACCCCGAGCCAGAGCAGGGTCGCCTCCAAACCGAGGAGGAGCTGAAAGTCGAGGTCCAGGAACAGAAACCACGGAATTGGTAAGCAGCGGAACTGCCGGATTGCGAGTCATGGCGCCCGCGGTGGTTGCTGGTGAAGTAGTCAGGGTGTCCAGGCGGGAATTAACATTCCGCAGGTGACCCAGGATGGACTCCTGTTGAGACCTCTGACGAGACAGTTCATGACACAGGTCAGAGAGCGAAGGGGTTTGGGTGCCACCGGGTTCCATGGCCCGAGCAAACTGTAACGGGTCTGGGAGGCGGAACCTCTGAGCTTTATTATACAAGGAGGCTTTCCTTGTAAAGGAGCGGGTGGCGCCCGGGGAGACGGATAGGAAGTCACTGCAAGTGACGGGGGCAGTCTTTGGATAGACAGGCGGGTAGTCACGGCAAGTGACCGGGGCAGTCTCTGGTTAGACAGGCAGGTAGTCACGACAAGTGACCGGGGCAGTCTCTGGGTAGACAGGCGGGTAGTCACGGCAAGTGACCGGGGCAGTCTCTGGTTAGACAGGCGGGTAGTCACGGCAAGTGACCGGGGCAGTCTCTGGGTAGACAGGCAGGAAGTCACGGCAAGTGACCGGGGCAGTCTCTGGTTAGGCAGGCAGGAAGTCACAGCAAGTGACCGGGGCAGTCTCTGGTTAGACAGGCAGGAAGTCACAGCAAGTGACCGGGGCAGTCTCTGGATAAACAGGCAAGCAAGGAGCCGGGGCAGTCTTTGACTGAACAGGTATATACGACCTGAGATGGTGGAGCCTCCCGGTAGGCTAGCAGGCAGATGACAGATGAGCGCCCCCAAGTGAGCAGGCGAGAGTCTCTGGAACAGCCGATGAACACCGCAGGTGATGGCCGAACCTTCAGGTGGGATTGCAGTCAGATGGCAGATGAGTGCTCCCAAGTAAGCAGGCGAGAGTCTCTGGAACAGCCGATGAACACCGCAGGTGATGGCCGAACCTTCAGGTGGGATTGCAGTCAGATGGCAGATGAGTGCTCCCAAGTAAGCAGGCGAGAGTCTCTGGGATTGCCGATGGTCACCGCATGTGACAGCCGAACCTCCAGGCAGGCTTGCAGGCAGGTAGCAGACAGCAGACTGGCAGGAAACAGGCAGGTAACTGGAAACGGACCCTGAGGGCTGAAGCAGAGTAAACAGTGCAACAACAACATTGCTCGGGCACCTCCATTAAGGAGGAAGCACTTTATATAGGGTGGAGTCCTCCGGCATTGGCCGGGGACCTTTTTGAAAGATGCGCGCGGCCCCTTTAAGAGCGGGGGAGGGCGCGGGCGCGCGCCCTAAGTCCAGCAGCAGGGAAGGAGCGCGCGGCCCCAGCAGGGCGGAAGGAGGACGCTGAGCGCGGGTAAGGGGGGCGACGTCCCTGCCTGGCAGAGGACACTGTCGCAGGGGAACAGCGTCCCTGCCTGGCAGAAGGCAGGGACGCCGATGCTACACAGTCCTTTTGATGAAAGTCCAGAGTGGAGAGGTATCTGCGCCACTGACCATCAAACCAAGCTGGGTGAGAGAGTTGCGGAAAGAGATCCAGGAACTGCGAGAAGAGTGGACTGTTTTTGTTTTGTTTTGAGAATGAAACCTTCGACCCTGCCGACCCCCCCTGGAGTCAAAACTGACCCTGAGCCTCGTTAAGGGATGAGAACGCCTCGCATGGAAGAACCGCCCACCTGCTACAACTGTGGAGGAATTGGACATTTTGCTAGGGGATGTGCACGACGGGGAAGACCCCTCCAGAGCTGTTCGTTAAACTAGGAGGCTCCGTGGCTGGGGGATGCCGCCCAGAGCCTGAGCAATCAAGAAGGAGAGCCATACATCCCACAAGTTTAGTTTCTCTGAGTCCTCTAGTTTGGGCCGAAATGGATGGTCGGGCCGTCCGCTGCTTGGTTAACATGGGCTCACAAGTAACCATGATGCATGAGACTTACTTCAGAAGTCTTTTTCCTGTGACGATGCAGCCTGAATGGGGCCCGGTGATCAAGTTGACTGCTGCAAATCAGTTGCCCAACCCCGGTAGCAGGGGTGGTCTGGATGCAGATCACAGTGTGTGGCAAAAATGTAGGCCGGAAGGGCATTGTGTTGACCGCTGGAGACCCTGGCAAAGGCCCCACCGTGACTCTAGGGATGAACGTAGTCAGGGAACTCAGAAGTCTCCTGATCAATGAGATGGCAGATGTATTCCTGAAGCAGTGGAGCCCTCACACCCCCCCCAAATGAAAGTGTTCCAAAAGTTGATCCGGGTGGCACAGGCTCAAGAGACTTCGAGTGAAGGGAAGACATTATGCAAGGTGATCGTTCCGGTTTCAGCCAACCTTGTTTTACCACCAGGACTGACCATACTTACTCTGCCCATCCGAACCTGTACCCCTCTAGAAGGAGTGTAAATTCAAATAGAGCCAGCTTTTATAGAGCAGCGATGGCTGGCCCGGATGGCTAAGTATCAATACAAGATTGCCTACAGAAGAGGAGCTGAGAACACACACGCCGACGCCTTATCCAGAGTGACACATGAGCGACCCAGACCCAGCTGGGATGAAGAACTGGAGGCTGATGAGATCCCTGAGTTCTGTAATTCTGCCAGGATGATGGTGGCCATGCAGAAACAGATCTTGGCGGTGCCCAGAGAATGCACCCTGAGACGATCCCGTGATGAGTGGGTACAACTTCAACAGGAGGATAGGGAACTCACTCAGATGAGGCAGTGGGTGGCTCTAAAACAACTTCCCAATCAGGGAGAAAGGGACGCCCTATCCCTGGGAACCCTACAGATCCTTCGTCAGTGGGAAAGGCTCCACCTAAAAGATGAACTATTGTACCAAAAGATTCAGTTGAACTGAGATCTGGGTATCACCTGGCAAGTGGTGCTTTTCGAAACGCTGCTGCCCAAAGTGGCCGTGGAGGCCCACGAGAGAGGGGCCCACTTTGGCCCAAAAAATACGTTTCAGTGGCTGCAGAAGTTAGTCTACCATCCTTGACTGAAAGCTGCAGTAGAGGAAGCCTGTCGACAGTGTAGAAGCTGTGAATTAGACAAACCTCCGGAACAAAGAGCTCCTACGCAAAATATTGTGACTTCTGCTCCCTTAGAGGTGCTGATTATAGACTACCTGACTATAGGCCGGGCCCACCTAGGATACGAACACTGTCTAGTAATGACTGACCACTTTACCAAATTCGCTGTGGTGACTCCGACCCAGGATTAGACTGCTGAATCAGCGGCACAGGCCATTTGCAGAGACTTCATCCAAGTGTACGGCTGCCCGAAGAGAATTTACTCTGATCAAGGCGCCTGTTTCCAGGGGCGAGTAATGGAAGAACTGTACCGCATGTATCAGATGGAGAAATTTCGGATGACGCGCTACCATCCTCAAGGGAATGCTGATCCAGATGCTGCAGACGTTAGAGGAAGACAGAAAAGTTTGCTGGCCTGAGTCTGTGGCTGAACTAGTTTGGGTGTACAATAACTAAGTACATCGTACCACTGGATATACACCATACACCCTGCTGTTTGGCCGAACAGGGAGAGAGATCACTGAGCTGGAGTTGGATCCAGAGGAGGACTGCCCACGGACAGGGGTGTCCACCTGGGTTCGAGAACATCGTCACCGTTTGCAAACGTTACATCGGCTTGTGCAAACCAAGTTTCAGGAAGTGAAACATCCTGAAGTGCCTCCCATGCAAGGAACAGCTCTCAAGGCCGGGGACCGAGAGTTAGTCCTAGACAAACGCCCCCGAGGCAAACTGGAGTACCGGTGGGAAAAGACTCCATATTTTGTAAAATGGAGAATCAGCTCTGAAGGTCCCGTCTATGAAGTCCAACCTGGGGGAGAAGAAGACGCTCCTACTCGAGTAGTTCACCGGAACATGCTATGTCCCAGCCTGTGAAGAGATCCTGATCAAATGGAAGAGACGCAAAATGTTCCTGAAGCACTTCCTCTGTGGCTGTTGATTATGAAGAAGACTTTCTTGACCTGCCAAGTGTCGACCCCGAAGAGGAACAGGTCCCTGAAGCTCCTGAAATGGCTGCTCCCCTAGACTTGGGCGCGTCCCCGTCCTCTTTCATTCAACCTGACTCTACTACCCAGCCTGATTCTACTACGCAATCTCACTTACGCTGCACAGAACGGACAACAGCTGGAGTACCCCCCAAAAGATACAATCACGATCAGTTTATTTGGCAGCAAATCATCTGTGAAATAGAAGAGTGTCAGTGGTTACTACAAGAACTCTCGCCCGGGGAATGGCGAGCAAAAGGAGAGGGGGAGTGTAAGCAGAAGGACCGGGCTAGGGGTACATTTCTTGCGCCGGCCCTGGAACCGTCTGAGCTGTCTCCCCTGTTGTCTGGGGGAATTCTTAAGGAACCGGACCAACCTTTGCACTCGGCAGCAGGGGGCGTGGCAAAGGGAAAAAAGGCTGAGAGCGCGCAGAAACAGACAGAATTGGCGGGAGCACACAGCGCGTGGCAGGGAGAAGTGAGTGCTCCATCCCGTGAGCACCATAGCAGCATAGGCCCACGCTCAAGCTTTATCGCTGCTACCCGCAGAGACTGTGAACCGAGACATGCCGAGTGCCAGCAGGTTCCCGCTGAACTGCCAGCCAGACTCCCCAAGACTGTGAGTGCCGGGTTATACCGGAATGGGGAAGTTGTGCCAGAATGAGAACATTATGCCAAGGTGGGGGACAGTATACCAGGATGGGGGACACCCCCCTGACGAAGGAATTAATTCCAAAACGCGCTTCGGGGAGTGCGCTGTGCCAGCTCATTGACAGACCCTTAAAGGTATATTGATTTTTTTACCTATTTTTTGCACATATATTGCACATAGCACTTTTCTTGGCTCTTGATCTGTTTTTTCACTCTGTGGCATCTTGTATATTTATATTGCCTGTTGATTTCAATTTATGCGCTTCAGCACACTTTTAATAGTTGTCACTCATCTTTTTGATAATAATTTTATTATGTTTTGTTGACACACCTTTTTCACCTTTTGAGATCTAGCCAGTGTATTTATTAATATTTTTCACTTTATCAACCCCCTTTATGGGTCTGCCATGGATATATAATTTTATTAAATTCTATATTTATTCTATATATATTTATTTTCTCCATGCACAGGCACTTGTTTCTAATTTTATTTACTCTATTGCCAAGAAAGATAATTTTATTTGAACATATTTGAATGATCTAATTTTTATTTCATTTTCTATATTATGGGGTAATTTTTCATTATGTAATTATTAATAATAATAATAATAATAATCTTTATTTATATAGCGCCATCATATTCCGCAGCGCTTTACAGTTTAACAGTTTCAAAACACAAGTCATAAGTAACAACGTTAACAATACAATAATTAAAGCAAAATAAGACGACCCTGCTCGTGAGAGCTTACAATCTACAATGAGGTGGGGGAGATACAAAGTACAGGTGTGTATATACAATGGTGCATTTACAATGATGGTCCAGCCATCTTGAGGGAGTGAGGGATGGATGGAGATAGTGAATGGGCTACACACACACACTTACACATAGAATGACTTTGATTAGTGAATGTGATAGGCCGCTCTGAACAGATGTGTTTTGAGGGAGCGCCTGAAACCATGCAAATTGTGGATAGTCCTAATTTCTTGGGGTAGAGCATTCCAGAGGACTGGCGCAGCACGGGAGAAGTCTTGGAGTCGGGAGTGGGAGGTACGGATTAGTGCAGAGGTTAGTCGAAAGTCGTTTGCAGAGCGCAGCAGTTGGTTAGGCCAATGGATAGAAATGAGGGAGGAGATGTAGGGGGTGCTGCACTGTGGAGAGCTTTGTGGGTGAGAACCAGTACTTTGAATTGGATCCTATAATGAATGTGCAGCCAGTGTAAGGACTGGCGAAGAGCGGATGCGTCTGAGTACCGATTAGCCAGATGGATGACCCTGGCTGCTGCATTAAGGATGGACTGGAGAGGGGATAGTCGAGTAATGGGGAGGCCAAGTAATAGAGCGTTGCAGTAGTCCAGGCGGGAGTGGATCAATGCTACAGTGAGGGTTTTTGTTGTTTCCATGTTCTTTAGGTGTAGGCGGCAAGAGCGGGCAAGAGATTGTATATGGGAGGTGAAGGAGAGATTGGTGTCAAACATAACACCCAGACAGCGAGTGGTTTCCACTTTCTGCTTCTGAGCACATGGTGATTTTTACTTTTATCATATGTATATATATATATATATATATATATATATATATATATATATGTGTATACATATATGTGTGTACTTATCCTATTAAGGGTTCATTGTGAATTATCAGGTGCATAAGAGTTTTTTCTTACTCAGGATGGGGGGACGTTACCGTGTTGGCACTATGCTATAAATAAGTGGGTTGTGGGTTTTGAGCTGCAGTTTAGACTCTCAGTCTCTAAAAGGTCCACCATCACTGTACTAGGGTATGAAAGAATTTTTTGAATCATTGGGTAAATGTAACTTCACGTTGCAATGCAGTGTTTTAACATTCAGAAACTAGGCTGTTTGAAACTTGAAGTGGATATAAACTTTTTGTCAACCCAACTAATAAGTAAGAGCAAATAAGAAATGGAGCTGAAAGATGAATGTCAATTAAAATAATTGTCTTTATTATGAAAATCACTGTCCAATATGATGCTTTATAATGTTATGTAAACTAACTGTGGATTCACTTAAAGTTATAACTCTAACTTTTAACATTAAGGATTTCATGAAAAAAAAGTCTCAGAGGAAAAGGGGTACTTATCAATACTAACCAATAAAAATAGATTATTCATTTAAATGTTGTTGTGCAATTTAAATGATGAATACTGATCTCTGGTTTTCCAACCTTGCTATCAAAAATAACTAAAAACATTAAAGGCAAATTTTCACTTACCAAGTATAATAGTGCCTAAACCCCAAAAGTCATTTTCCTTCTTAAACAGACTTTATTGTACATCAACTCATAATGTAATAAGTATATTTTATTGATAACTTTTGTTTTTACTGTCACTGAATTGACTGTATTATTCATATTCTTTTAGATCACATCAGTATGCCCACAGTGCCACGCGTGCCAGTCTCAGTTAAGGCAACTGCCTCCTCCCACTCATCTGCGAATTTCCCCCTCTCAAAGGGCGCAGCTCCTACACCCCATACACCCCATAACCTTTCAGAGGACCAGGAGCCTATCGGTTTGTGCTACCTCAACCTACACGACAAGGAGGGGAGGGATGTCAACCAAAATGTTGTTACAGAAGAAGCCAGGCCAAGAACAAAGTCTGATCCCACACCCAAAGGGACATCCAACCAACATGGAACGGTGGGGATCAAGGATTCGCCCGAAGTCAGCAGGTCCCGTTCCTTCACAATGGATACCCAGGTGAAACTGGAGAGCACCCAATTCTATTGTGACTCCTGTAAGGCCAAAATAAAGAGCCAGTTGGGGGGAGGCGACATGGATGTGAAATGTAAAAACCCGTGTGGATCTTCAACCTGTAGGGACAACATGGTTGATCTCATATCCTTGCCGCCTCCTGAACGTATGAAAAATAAAGATGAAGAAGAGGGTGAGGCTGAAAGAGAAGGTGGATCAGATGAAAGGGAGATCTGTGAGACAGCAACTCTTTTGCCTTCTGCAGCACCACCTCCCCAGGATTTGGGGATAACAGTTCAGATGAGGAAGAAACCAAACGAATTGATGTAAAGGGTCAGGAAAAGGGCAGAGAACAACAGAAAGGGAACATCAGGGAACATCAAAAAGACAGTGTGATGCCAGTATGTGGATATGAGGAGTTACCAGTCACCTTAATTGACAGCGTCCAGACACGAACTGTCAAAGATCATGCAAAAGAACTTGATGATGCTTTAGTTTCCACTCTTCAAGCTTTGGAGGCTCTCGCTGCTTCTGAGGATTTTCCCAGTCCTGCACCACAACCAACAGCAGGTATGTTGTGTTACTTTGGTCATGTCAAAATATACAATAGTAACCTAGAAGATGATCAGAACCGTTAATCTTGTAGCCCTTTCACAATTTTCAACCTTTAGCATATACAGTTGCTTACAAACTTTCTGGTATTCACAATAAACCAATCAAGCAAGAACTACAAGAACTAATTAAATAGCTCAATACACCTAATAATTGGTTTCTCCACATTAAACACAAAATATCACTTGAACTTAGAAAATACGGGTGCTTCTCACAAAATTAGAATATCATAAAAAATTTAATTTATTTCAGTTCTTTAATACAAAAAGTGAATCTCCTATATTCTATAGAGTCATTACACACAGTGATCTATTTCACGTGTTTAATTCTGTTAATGTTGATGATTATGGCTTACAGCCAATGAAAACCCAAAAGTCATTATCTCAGTAAATTAGATTACTTTATATCACCAGCTTGAAAAAATAATTTTAAAATCTGAAATGTTGGCCTACTGAAATGTATGATCAGTAAATGCACTCAATACTTGGTCGGGGCTCCTTTTGCATCAGTTACTGCATCAATGCGGCGTGGCATGGAGGCGATCAGCCTGTGGCACTGCTGAGGGGTTATGGAAGCCCAGGTTGCTTTGATAGCACCCTTCAGCTCGTCTGCATTGTTGGGTCTGGTGTCTCTCATCTTCCTCTTAACAATACCCCATAGATTCTCTTTAGGGTTAAGGTTAGGTGAGTTTGCTGGCCAATCAAGCACAGTGATACTGTTGCTTTAAAACCAGTTATTGGTACTTTTGGCAGCGTTGACAGGTGCCAAGTCATGCTGAAGAATGACATTTTCATCTCCAAAAAGCTTGTCGGCAGAGGGAAGCATGAAGTGCTCTAAAATTTCCAGGTAGACTGCTGCGCTGACTTTGGTCTTGATAAAACACAGTGGACCTACACCAGCAGCTTACATGGCTCACCAAACCATCACTGATTGTGGAGACTTCACACTAGACCTCCAGCAGCTTGGATTGTGGCCTCTCCACTCTTCCTCCAGACTCTGGGACCGCGATTTCCAAATGAAATGCAAAATTTACTTTCATCTGAAAACAACACCTTGGACCACTGAGCAACAGTCCAGTTCTTTTTCTCCTTGGCCCAGGTAAGACGCTTCTGTCATTGTCTATTGGTCATGAGTGGCGTGACACAAGGAATGCGACACTTGTAGCCCATGTCCTGGATACGTCTGTGTGTGGTGGCTCTTGAAGCAATGACTCCAGAAGCAGTCCACTCCTTTTGAATCTCTCCTCAAATTTTTGAATGGCCTTTTCTTAACAATCCTTTCAAGGCTGCGGTTATCCCGGTTGCTTGTGCACCTTTTTTACCACACTTTTTCCTTCCACTTAACTTTCCATTAATATGCTTGGATACAGCACTCTGTGAACAGCCAGCTTCTTTAGCAATGACCTCTTGTGGCTTCCATCCTTGTGGATTGTGTCAATGACTGCCTTCTGGACATCTGTCAAGCCAGCAGTCTTCCCCATGATTGTGGAGCCTACTGAAACAGACAAAGGGACCTTTTTTAAAAGTTTAGGAAGCCTTTGCAGGTGTTTTTTGTTAATTATTCTAATTTACTGAGATAATGACTTTTGGGTTCTCATTGGCTGTAAGCCATAATCATCAACATTAACAGAAATAAACACTTGAAATAGATCTCTCTGTGTGTAATGACTCTATATAATATATGAGTTTCATTTATTTTATTGAAGAAATGAAATAAATTAACTTTTTGATGATATGCTAATTTTGTGAGAAGCACCAGTAGGTTTCCAACTATATTTCTAGGAAAATTCAACACCTTTGTTAAGGCCTTTTTGTATCCTTTTAGTTGTTGATGCAAGG
This sequence comes from Oophaga sylvatica, assembly GCA_033576555.1. NCBI lineage: Eukaryota > Metazoa > Chordata > Amphibia > Anura > Dendrobatidae > Oophaga > Oophaga sylvatica. Next base: position 148,551,707 of record JARQOD010000008.1, on the reverse strand, counting down.
AAACAATATCTTCTCTTAACTTTTGGACCACACTCTTTATATAAGCATATCATCATCACCAGAACCACCATAAGAACATTGCAATATCACTTGAATCACCATTAGTTCATGATTATATCACCAAAATCACCATCAATACATGAATAAATCATCAGAACCACTATCAGTAAATTAATACATCACCAGAACCACCTTCAGTACATGAATATAGCACCAGAGCAACCAATGGTACTTGAGCACATTACCATAACCACCATCAGTACATGAATACAGCATTAGAACAACCCCGTTATATAAATACAGCACCAGAGCCACCATTAATACTCACTGGCTCGAGTTGATTGTACAACCTGCTCAGAGCCGCTGAGCTCAAAGATTGGTTGCAACTAGTGATGATCGAGTATACTCGTTGCTCGGATTTTCCCGAGCATGCTTGGGTGTCCTCCGAGTATTTTGGTGTGCTCGGAGATTTAGTTTCTGTCGACACAGCTGCATGATTTGCGACTGCTAGACAGCCTGAATACATGTGGGAATTCCCTAACAAACAGGCATTCTTCACATACTGTATATTAAGGCTGTCCAGGAGCCACAAATCATGCAGCTGTGGTGACAGAAACTAAATATCCCTGCACATCAAATACTCAGAGATCACCCGAGCATGCTCGGGAAAACCCGAGCAATGAGTATACTCACTCATCACTAGTTGCAATGTTATCAACTTGACGTCAACAATGTAGACAATATGAGACACCAGGAGCAGCGGTGGAGACTTAGTAAAGCAAGTTTGTTTATTTTTTAAAACAAATCACAGGCAGAGGGCAGGGGTTTTCCAAAGCAGAAAAGCCCCTTTAAAGTTTTGCCACTGTGAAATATATTTGTACTAAGCAATTCATCAGTATGGATAATGGGAGTTGGACTCCTAGTTCTAAAAAACACGTAGGAGAACCATCAAAATTTAAGTTTTAATGTTCTATTGAATTAAACTCCATTCCAAGTGATATTTCTCAGATTAAAATATGAAAATTGCCTCTTCAGAGAGGAAGAGGACTTGAACTCTGTTTTGACTTGTTTCGCTTGGTGATTTTGGATACTGCGTGATTTAATTGCACAACTGTATGGGACATTTTGCCTTGCATTCGCTACCTGATTTACATCCTGTGATTAATTGTACTTATTTGCATATTGCATAAAATTAATTACATTATTAGTCGGTATACATTATGTTAACACAAAATATGAACATTAATGTATTATTTTCAGCTTTCTTAAAATAAAAATGAATATATTTGCAAACATACTTTTTTAGTCACTGAATATGCTGTTTTTTCCAGGCCTCATTGTCCTTGCAACCATTACTCCGGAATCGTCCCTTGATTCAGGCCATGAAACAAACTCCTCAGAACTCACAGATGTTTCCGAGATGGTGACAGCTATGAAACAGCATCACAACACTGCCTACTTCTTGGCCCAACACCTTAACAAGGAGAGTCTGCTTTCCCGAAAGGATCTCCCATTCAGAATACAGACATGTACTGCTCAGGCCGTCCTCTCCTCTCCTTACGCTTTAGGTCGCTTGAACACAAGCCCTCTGTTAAAGCCTTCAGTTTTACAACAGCATTTGATTGGGGCCGGCCTTCAACAAGAGTCAACAGATGAAGCCTCAAATTCACTGTTTAATTTAAATAATGAAGTATCCACACACATATCTCCTGAAAAATCTATGGAAGACACTTGCTTTACCACGCTCCTGAGGACCACAAAAATCTCACAAAGTATTCCAAAAAAGAGTACTGGTCCTTCCTCAGCTTTCACAGAAAGCACTGTTGATGCAACTTTGTCATTGCCAACAGAAAATGGCCACGAGAAAGGTTCTGCAATTCAAAAGGATAAAGATTTAGGAGAAAGTAAATCCTTACTAGATAGCCAGTGTGATTGCCGAATACAAGGACATTCCGCCCCAGTAATATTGAGTGAGCGAAGTAATGGTGGACATGATGTACTTCACTTATCTCCAACAGATGATGAGAGACTCCATGCTAAAGCTTGTTCTGCCAAGACGCTGGAGGAACAGCGTCAAAGCCAAACAATAGTTGAAAAAAAAGAGGTCAACAAATCTCAAGTAGAAAATATAGTTTCACCAAACCTGAAAAAAACAAAGCAAGAAACAAGTGAAAAAGGTGTCAAAATGGAGCAAATCCCTTCTGCCTCCAATAGCCTCTTAAATTCACGAGACAACGCAAAAATAGCAGTCAAATCAGACATTGACATATCATCAACCTTAAGAATATCTGAAAAAGTGCCTACTCCAATTCAGCTAGAAGATTGTGATGCACCAGCTAAACCGAGAGCTCGAGCACCTTTTAGATTACGGAAACTGTTTTCTGCAACATTCCCCACACGTATGAGAAGAGAAACAGATGAGCGCCAAGCGCAGCTGCTTAAGGTTAAGCAGTATGAAATGGAATTTCTCGAAGAACTGCTTAAGCCACAGGGAAAAATAAGTGATCAACGAAGTGAAGCTCCCCCTCATTGGTAACTGGACGATGCTCATGTCAGGTACGTAGCAGTCCTCTTCAAAAAGTTCCTGGAATGTCTCGTGAACAGAGGCGCAGCTGTGATTGTAAGCGTATTATAAGAGGTATACGTGTCCCACCTAACCCTGTTCTTGAACCTGAGCAAAGGAGCAAATCAAGAGTGCCTGGCACAGGACCTACAGGAATTAGACTTGTCCGTTCTTCAAGTCTTGAGTCCCGGGGAACAGAAAAGATGTCTTCATGTATTAGTTCTTCCACGACACATGATGAAAGTAATGTGCTTTTTACTAAGTTACCGGAAAAATGTAATGTATCTGATGGAGATAAAAAGGAAACTCCCAAAATTCCACCTCCTACTAAATCTCAGAAGAAAGACAATGTACCTTCGATGCTTAAAACAAAAACTGTAGATACAACAGGGAGCAAGGAGGAAATAAAGAATCCAGTTATTCTTCCATGGCAAGGAGACATTATTTCTGTGCAAACCAAGTTGCCTGGAGAAGAAGGGTCAATAACAGGGGAAAAATGTTGTTCTTTTCGTCATTGCTTTAACTGCCGTAGATGCTTATCTGCTGATGACAACAACGATAAAGATGAATTATCCTACTCCATTCCCATGCAGATACTCCCAGGGATGCGAATAAATTCAGACAACACACCTGTTTTAAGTCACACCCTTCAAGTCCTGGATGCTACTGTATGTAGTGGCTCAGAAGATGTTCAAACCCAAGAAATTGATCTCCGCATTGCCACTTTTGAGGGCAGTCTTGCGAAAGTTAATGCATTACGCGGACGTTCCTACTCCCTACCTGATGGCTTCATGTCTGTCCAACTTGACACCAGTGAACTTCTCACCATTTTGCGCCAGTGCCTGGTCAGCACTGAAGCTGGAGCACCTAAACTTAATTCAGTGCACCTGAGCAAACACAAACAAGAATTAACATTGCGTTTTAAGGAATTCAGGGCATCTTGCAGAAGAATGGCTGGCGTGGATAAGAATCCAGAGCATATGTTAACCGCGGTGACTTCTAGCTTTCAGGTTCTTTGTGGTTTGATCGAGACTTTCGTAAAACTGGTGTTTGTGATCCGATCAGAAAGTCAACGTCAGGAACTGTTGAGCAAAGTAGAAGAAGTGGTAAGAAATTATACTTTCTTGCTCAGAGCAGCTGAGGAATCCAGTGCTCGGACAGCTGGACATAGTCATACTGTGGTGGGCCAGTTGGCCAAGCAATCTGCTACAGTAGCTACAGCGGTTAGCACCTTTTCCCGATCTATAAAAACCCTAATGAGCAAGTAGTGTAGAAAGCTCCTGATATACTAAACATGCTTGAACTTATATGAAAACTCTAAAAAAAAAAATATCCCTTTTGGATACTACCAGCCTTAATATGCATACGGGAAACTGGAGTTTTGGTTAGAGATTCTTAAGTGCTTATGACTGTATAATATTGATCAAGTTCATCAACGTTCTTTGGTGACTCGAAATGTGTGTCTCTGTGCTACACCGAGACGTCCGACTATAAAACATCAATAATAGAATTGCCTCTGTACATAGCTACCATCCCACTGTGATTTTCTTGGTTCCACAACTTTTCCTTTCTAATACGTAAAGATTTTTGTAGCTAAAAAAAATCCCCCCAAAAAAAGAAAATGGGGGGAGCATGCATATATTCCCTTCAACTAAAAAAGAAACTTTGAGCATGAGCATAGGCCAAAAATATATATATATATTAAATAAAAGTTTTAATTTAATAAGTCTATTTTTCTACTAATGTACGTATTTAACATTCAAAATGTGAAATATTATTATAAAGAACCATCATAGCAATTACCGTACCTGCTCGTGACCTTAGCAGACTAAAAACGATGTATAGGCAAAATAATGGCTGTGATACAAAGTGAATATTCTATGTGTGTAGTATAGTAATTGCATCTCATCCGATGTGGAGCAGACACCGACATGCAATACAAAGTGCTTGGTTGTATTACTATACTAGTGACTAGCTTAATTGCAAACTCAAGCTTGCCATTAACTAGAGATTGTAGTCCTACGACTGGACTATATTCCCTGATTCTACCAATTTGCCAAAATTCTACCAATTTCGGCGATCTACATGGAGGAATCACTAATTGATGGCCAGCTTAGAGTCGGTCAACTAACTTCAAGGTTCAAGCCTCAAAAATGTTTCTTAACTTAGGGAATATACTTCTATAACTGGATAGTAATCGTCACAATGGTACCTTCGATGTTTTGTTTTTTTCTAACAGTATTTTCGTATAATTGTGTCTACAGTTGAACTTTTCTGTGTGATATGATCAAGTCAACCATAACTGGGAGCGTAGCTCGATTTCTGCCATGTCCAAGTCTTAGGTTTTTAAAGAAAAAAAAAATGTTACTTTCCAGCCAAAAGCCTATGCGCCTGACCAAAAACTTCATCTCATTCTGTATAATTACAATATAAATATACTCATATTACATAAAAGATAATTTTTCCACATCTCCATTCCTCCTAACACGTTCACGCTTTACACTTTCTCCAAAATCAGACCTGTGAACTGTAAAAAAATATCTGTTAAATATTTTACTATATAACCTGAGAGCGGCATGACGTAGGGGCAAAGACCCTGATTCCAGCAATGTGTTACTTACTGGGCTGTGTTTTGCTGTTTCAATAAATCAGTGTTTTATCAGCAGGAGATTATCACTACAGGACTAGGTGTCTTGTGTCTTTTGGTCCAACCACGCCCCCACCACTTATTGGATAATTTCTTCCAGAAATCGGCCAATCAGTGGTGTGGGCGGGGTTATACACAGCTCAGAGTCCTGAGATCTGCTACATCTGCAGCAGAGGAAACTGATTCTATCACAACTGCTACACCCAGTAAACTAAGTGACACTTCGCTGGGATCAGGCTCTCTGCCCCTACGTCATGCTGCTATTATATTACATAACAAAAACGTGCTGAGAGATCCACTTTAAGGTTAAGGTTATTAATTTCACAACAATTTATTTGCACATCAAAACGAGGCTAAGAAATAATCCTACATAAAACTTAAAAAAATTAAAAAAAACTTATGGGTGATGAAAGGACAGGTAAAAACAAAAATAATTAACCGGTCATTAAAGGTTAAATGTCTCACTGGTGTGGCCTAATTATGACTCCATACAGCCTGTGAGTTTTACTTTGATGTGATAGCGCATCCATAGACTTCTATGAGTCCCTATTGTGCCTCTATATGCCTCTGATTTTAAGCAGAGGTATACAGTGCTCCTTCACAGTCGGGCCCAAGAGGTAACGAGGCCATTTCCATCTCCAGAACTGGTGGCATTGTGCATTATGAAGAGTGACTGGACTGCAATGGGCCCATAATCTGGTCTTGCACAGGGGCCTCTATAATAAGAAGCAACAACAAACAAATATTTTTTGTGAGTCTCCTCTGTAATCGAACCCACAACCCTCAATAGTACAGGCAGAAGCTAAAGCAATTGAGCCACAAGCTCTGGTGAGTTAATGGGGGAATTCTGTATACTTGATCTGTATTGCAGGCTCTGAGTCCACAGGCAGATTGTATTGATACATTGTACATAGAGTATTTCTATGTATTTGTATTCTAGAGAGAGAGTGAAAGAGTTTTTTTTATCCTATAAAATTATTAAAAAATAATAAGGAACAATTCAAATTTTGTGATGTGTAATGAACATTACAAATTAGCAAATAGACATATTTGTTGTCCCTGTAATTGTAACGATCCGCACATCACAGTGATTAAATTATTTATGGGGATCGGTAAATAGCGTCATCTTCCTCTGCAGTCCGTAAAAATGATCTGCATAGCAGAAACAAGGGTCGGAGATAAATTTGAGGACCCAGTTGCTGCAGTGTCTGACTTGTTCTATGTTGATTTTCAAGCATAATTGCAGAAGATTAGAAAGCACCAGACAGTATCACGTAACTGCTAACACAGTGTCTCTCTAGTCAGAAAGGCTGATAATCTGTTCAGAAACTCTGTTGGGCCAGGGTTGCCAGCTTATCAAAAATAACTTATCATATTCTTTGGCATGCAAAACTATTCACATCCCCATCAGACACACCCCCTTGGCATTTTTCATGTTTTGCTACCTCATAACCTGGAATTTCACTGTTCTGTTTAGGGTTTGCATCAGTTCATGTAAAAAACATTCCGACAACTGTGAACATTTGGTTTTCTTTTTATTGTGAAGCAAACAACAAATAGGACAAAATAACTGAAAACTTAATTGTGCATAACTATTCACCCCTCTAAAGCTAGTACTTTCTACATCCTCCTTTTGCAGCAATTACAGCTACAAGTCGCTTTGGATAAGTCTCTATCAGATTTCCACATCTTGTCACTGCAATTTTTCTCCATTCCTCAAGGTAAAACTGCTCCAGCTCCTTCAGGTTAGATGTTTCCTCTAGTGAACAGCGATTCTCAAGTCTGACCACAGATTCTTCATTGGATTAAGGTCTGGGCTGTGACTTGGCTACGCCAAAATATTTACACTTTTACCCATATAACCACTCGAGTGTTGCTTTAGCAGAATGCTTTGCATCATTGCCTTGTTGGAAGGTGAACCTCCGTCCCCGTCTCAATCACTGACGGACTGAAATAGGTTTTGATCAAGAATATCCCTGTATTTTGCACATTCATCTTCCTCTTGACTCGAACCATTTTCCTTGTCCCTTCTGCCAAAAAATATCTCTACAGCATTATACTGCCACCACCATGTTTCACTGTGAGGAAGGTGTTCTTGGTGTGATGAGTTGTGTTGGTTTTATCCAGTGGAGATAAAGGAGGTAAAGATGGTAATGCTAGCCTGATTTAGTTGTGTATACACAACATTTCAATGACATATGAATCCAGATGCTGCAGGTTCAAAGGGTCATCAGAAAGTGGGAAATCACAGATTAGGATTTGTCGATAATCTGCTCTGCTGGTATACCTATATAATAGATCCAAGTCCAGACTGGAGGTATTAGCATTTTTTCTTCATTCAGTCGCTGTGTTTTGAACTACTACAGACTTCTTCATCAGAACATTTATTTTTGGCCTGAAGAAGTCTGTAATATCGAAGTATCGAGACAACTGAATAAAGAAAAACCGCTAATACCTCCTGTCTGGATCTTGGATCTTTCTGGACCCAGATGTCAGTGATTTTTCACATAAGCAAAAAATGATACAAGTGTTATCAGTGTTTTGGATCCAAGTTTCAGCAGTGCTTGATAAGTGCATCATCAATGTTTGGTCAGTACGACATCAGTGTTTCATCAGTGTTTGGTGAATGTGTCATCAGTGTTTGGTCAGTGCGTCATCAGTGTTTCATCAGTGTTTGGTGAATGTGTCATCAGTGTTTCATCAGTGTTTAGTGAATGTGTCATCAGTGCATCATCAGTGTTTGGTCAGTGCGTCATCAGTGTTTCATCAGTGTTTGGTGAATGTGTCATCAGTGTTTCATCAGTGTTTGGTGAATGTGTCATCAGTGTTTCATCATTGTTTGGTGAATGTGTCATCAGTGTTTCATCAGTGTTTGGTGAATGTGTCATCAGTGTTTCATCAGTGTTTGGTGAATGTGTCATCAGTGTTTCATCAGTGTTTGGTGAATGTGTCATCAGTGTTTCATCTGTGTTTGGTGAATGTGTCATCAGTGTTTCATCAGTGTTTGGTAAATGTGTCATCAGTGTTTCAGCAGTGCTTGATGAATGTGTTATCAGTGTTTCATCAGTGTTTTGTGAATGTGTCATCAGTGTTTCATCAGTGTTTGGTCAGTGCGTCATCAGTGTTTCATCAGTGTTTGGTGAATGTGTCGTCAGTGTTTCATCAGTGTTTGGTGAATGTGTCATCAGTGCATCATCAGTGTTTGGTCAGTGCGTCATCAGTGTTTCATCAGTGTTTGGTGAATGTGTCATCAGTGTTTCATCAGTGTTTGGTGAATGTGTCATCAGTGCATCATCAGTGTTTGGTCAGTGCGTCAACAGTGTTTCATCAGTGTTTGGTGAATGTGTCATCAGTGTTTCATCAGTGTTTGGTGAATGTGTCATCAGTGCATCATCAGTGTTTGGTCAGTGCGTCATCAGTGTTTCAGCAGTGCTTGATGAATGTGTCATCAGTGTTTCATCAGTGTTTGGTGAATGTGTCATCAGTGTTTCATCAGTGTTTCAGCAGTGCTTGATGAATGTGTCATCAGTGTTTCATCAGTGTTTGGTGAATGTGTCATCAGTGTTTCATCAGTGTTTCAGCAGTGCTTGATGAATGTGTCATCAGTGTTTCATCAGTGTTTGGTGAATGTGTCATCAGTGCATCATCAGTGTTTGGTGAATGTGTCATCAGTGTTTCATCAGTGTTTGGTGAATGTGTCACCAGTGTTTCATCAGTGTTTGGTGAATGTGTCATCAGTGTTTCATCAGTGTTTGGTGAATGTGTCATCAGTGTTTCATCAGTGTTTGGTGAATGTGTCATCAGTGTTTCATCAGTGTTTGGTGAATGTGTCATCAGTGTTTCATCAGTGTTTGGTGAATGTGTCATCAGTGTTTCATCAGTGTTTGGTGAATGTGTCATCACTGTTTCATCAGTGTTTTGTGAATGTGTCATCAGTGTTTCATCAGTGTTTGGTGAATGTGTCATCAGTGCATCATCAGTGTTTGGTCAGTGCGTCATCAGTGTTTCATCAGTGTTTGGTGAATGTGTCATCAGTGTTTCATCAGTGTTTGGTGAATGTGTCATCAGTGCATCATCAGTGTTTGGTCAGTGCGTCATCAGTGTTTCAGCAGTGCTTGATGAATGTGTCATCAGTGTTTCATCAGTGTTTGGTGAATGTGTCATCAGTGTTTCATCAGTGTTTCAGCAGTGCTTGATGAATGTGTCATCAGTGTTTCATCAGTGTTTGGTGAATGTGTCACCAGTGTTTCATCAGTGTTTGGTGAATGTGTCATCAGTAGAATTGAGCGATACTTTCCGATATCCAAAAGTATCGGAATCGGAATGGTATCGCCGATACCATTAAAATATCGGCGATACCCGATACCGATACCGGAAATCCAATGTAAGTCTATGGGAACAAAATATCGGAACTAAAAAAACCTCTTTCTTTCCTTGTAAACACTAAATATACACACATAGAATACATATATATATATATACACATGTCATTGTGACATATATATATACATATATGTATAGTTTATACACTTCTACATAGTAAAATATCCTCTGATTCAATTGCCGGGTAAAGCCGGTTTCTGTGAAAAGACAGAAGCACCCGACATGAAATGACACTTGGTGTACATAGGGTTAACCATGTCTTTTCATGTCCTTTGCTATCTGATTTGCACAAACAATTACATCAGTCTATGTGTGCAAAATTTCACACCTGTAGGGGTTAATTAAAGGTGTAAATTCGTTGTAAAAAAAACGGACTTTTTTGCTACGAATTTACACCTTTAATTAACCCCTACAGGTGTGAAATTTTGCACACATAGACTGATTTAATTGTTTGTGCAAATCAGATAGCAAAGGACATGGTTAACCCTATGTACACCAAGTGTCATTTCATGTCGGGTTCTGCATTTTCACAAAAGCCGGCAATTGAATTAGCGGCTATTATACTATGTAGAAGTGTATGAACTGTAAATATATATATATATATATGTGTCACAAACTCAATGACATGTATATATATATATATATGAGGTGTAAAATTGCTGAAAAAAAATGCGTGGGCTCCCGCCCTATTTTCGCAACCAGACAGACAAAGCCAGTGAGTGGGGGCAGATAATAATAGCCCAGAGAGGGACCATTATTTTTGGCCCCCCCCCGGCTACTAACATCTGCCCCCAGACACCCCAGAAAGGGCAAATCTCTAATTAGATTTGCCCTTTCTGGCACTTTGCCCGTCTATTCCCATTGCCCTGTAGCGGTGGCGAATGGGTTAATAAGGGGTTAAAATGACCTTGCAATTGAAAGGTCACTTTAAGCCAGGTTAATAATTGAGAGCTGTCAATTAGACAACTATCAATTATTAATCCTATTGTATGAAAGAAAAATCAAACACACACACTTTAATAAAAAAGAAGTTTAATGAAATAATCACACAGTTTTTGACCATATTTTATTTACCTGCTAAAACCATTTCCTGTAATAAAAATAAAATAATAAAGCAAAATTATTCTTACCAATCCGATGTACAGTCAGGTCCCACGGTGTAATCCTTCAGAAAGGGTTAATGTTTACTGCAGGGACCGCAGCTAATGCTGCAGCCTCACAGTAAACCCCCAAATGAATGAGTTCCTCTCCTGGCTGACAGGAGAGGAAGTGGAAAGCTTAATTGATTGCTTTCCACTTTCACTTCAGGTCAGCCAGGGACACAATCAGTGACGTCAGAGGGAACTGGTTAACAAAAATAGGGGTTCCCTTCGAAAAAAAAATGGCGTGGGGTCCCCCCTATTTTTGTTAACCAGCCAGATGAAGCAGACCGCTGAGGCCTGGATTTTCAGGCTGGTAAGGATCCAATATCCATGGACCTTGCAAGCCTGATAATACCAGGCCACAGCAGTCTGCTTAGCTTGGCTGGTTAACAAAAATAGGGGATCCCCTCGAAAAAAAAACGGCGTGGGGATCCCCCTATTTTTGTTAACCAGCCAAGTAAAATGCAGACTGCTGCGGCCTGGTATTAAAAGACTGTCAAGGCCCATGGATTTTGGCCCTCAACAGCCTGATAATACCAGGCTACAGCAGCCCCACATTTGGTGCATCAAAAGATGTGCCAATTGTGGCACTTTGCCCGGCTCTTCCCACTTGCCCTGTAGCGGTGGCAAGCGGGGTAATAAGGGGTTATTGTCACCGTTGATTGCACGGTGACAATAAGCCCGGTTAATAATGGAGAGGTGTCAATAAGACACCGATCCATTATTAATCCCAAAGTTTTTAAATGTTTAAAAAAAAGACAAAGCAAGAAAAAAGTATTTTAATGAAATAAAAGAGACAACACAGTTTTCATTTTTTTTATTACTCTCTCATTCCTGCGACGCCATCGATCTCCTGTAAAAAAAGAAAAAAAACAAACCAACAGTATACCACCTGTCCGACGCAGTCCATAGTAACGACAGTCCCACGACGATCCAGCTCTGCTACATCGCAATGACAGGCAGAGCCTGACATCCCGGCGCAGCACAGCTGATTACCTGCTTCCCCGGCGGTGACGTCATCGGACTGACTGCTTTACGGCCGGGATTACCCTGCAGTCACTGCAGTTATCGCGAGAAACTGCATGTGACCGCCGGGGAGAAGAGGATGGCGGCCATTAAGCAGCCCGGGATGTGACCGCCGGAGATCTTCTGCCAGGTAAGTGCCGCTGACTCCTGACAGACCCGACCGACGGACACTGACAGTGACAGACCCGACCGACGGACACTGACAGTGACAGTGACATTCCGATTCCGGTATCCGATATGACGAAAATATCGGAACTCGGAATCGGAATTCCGATACAGCCAATATCGGCCGATACCCGATACTTGCGGTATCGGAATGCTCAACCCTAGTCATCAGTGTTTCATCAGTGTTTGGTGAATGTGTCATCAGTGTTTCATCAGTGTTTGGTGAATGTGTCATCAGTGTTTCATCAGTGTTTGGTGAATGTGTCATCAGTGTTTCATCAGTGTTTGGTGAATGTGTCATCAGTGTTTCATCAGTGTTTGGTGAATGTGTCACCAGTGTTTCATCAGTGTTTGGTCAGTTGTCAGGTTTTACTATCAGGGTTTCATCCATGATTTTCACATATGAATAAATAAATACATGACAAAGCTTCTCCCATACATTCCAATGCTAATCATGGACAGCATATTGATGACACCTGTGTGCGGTCCATCATTTTCATGGAGCTATAGATTTATACAGGTGTCTTTCATCTGTGAGACTAATAAAAAACAGACTTGTCTCACGATTTTTTTGCAGACACATGTGATGAGCCCCATAGATTATAATGGATACGCGTTGTATACGTAAGAACCATGAATAGAACATGGACATCTGGATGAGGAGCAGGCGACAAGTAGACTTTCCTGTGTTAATTGTTATTTATTAGTTATTATTATTAATGGTTCTTTATTATATTATAAGCAGCTTTCCTGACGTGCCTGCATAGATGGGTCTATAATGGGAGCTAGAAGCGGAGAATCGAGCATCGCAGCCAGGATTGTACGTCGGCTTTCTACGCTGATTTCACTTAGCGGGGAATTTGTAATTAGCAGAACTGGGTAAACTAATGTCGCCCTGTCATCACAGAAAGGCAGCCCTGCCATTCAGCGCCATTCCTGTCTTCCCAATGAATGGACGTGATTGCATCGATGCAGAATTATGGATCCAAGCCGCACAGAGACGACTCATTTCCAGCCAAGTTTGCTCCTTGTGCCGGGGAAAAGAAGATTTCAGCAAAGTAAAAGAGATTGAAATGTTATATTTATAGAAGCAATTACGCAGTGTTTGGTACAAAATGAATGAACTTCATAATATTTTAAGAAGGTCGTCCTTCTGTATAATTCCTATGCATAAATAAAACCGCCAAAATTAGCAAATTGTGTAACGACCCTGCACCACTTCCACTAAGGGCAGTGCAGTTATTGGAGCGTCCGACATGGATCGTCTTCAATCATAAGGGGATTACCAAATTGTAATTGTATGTGACACATGGCTGGAATTGGGGTCTCTGCCCTTATATCATGCTGCTCTCAGATTACAAAACGAAAACCTGCTGACAGATTCCCTTAAAATCGCAATTTGAAATTTCTGTTTCAATTTTAGCTTTAAAGGGCTTAAGATACATTTCTGCAGTCACTCTATGTATTGCTGTCTTTCCTGCAAACTGCTGCTTCACGTTATCTCGTCTGGTCCGTGCTACGACATTGTTATCTAACGGTAAGAGTTAATATTACAGAGGAAGCTATTGTACACTGGATGTCATAGTGACCTGCAGAAACATAGGCTGCTCAATTATGCTGAAAGGTACGAAAATAATAATAATAGTATCCAAAAATACATTTTTTTGCTCATTTTATCTTCCAAAAAAAATGTAAAATAAAACATGATGAAAACACCCGACCTCATACCTCTGCATCCTCAAAAATAAGCAAATTACGTATCTCGTGAAGCTTAACAACTGTGTTGTCCTGAAGGCCAAAAATAACTAAGTAGCTAAAGGTCATAAATAATTATTACCAATATAATAAATAAAAAAAGTATATATATATATTTACTTATGTTATTAGTTTAAAAAAACAGATCAAAGTAATAAAGTATTCTCCATAAATAGACACATAAACATTAAAAATGGAAATAATTATGCTAAAGGACTCTTAAATAAGAAAAACCTAATGGATCCTAATGGATTCCATGGGCACATTTGGCAAAGGACATAAGGCAGCAAAAGAGTTACACTCCTTGTTAGGTATCCAAAATGGACAGTTAAAGGGAAACTGTCATTGCTATTTTACATGTGAAAGTAGTGGTTGGCTATATAAACATTTGTCCCCTGTAATAAATAATATACAGTACCTTTTTTGCAGAGATCCAATGCACCAGTCATGAGAAACTTAGAGCAGAAGATATATGCAAATCAGGCTGGAAGTGCACGGGGGCGTGTCCATGCACTTGAGCTGATTCTTCTTAGTGCATTGCCACGCCCCCAGTGCTCTTCCAGCTTAATTTGTAAACGGTTTGTACACTAGATTCTTCATGACTGGCACATAAATCTCTACAAAAAATATATATTTATAGACTGACAGGTATTCCACTACTTCCACATGTAAAAACATAAGAGCTTCGCAATAAATAATGTTATGTACAGCAAAGGAGAACTTATATTGCCGCTAAGGTAGATGTGCTTTTTTTGGCCAATGTAGTAAATGGTGCTGCGCGGATCTCAGAAGTTTTGTGCCAAGGTTGAAAGTCAGAGCGTCAGTGCAGTATTAGTGGTAGAATGATTGTGGAAGGAGAAGATACAAATCAGAAAACCGGGGTCTAAAAATGAGGCGAAATCAAGGATTTTACTAAAACCGGGATCTGGCAATTGAGTTGAATCTTACGTGTGCAACTTTTATGTCTGTAAACTGAATTGATGTTTTCTTGCTTTCTGGAGGGAACTTTCTGGTGTAAAATGTATGTATAAATAAATATCTATAAATATCCGATTATATATACATATAAATAATTATACAGATATATATATATATATTTCACTATATATAAAGATTTTATTTCTTGCTCTGCTTAAAAAAAATATTAAAAAGTGTAAACTTGTTGTTATCCAGTTTTTTTTGCCATTGGCTTCTTTTACATAACTTTCATTTGCATATGTTTCTACACTTGGAAAGAAGATATCGGCAAACACAGCTGTCTGGTAGGATACTAGTATGGGTCATTGTATGAAGCACAGAGACCGTTAGTCTCAGTTCGGTTTTATTTATCACTGGATTTCATTTCCAGTCAACTGAATTATTTATCGATCAGCATAAAAAAAATATTAAATCGAATGTTTCATGGAATAACAACCTGTACTAAAACTTTAGTATCTATAACGCTGTAAGCGTCACTCTGTCTAAAGCCTTTATAACTGCGCCAGCACGACGCGCCTGCGCAGTCTGGCTCCAGACAGAAGACGGCATCCAGCGGTTACATGTAAGAGTATGACGCCGGAGATCGCGGTACGCGTTGACACTGAATGTATACCGCGATCTCCGGCGCCATACTTACCTGACCGGGAGGAGCGTTGCCGCGGCGCTTCTCTTCTCGCTGGAGATCGAGGCAGGAGTGCGGTCGGAGTCGCGCATGCCCAGTCCGCGCAAAAGTAACTTTCTACTGAATAGATATATAAAATACGTCGGCGGAGCTAGACAGCCACTTTCTTCTGAATATATATCTGAAATCAAAATATTTTAATTAAACTTTAAAACCTTATTCGTTCCGTAAATTCATAATAATGCTCCCCAAACGCAAGCAAGTTCTTTCTCAGAAGGAAACTGAGGCAAAGAAAAAAAAAATGGGCTGAAGCTCAAAAGGTTCGTAGAAGTAGGGTTACAAAACAGAACCTTAATTTGCAGCGTGAAGACAACATTGTCAGAAAAAGGGCTGCCCGTCATAATCTCACACAAGAAAAGCGTCAACAGATTCGCAAAGCTGACGCTGAAAGACATAGGTCTGCCAAAGAGAGTATGACAGAAGGTGAGCTTCAGCAGCATCGCAAAGCCAATGCTGAGACAAAAAGGGTAGCCTGTGCTAAACAACCTGCCCGCTAGGGTAAGAACGTAAGATGTCGCAACACTGCTTTGCTTGCTGAAAACTTCAATGAAGACGACATTGAAGTGTGCTATCTTGGCCCAATGAACAACAAATGCTCATTTTGTAATGCCAACCATTTCCAAAATGAAATTACAACAAACTGTTGTCATAATGGAACCATCATACTGGAAGAAGTACGAATGAATCCCTATATTACTAATTGCATGAAGAGATTGGAACCAAACTCCAAAAATTTTATGGAAAACATAAGATCATACAATAGTGCAAACCCTTTTTGCATTAATGAGAGCACAAACTGACCAATCAATTAACAGGCGATCAGGTCCTTTCTGTTACAGAATCCATGGGCAAATTTACCATGCAACATCTGCGTTACACCCTAACCAAGGTGAATCATCAACTTTCTGGTTTCTGAAATCCCTGGGTGACCCACCAACTGAGACTCATGATATTCAGCAAACAGAGCTCTCCTCAAGGCTTTGGGCACAAATAATTTACCATACGGAGTGTTTGTTGCTGCAGCATTCTGGGCTTCTAGGATGTTATTCTCCAACTCAGAACCCAATGCTGCCACCACCACCCCTCTCTGCAAAATACATTCCTCCTTCTCAGTATTAACTGCTGCAGAGAAACTACGAGACAAAGCATCCGCTTTAACATTCTTTGTGCCAGGGATATATGTTACGGAGAAATGGAACCGGGCAAAAAACAGTGCCCACCTAGCTTGAAGGGCATTCAAACGTTTAGCAGCATCCAGATATATCAGATTTTTAAGATCAGTAAAAACCTGTATTGGATGTCTAGCCCCCTCCAAAAAATGTTGCCAATGCTCGAACGTGAGCTTAATAGCCAGTCCAGCTGATTAAAAGACTGAATTTATTCAAAAATGGTAAAATCGTACCAAATTACATATGGCACCCAGTACACGCAGCAACGCGTTTCAAACACATGCTGTGTTCTTTGTCAAAGCTTTTCGAAACGCGTTGCTGTGTGTACTGGGTGCCATATGTAATTTGGTACGTTTTTACCATTTTTGAATAAATTCAGTCTTTTAATCAGCTGGTCTCACATCATCGTTTTTCATGTGCACTCTGGTTCCTCCACCTGAGAGTCCGTGCAGAGGTCTACCACTGTGGTAAGCTGGCTGCTTCTGTTTTGTTAATAGCCAGTAACTCTCGGTTTCCAACATCATAGTTGAGCTCAGTCTCTGAAAATTTTTTAGAAAAGAAAGCACAGGGATGCACCCCATCCTCTCCCTCCTGGGACAGAACTGCCCCCACCCCTACTGATGAGGCATCAACCTCTACCAGAAAAGGCTTGGTCTCATCTGTCTGGATCAAAACAGGAGCAGAGTTAAACCTTTCCTTGAGATGCTCAAAAGCCTCCACTGCCTCAGTGGACCATTGGACAGTATTAGAACCCTTCTTGGTGAGATCAGATATGGGTTTAGCAATAACAGAAAAATTCTTTTTGAATTTCTAAAATAATTGGCAAACCCTGAAAGTCTTTGGACAGATTTTAAACATTCAGGCCTAGGCCAATCCAGTACTGCCTGAACCTTCACCGGGTCCATCTCAAACCCATCACTGGAGACCAAGTACCCCAAAATCTCATTTTCTGTACCGCAAACTCGCACTTCTCCAATTTAGCAAAGAGGTTGTTTTCACTCAAAATCTGAAGAACTTCGCGGACTTTCTGCTAATGCGACTCCAGATCAGGTGAATAGATCATAATATCGTCCAAATAAACAATAAAGCTCCTATGATCAATGGCCTCAGAATGTCATTAATGAAATTTTGAAAAAATACAGGCGCATTAGTAAGGCCAAAAGGCATCACCAGACATTCAAAATGACCCTCCGAGGTATTAAAGGTTGTCTTCCATTCATCGCCCTCCTTTACCTGCAGCAAATTATATGCCCCACAAAGGTCGATTTTAGAGAACCACTTAACTCCAGTTAGTTGTTTAAGCAAATCGGGAATTAGCAGCAACGGGTAAGGATTGCGCACAGTGATCTTATTAATCTCCCGAAAATCCAGACATGGTCTAATGCCCCCATCCTTCTTTTTGACAAAAAAAATCCTACCGCCACAGGAGACTTAGAGGGTCTTATATGACCTGCAGCCAAACTAGTCTGTAGGTATTCCTTTAAGGCCTCCCTCTAGGAAATCGTTAGATTAAATAAACGACTCTTAGGGAGTGTAGCACCTGGGACGAACTCAATAGCGCAATCGTAATCTCTATGTGGTGGTAGAACTTGCGATTCAACTTCTGAAAATACCTTCCAGAAATCCTGCATGGCTTCAGGTAGCTCTTTCTTAACAACAGCAGCAATGTGGACATTACAACATTTACCATAACACCCCCGACCCCAGGACCTTATAATACCAGACGACAAGCATAGCCCCTCAGAGAACCTCCTCTCCCTCTCCTGGAAACGAGAGGACATCGCCCCAAGTTGCATTGGCTCCCAGCTGTCGACGGGGCTATCCTGAGAGACTGTGTCCAGCATTATAGGAGGCTTCTCATTATTCTGTCTGTCTCTCAATCTACTATCCACACGGCTAGCTAACTGCATAGCAGATTCCAAAGTATTAGGTGCAGGATAAGCAATGAGCAAATCTTTAACCCTTTCACTCAAACATGCTAAAAACTGACTCTTGAGCGCTGGGTCATTCCATCTGACCTCTGCGGACCATCGTCTGAACAGGGTACAATACCTATCAGCATCACCAGAACCCTGTTTAAGCCGTCTGAGCTCTGCCTCAGCTGTGGTGACTCGATCTGGATCATCATATAACAACCCCATAGCAGTAAAAAACGCTTCTACTGACAACAAACAAGGATCATTAACCCTAGAACGCATAAGCATAGAAATCTACACTTTCACATACCTGGGGCCTTTTAGGTCTGTGTGCAATAACATGGAATAACTCACATACAAATACTTTTCAAAGTTTATTTGAAAATTGAAAAGTAAGGATACATTCCCACTACATTATAATTATGTGCAAAATACAACAAAAAAGTAATTACACAGGCTTAAAACGCCCAACATATGCATGCTATATACAGTCATGGCCAAAAGTTTTGAGAATAACACAAATATTATATTTTCACATGATCTGCTGCCCTCTGGTTTTTATGTGTGTTTGACAGATGTTTTTATCACAGACAGAAATATAATAATTGCAAACATATGAGTAACAAAAGCTTATATTGACAGTTAGAATGAGTTAATGCAGCAAGTCAATATTTGCAGTGTTGACCCTTCTTCTTCAGGACCTCTGCAATTCTCCCTGGCATGCTCTCAATCAACTTCTGGACCAAATCCTGACTGATAGCAGTCCATTCTTGCACAATCAATGCTTTCATTTTGTCAGAATTTTTAGGTTTTTGTTTGTCCACCCGTCTCTTGATGATTGACCACAAGTTCTCAATGGGATTAAGATCTGGGGAGTTTCCAGGCCATGGACCCAAAATCTCTATGTTTTGTTCCCTGAGCCATTTAGTTATCACCTTTGCTTTATGGCAAGGTGCTCCATCATGCTGGAAAAGGCATTGTTGATCGCCAAACTGCTCTTGGAGGGTTGGGAGAAGTTGCTCTTGGAGGACATTCTGGTACCATTCTTTATTCATGGCTGTGTTTTTAGGCAAGACTCTGAGAGAGCCGATTCCCTTGGCTGAGAAGCAACCCCACACATGAATGGTTTCAGGATGCTTAACAGTTGGCATGAGACAAGACTGGTGGTAGCGCTCACCTTGTCTTCTCCGAATGAGGCGTTTTCCTGATGTCCCAAACAATCGAAAAGGGGATTCATCAGAGAAAATAACTTTACCCCAGTCCTCAGCAGCCCACTGCCTGTACCTTTTGCAGAATATCAGTCTGTCCATGATGTTTTTTCTGGAGAAGTGGCTTCTTTGCTGCCCTCCTTGAGACCAGGCCTTGCTCCAAGAGTCTCCGCCTCACAGTGCGTGCAGGTGTACTCACACCTGCCTGCTACCATTCCTGAGCAAGCTCTGCACTGCTGGTAGCCCAATCCCGCAGCTGAAAGACTTTTAAGAGACTGTCCTGGCACTTGCTGGTCTTTCTTGGGCGCCCTGAAGCCTTTTTGGCAACAATGGAACCTCTCTCCTTGAAGTTCTTGATGATGTGATAGATTGTTGACTGAGGTGCAATCTTTCTAGCTGCGATACTCTTCCCTGTTAGGCCATTTTTGTGCATTGCAATGATGACTGCACGTGTTTCTTTAGAGATAACCATGGTTAACAGAAGAGAAACAATGATGCCAAGCACCAGCCTCCTTTTAAAGTGTCCAGTGGTGTCATTCTTACTTAATCATGACAGATTGATCTCCAGCCATGTCCTCATCAACACCCACACCTGTGTTAATGGAGCAATCACTGAAAAGAGGTTAGCTGGTCCTTTTAAGGCAGGGCTGCAATGATGTTGAAATGTGTTTTGGGGGATAAAGTTCATTTTCTAGCCAAATATTGACTTTGCAAGTAATTGCTGTTAAGCTGATCACTCTTTATAACATTCTGGAGTATATGTAAATTGCCATTAGAAAAAGTGAAGCAGTAGACTTTGTAAAAATTAATATTTGTGTCATTCTCAAAACTTTTGGCCATGACTGTAATTCTTTATAATAACGATTTTTTTTGTCTAAACATTTTTATATAAAAGTTGTAGTAAACATGGTGCAGGAATATTTATTTTCAAACTTTCCTTTTCAACTTTACTGATGAACCCAACAATTTTCACATGTTATCTGTTCGGAAGAATGTTCCTTGCAGACATTTTGTCCACAAATAGTACAGATACGCACATGTAAACCTAGTACAGGCCTAAAAGGCCCCAGGTATGTGAATATGGGGTATTACCAAAAAAGAGTTGTTATACCGAAATGCCTGTAACATAAAAATATATGAACAACTGGAAATTACTAACAACTATATACCTGATGAATACCTAGAGTTTCAGAATTCTAACTAAAGTAATCTTACAGAAAATAGAAAACAACCTAGCAGGCCTGCGAGGCCCCAGGTATGCGTTCTAGGGTTAAGTGGTAACGAAAATGCCCAGATTTGGGATCACCTCGCAACAAAGACATAATAATCCCCACACACTGTGATTCACTCCCTGAGGATCCAGATCTAAGCCGAAAATATAGTAAACATGCATTTTTAAACATAAAAATTCCTGCTGTTTACCAGAAAAAAACTCAGGTAGTCCTACCTTAGG
Source organism: Oophaga sylvatica (assembly GCA_033576555.1). Classification (NCBI taxonomy): domain Eukaryota; kingdom Metazoa; phylum Chordata; class Amphibia; order Anura; family Dendrobatidae; genus Oophaga; species Oophaga sylvatica. Next base: position 148,530,620 of record JARQOD010000008.1, on the reverse strand, counting down.
CTCTTCACAGCGTACTCCAGGACAATTACTCACATGCTGCTGCAGGCTGGCTACCTTCAAATTTAACCCTTGCAAGTGTTGAGTAAGTTCTTGGACGCTGTTCATATCGAAGGACTCCGGGAGAAAAAAATATATATCCTTTTCCTTTTTTTTTTTTATATGTGCAGGCTGGACATACTGTTATGGGTCTGCAACTTAGGAACAGAGTGGGGGGGAATCTGACCCTGCACTACGACCAGCCAGACCCGATCCCCACGATGGAGCGGGTGACCCACTCCTTGCGAACAGACCCACCGACTATCCCAGTCTAGACTCAAGTGAAGACCCGAAGGAGGGGAAAGGGGATCCCCGAAAGATCTAGGGACTGGGAACAAAACACCGGTAACCTCCCAGCAGGGAAATAGAGGAAGCTGCAGAAACAAAAGGAAAAAACAAAAACACTAAGCAAGCAGAGCTAGAGATCCCAGAACTGCACAAAGTATAGCACAAAGCTAACAAGACTCCTAGCCAGAACTCAAGCAGATTAACACTGATGTCCAGCAAGGACTGGGAGGCATGTGCAGGGTAATAAAGGGTGATACAATCACCTGACCAATGACAAGCCCAACACCAGGGGAAAAAGACCAGCAGTCAGAAACCACAACAGGATGGCGGATGGTCAAACTGAATAGATTCTAACACATACTCTCTATTAAGTCCATGGGATTCCAGTGTTTGAAGTCGATGTATCCAGAAGCCTTCTTTTTCTTTTAATTTAAAAGCTCTATTGCCCCCTGTCTGGGCCAAGAGTTTAGTATCTATGACTTGAAAGTGTAATTGTGATATATTATGCCCCATGGAAATGAAATGCGATGGAATTGGTAGCATTGTTTTTTTGCACCGAATAGTAGATTTATGATGAGAAGTGCGGTCTCGAATATGGCCAGGACTGGCAAGAGATTTTCCATTAAAGGATATTTTACCTTTGACTCCACACATGTGATATATCTCATTAAATGCCTGTGCAGTCTCGGATATGATGGGGAGGCCACCCAACATATCGGAGACCGCATTTCTCAACATAAATCCACTATTTGGGGCAAAAAAACAATGCTTCCAATTCCATCGCACCTGGACACTGCTCATAGAGTAAATCCAATTGTTTTTAAGCTATCGTACAATTATCAAGATAAGTGGACCACAGTTGGTCAACGTACAAAAAAGAAAACCAAGTCTCCTTTCCTACATTGTCCTAATTCTGTGAGTTTATCAAAATATTGCAGATTGTAAGACTGACCAAAGCTTTTCCTGCGCAGAGCCCTGTGGCCTTGGTTTATCGTCTCCTAAATTTAAACAGCTCAACTTGATTCTGAACAGCAGAGATATTCTCCACCTACACAAGGTACGTCAGCAAGTCAATAGACCACACGATGCACTATTTGCTCAATGCATTATCTAGGCTGAGTTATCATAGGTAATGTCTGCATAGACAAGATTAAGAGGCCTACAAGGATTACCTCATTAAAGACCCATATCATGCCAAATGGTCGCAGTACTCACTTTCAGCCATGCCCACATCATGTCTGGTTGAAAGAGAAGCGGAGTGACAGTAAGTAGCAGAAAGAAACCCCTGACAACATGAACATACTGTGATGACAACCTCGAGTCAACAGTGTTCAATTCTAACTAGTGCAGACAATAAGGCCTCTTTCACACATCCGGCGGGCGCCTGGCGGCGCCCCCGGCATTTTGCCGCAGCGCCGCATGTGAAAAGCTTTCACACTTCCGGCGCCCAAAATGCGGTTTTTTGCCGGATGGTTTCTGATGCTTGGAGAGATAAGCAACCATCCGGCAAAAAAAAAAAACGTTACATGCAGCGTTTTTTCCGGACGCCGCAATGTACATTTGCGCCGCATCTGGACAAAACCGCATGCAACGCATTGACATGCGGCGCCATCCGGCGCTAATGCATGTCAATGCGAAAAAAGCCGCATGCGGCGCATCAGATTTTCAGATGCTGCGCTGCGGGAAAATGCCGGGGGCGCCGCAAGGCGCCCGCCGGATGTGTGAAAGAGGCCTAAGCCAGCACCTGCAAGAGAGGACAAGGAATTCCTAAGATTATGGAAAAGCAATTTGCCCAGGATGATTCCAACAGTTGGGTTGCACCTTTACCCTTTCGTTCTCCAAGAATAAGGTTGGCAAACAACCTTCAGCAAGCAACGGCAAGGTTTTCATCTTTAAAACGTACTCTAAAGAGAAAACCGGAGATGGAGAAACATTTTGTTAACTCATGCAGAATATCTTTGTGAGAGGTCATGCAGATTCTGCACCAGCACTGAATGAAGGAGATTCTGCATCGTTTGTTGTCTATCACCCTCCCAAACCTAACCAAATCAGAGTGTTGTTTAACTCCAGTGCTAAAAGTGAAGTAATGTCTCTCAATAGCCTGCTCCTTACTGGGCCTAACCTAAACAGCAGCCCTATAGGAGCGCAGACAAGAACCTATTGTAGTAATGGCCAACATTCATCAAATGTTCCATTGTTTTATTGTGAGTGAAGACAGTAGAAACTACCTCAGGTTCCTTTGGCACAAGGACCATGATCTCCATAACAAGGTCGTAGACTACCGGATGAAGGTATATGTCTTAGTGAACAGCCCCTCACCTGCTGTGGCAATCTATGGACTGAGACAGAGAGCCCAGGATGGCGAGAGAGAGTATGAATTTGATGCTTGTCTATTTGTGGAAAAGAACTTCTATGTAGATGATAGGCTTAACCCTCTGAAAAAGAGCATGGACAGCAAGTCCAAAAATCATACATTGATCTAATGCCGTTATGCAAAAATATATATAACTGAACATGAGGTTCTTAGTTTAACATTCTGATCAGACTGTATGAAGGCCACTGCCACATCACGGCGAACTTCTCAGTGGGTCCCTATCGCCTGGGGGTCCCCATGCTGCAAGACTTAGTCCCCATGACTTTGTTGGTTGGATGTGCACTCCTCTCATTTGGCACAGGTGATTTTAAATTAGCAGGAGACTGCAAAGAAAGGGGTCCAACCTATTATTGAACTCACCGGAGAGCTTGAGGAAGGTGAGTTTCAGTGCGCCTTTCATTTGGTGTTGGTGCTGTGTGGCGGATATTGTTGCTGTGGTTTTGTGCTTCTGGGACGGTGCGGTCTGGAGTCATGGGGACTCTGTTTTGCAGCATGGGCACTGTGAGGCACCAGGCTGCCCGGCCTGCTGGTGAATTTTCGCTGCAACGGTGGTTAGTGCGTGCACGATGTCGCTCCTTTAACCCCTTCCCAACATGGGCCATAATAGTACTGCTCTGCGGGAGGTGCGTTCCCGCAAACAGCACTTCTTGTTATGGTGCACCGATTGCGCGGCCTCACGCTGAGCGCCACGGCGATCGGGTGCAGGTGTCAGCTATATGTGACAGCTGACACCCCGAAGCAATGCCTGTGATAGGTGCTAGCATCGATCGCGGACATTTGTCCCCTCTGATGCCGCTGTCAGTAGTGACAGCGGCAAAGAGAAGCATCTGCAGGGAATCAGTTCACCGTGCGCTTCCCTCAGGACAATGTGATGCAATCGCGTTGTCATGAGGGTCTCCATGGAGACCCCTGGCAACAAGATGGCCACGGAGTCCTTCTGATCCTGCAGGTAGGTGGCTTGTGAGCGTCAGCATGCCTCCTTCCCTGCCTGTCTGATCGCTGATCTGATATTAAGCAGTGAAAAGTGTCAGATCAGCGATCTGACATTGTATAGTGATGTCCCATCCAGGGACAATGTAAAAAAGTAAAACAAAAAATATTAGAATGTGTAAAAATATATTTTTAAAAATTCCTAAATAAAAAATATATATATATTTTTCCATTAAATACATTTATTTATGTACCGTATATATTCGCTTAGAAGCTGAGATTTTCAGCCCATTTTTTAAGGCTGAAAGTCCCCCTCTCGGCTTATACGCGATTCATATATGCAAGGGGGTCAGCGGGGGAGGAGGAGCGGAGGTGTCAGATCATGCTCACCCCCCTGGCGTGTTTCTGCAGCCCCCTGCTTCTCCCACGATCTCAGGCTCATTCCTTCAGTGGTCACGTGGTACTGCTCATTAAAGTCATGAATATGCGCATATTCATGACTTTAATGAGCGGTACCACATGATCGCTGAAGGAAGGAATAGCTGCCGGAGACCGCGAGAGAAGCAGCGGGGCTGCAGAGACGCCTCAGGAAAGGGTAAGTATATGCGATATTCACCTGTCCCCGGTCCACCGCTGCGAGCCGCTCTATCCTCTGTGTCCTCTGGCTGTGACATTCTGATCAGAGGGCATGATGACGTAGTTAGTGCGCGCCTCGCCCTTAGCCTGCGCATTCACTGACGGAGAACCCGGAAGACAGAGGCGCGCAGCAGTGGACCGGGGACAGGTGAATATCTCATGTGCCGGGGCCCTGAGCCAGTGGAGACACCGGCACCTGGCCCCCAGCGACGAGAGGTGAGTATGACATTTTGTTTTATTTGCAGCAGCATATGGGGCCTATTCTATTGATCATTTTATGGGGGCATAATCTATGGAGCATCATATGGGGGCATAATCTATGGAGCATTTTATGGGGGCATGATCTATGGAGCCTCATATGGGGGCATAATCTATGGAGAATCTTATGGGGGCATAATCTATGGAGCATCATATGGGGCATAATCTATGGAGCATTATATGGGGGCATAATCTATGGAGCATCATATGTGGACATAATCTATGGAGCATCTTATGGGGGCATAATCTATGGAGCATCTTATGGGGGCATAATCTATGGAGCATCATATGGGCATAATCTTTGGAGCATCATATGGGGCATAAAATATATGGAGCATCTTATGGGGCACTAACTATGGAGCATCATATGGGGGCATAATCTATGGAGCATCATATGGGGTATAATCTATGGAGCATCTTATGGGGCATAATCTACGGAGCATTTTATGGGTATAACCTAAGGAGCATTTTGTGAGTAGTGTTAAGCATTCCGATACCGCAAGTATCGAGTATCGGCCGATATTCGCTGTATCGGAATTCCGATACTGAGTTCCGATACTTTTGCTATATCGTATACCGGAATCGGAAGTTCCCATAATTCTTTGAGAGGCAGTGTGATTTTATTCAGCCAATGAGGAATCCTAAGAAGTGTGGGCACATCCTGTAATGCTGCGGTCATGTTAACTAATGCCATGGCTGTGATTGGCTGCTGAAATGATGTCAGAATGCACTATAAAAGGCGCCGCCGCCATTTTGGCTTCACTGTGCTGTGAATTCAGTTAGGGACAGAACGCTGCTGTGCTGACTCTGAGGGACAGTTAGAGATTGCGTTTTTGTGAATTGTTCTGTAGGCAGGCTATTTGAGAAACCGCTTTGTAAATCTTCCTTTTTCCTTGCAGTGCTGTTTTCACAGCTCTGTGCAAGGTGTGTGAGTGCAGGTGACGCTGCAGTTTGGTCTGCATCCACCTCAGTTTGTAGTCATCTGCACGTGTCACTCACTGCCTCATTTTTTTTTTCTTTTGTGGAATTGGTGCTGCTCCATTCAATTAAAATTAACAGTCATCTATTAGTGTGACGCGCTTCCATCCGTATCCAATACATTGGTTGCAAACACAATAGAATTACATAAAGGAGCCTTTCAGAGCTAGTGAACAGTTGTCTGCAGTGTTCACGGCAGTCTGTGAGGTCTCTTTTTTTGAGTGCAGATCACGCTCCAGTTAGTTCTTCAACCACTGCTGGTTGGAGTCTGCTAAGCGTGTGTCACTGCCTCATCCTTTTAATTTTTGGCTAATTGGTGCTGCTCCATTCTATTTAAAAAAACTCAAATCTATTAGTGTGACGCGCTTCCATCCATATCCAATACATTGGTTGCAAACACAATAGAAGTACATAAAGGAGCCTTTCAGAGCTAGTGAACAGTTGTCTGCAGTGTTCACGGCAGTCTGTGAGGTCTCTTTTTTTGAGTGCAGATCACGCTCAAGTTAGTTCTTCAACCACTGCTGGTTGGAGTCTGCTGAGCGTGTGTCACTGCCTCATCCTTTACATTTTTGGCTAATTGGTGCTGCTCCATTCTATTTCAAAAAACTCAAATCTATTAGTGTGACGCGCCTCCATCCGTATCCAATACATTGGTTGCAAAAACAATAGAAGTACATAAAGGAGCCTTTCAGAGCTAGTGAACAGTTGTCTGCAGTGTTCACGGCAGTCTGTGAGGTCTCTTTTTTTGAGTGCAGATCACGCTCAAGTTAGTTCTTCAACCACTGCTGGTTGGAGTCTGCTAAGCGTGTGTCACTGCCTCATCCTTTTAATTTTTGGCTAATTGGTGCTGCTCCATTCTAATTCAAAAACTCAAATCTGTTAGTGTGACGCGCTTCCATCAGTATCAAATACATTGGTTGCAAACACAATAGAAGTACATAAAGGAGCCTTTCAGAGCTAGTGAACAGTTGTCTGCAGTGTTCACGGCAGTCTGTGAGGTCTCTTTTTTTGAGTGCAGATCACGCTCAAGTTAGTTCTTCAACCACTGCTGGTTGGAGTCTGCTAAGCGTGTGTCACTGCCTCATCCTTTTAATTTTAGGCTAATTGGTGCTTCTCCATTGTAATTCCAAAAACTCAAATCTATTAGTGTGACGCGCTTCCATCCGTATCCAATACCTTGGTTGCAAACACTATAGAAGTACATAAAGGAGACTTTTAGCTTGTTTGCGGCCTGCAGGAACAGACAGATTAGTATTACCCCCTTTTTTTTTTTGGTGCCTTAGCTATTGCATTCTAGTTTCGTGCATTGTAATAGCTCAAAAAAATTTGTGAGTGATACTATCCTTTGTACATTGTTTTTTGTCTGAATTACAACCTTTGGTTTTAGGTTGAAAAAAAGGGAAAAGTAAATAAAGTTCAGCAAACAGTACACTTGACACTTGATAGGCCACATTAGCTGATATTAAAGTGCAGTCCACACTTTGTAAACCTTGTGTTTCTTATACCTGTTAGCAGGTGTTCAGGAATAAGCACACTTAGGCCTTATTACTTTTCTGCCTATCTTTATCAATCTACCAAGATGAAGAAGGCAGGGAGTAAGGTACATGGTCGAGGGCGTGGAGTTTCAGCAGGGAGAGGATGTGGGGATTCTGTGGCTGCTGCCGCCCCCAGTGACACAGCATCCACCAGTTTTCCCCGTGAGCGTTCCTTTATGCGCAGTTTTGTAGGAGCTCGGCGTACCCCCCTGCTGCGGGAAGAACAAATTGAAGCCGTTGTCGGTTAGATCACAGCCAACGCATCTACTTCAATTGCTTCCACCTCCTCTCAGTACCAGAGCACTGTTGAGCAACCATCTGTCTCTTCACCGCCTGCCAAATTGCCCAGGCAGTCAGAGAGCTCTGTACAGGAGCCAGCTGAGTCTCTACTTCTGTTCTCTGAATCTGTTGACTTGGAAAGAGGGGGCCAGCCAAGCAGCATTCTGGAATGTGAAGAAGAGGGAGTATGCAGTGATGCAAAACAGCTTTGTCTCTCTGAATCTGAAGAGGCGGGTGAGCCAGTGCCGATGGTCAGCACACCGCAGAACGCATCTGATGATGATGAGACTCAGGTGCCAGTTTCTGTTGCGCATGGTGCTGGCCAGACCACCCAACAGCAGCAGGTGTTGGAAGAGGGTAGTGGAGATGATGAGGTCCTTGACCCAACATGGCGTGAGGAACAGGAAGGTGGTGGGAGCAGCTCTGAGGAAGAGATTCCCCCAACGGTCCAAACAGGAGGCAGAGGTAGGCTGCAGACTCAGTTGCCTGTAGCCTCCACTTTGGCACCCGTTCGGAGCAGTTCTCTTCCAAAAGCAAAAACGGGCGCTCCCAGGACTTGCACTGCGTGGTCCTTTTTTGACACACTTGCAGATGACATTTGCTATGTCAAATGCAAGCTTGTGTAATCAAAAAGTCAAAAGAGGTAAAAGTGCCAGTAACCTCAATACCACTAATATGTGGAAACATGTGCGGACCAAGCACGTGGTGGAGTTACAAAGACACACTGGAGACGTAGGCCAACCTACAGCACCACCTACATCTTCAGCTTGTGTTGGAGCCTCTTCCTCCAGCTCACACACAGCTGTTTCGGCTTCCTCACAGGATCGCCATGGAAGAACCTCTGTCACTGTTGTACAGAGACCCAGTGTAATTCCACCCACAGCAGCAAGTTCCCTGTCATCCTCACACTCCCAGGCCACTGTACAGCCATCGGTAGCACAGGCATGGGAGAAAAGACGGCCCTACTCGGCAAACCATCCCCGAGCACAGGCTCTGAATGCTGGCATTGCAAAACTCCTGTCCCTTGAAATGCTGTCATTCAGGCTGGTGGAGACTGACAGTTTCCGTAACTTAATGGCATTGGCAGTCCCACAATACAATGTGCCCAGCCGCTTTTATTTCAGCAGGCAAGCCGTCCCTGGGCTGCAAAAGCATGTTGAGGGAAAAATTAAACATGCGCTACTAAACGCCGTCAGTAGCAAGGTCCACCTGACCACCGATGCGTGGATCAGTACCCATGGTCAGGGACGATACCTTTCCCTCACTGCCCATTGGGTCAATGTTGTGGAGCCGGGTACAGATCTTGCGAGTGGCGCTGTACGTGTTCTGCCAACTCCAAGGATTGCAGGAATCCAGTCTGTACACATTGACTCCTCCTCCTACTCCAGTTCCTCAGAATCATCGCTGCAGGAGCCGTCACGGTCTACCTCCACATGGACCCGTGAACGCTTACCTGTTACGACCGATATGAGCACAGCCATGGCAAAACGTCAACAGGCCGTCCTGAAATTAATTTCAATGGGGAATCGAAGCCACACAGCTCAGGAGTTCTGGAATGCCATCAAGCAGGAGAGCGACGTGTGGTTTGTGCCAGCGAATCTCCAGCCAGGCTTGGTAGTGTGTGACAATGGCCGAAATATGGTGGCAGCTCTGGGCCTAGGCAACCTCACTCACATACCATGTCTGGCACATGTGCTCAACTTGGTCGTGCAGAGTTTTTTGAGGGACTATCCGGATCTTGATGCACTGCTGCACAAGGTCCGCCTAGAGTGCGCTCACTTGCGTTTTTCCAGCATGGCCAGATCGCGCATTGCAGCTCTGCAACGCCGATTTTGCCTTCCGGAACATCGCATCATATGTGACGTACCCACCAGGTGGAATTCCACGTGACGTTACATATGTTGGAGCGGTTGTGTGAGCAGCAGCCAGCAGTAATGGAGTATCAGCTGCATCAGGCGCAATCAACTCGCAATTTGCGCCGTTCACACTTCACCACTACTGAGTGGGCCTCTATGAAGGACATCTGCCACGTTTTGCGTGCGTTTGATGACTCAACGCGGATGGCGAGTGCAGATGATGCACTAGTCAGCCTGACTGTCCCCCTTATCTGCCTGCTTCAAAAAACACTTCAAGCACTAAGGGATGAGGTTTTGGAAGAGGTGAAGGATGAGGAGTCACAAATTCCATCACCTTCTGGACAGTCAGCGCAACGTGGTTCCTCACAAAGGCCTAGGCAGCGGTCACTTTGTGAGGAGGATGAGGAGGAGTCAATGAAGGAGGAAGACAACGCTCCAGAGGGAGGTACACAATGCTCTAGTCAGTATGTAGAGCGAGGGTGGGGTGATGCAGAGCAGGCAGAGATGACGCCTCTTGCAGGGGACAGCGTTTCTTGGCCAGTTGGGAGTCTGCAGCACATGGTTGATTTCATGCTGCAGTGCCAGAGAAACGACCGCCGCATCACCCACATTCTCACCACGTCTGATTATTGGGTGTACACCCTCCTAGACCCTCGCCACCGGGACAACTTACAAAGCCTCATCACACCGTTGAACCGAGAGCGTAAAATGTGGGAGTACCAAGACACACTGGTGCAATCCATCATGTTCTCCATTCCAGCCGAGAGCATTGCTGCTGCTACTGCTTTACAAAGCAGCTCTGTGCGTCGAGGCAGTGGAGACAGCTCTGCACCAAGAGGGAGCAGAAGCAGCGCCTCTGCACAGGGCAAGACCAGTATAGCCCAAATGTGGCGAAGTTTTGTGTCAGCGCCACAAATGTCTACACCATCCCAGATGGCTCCAGTCAGCAGGAGGAAACGTTTCCGTAAGATGGTGACAGACTACAAGTTTTGGGTCTCTAAGCTGGATACATGGCCAGAGCTTAGCCAGTATGCATTGGAGGTGCTGGCTTGCCCTGCTGCCAGTGTATTATCGGAGCGCTTCTTTAGTGCCGCAGGTGGTGTACTAACAGACCGTCGCATGCGACTATCCTCCGATAATGTAGACCGGTTTACTTTTCTGAAAATGAACAAGGCATGGATCTCGCCTAAATTTGCCTGTCCGGTTTCCGATTAAATAACTGGTTGGCAACGGTATCCATGTCTCCTGTTATGTTCATCTTTCTACCACCTGAACTCTACTCCCTGGGCTACAACACTGCCAGTTGCTGCTCAGAAGTGCCGTGTCCACAGACCAATACACAAGCTCCTGTGTTAGTGGGGTTCAGTAACGCCAGCTGTTCCCCTGCTGTGTGTCAGGCAAGAAGTCTCCTGCTCCCTCCACATGCACACAACAACAGATGTCTAACTTGCTCCACATAGGGAAGAGCCGACACCCTGATTGTTATGCTCAAAGCAGGAAAAAATACAGTTTTCAAACCATAAAATGATTAATTTTAATAAGAAATATGGACAAATATTAATTTGTCATCGAAGAGCATATATGCACATGGCGAGTAAAAATGGTAACAAAAAACCCAACATAGGGTTTAGGGTTTGAAATGAATGCATAAAAGTACATTTCATCATAATCCATTAATGCTGCTTAAGGAACGGTATCTCGACCTGTAAGATACTGCAGACAATGGATGTACGACTCATAATCATCATCATCATCATCATGAGTTCTATTTGTGACAGACATAATAAAATACACAGATTGAGGCCAACTGTAAGTTCACACACCATATATGAAATGGCCAGCATCTAAACCTGATAATAAGGCACAATAATCATGCATTACATCTAAAAAGTGCATCATGCATACTGACAATAGCTAGTTATACCTGCAAGTGCAGGTGAAACAACCACAACTGATATAAAATGTTAATGGTATCTAGGTATCACAGTGCATAGCTACTCATGGACAATGGCGATCTAATACTGTACCTCAATAAAGGCAGCGTCACCCCTCATGCTTGTTTGTCTTGTAGCTTGTTCTAGAGGGAACGTGCTTGTTTCATTGCTCATAGGTGGATGTTTAGACAGTAAATCATTACTGATGTCGTCTTTGTTGCGGCCCTAGGGCAGAAGAACGCTGCGTAACGTCACTGCAAGTGAGCATCATATAATAGCCAGACGCTCCCCTACCCGACGCGTGACAGCAGGAAGGTAGTGTGGGCGGATAAAGCGTTGCGCAACTATACATGCAGTTCCCCTCTTCAACAGTGTACAAGCAAAAAGTGCATGAGTGCTGCCGCAGCCTTTATTGACGTACAGTATGACATCGCCATTCGCCATCACAGGCTATGCACTGTCTGATACAGACATAGTATATACCTTTGCTATCCGGTGCCTTTGTTTCACCTGCACTTGAAGGCACCCACAGCAATTTGAACTATGCATGATGCTTTTTTTATCAGTTATGCTTCATCTTCGATTATTGCGGCATTAAATTGATGAGTCCATGCTGGACATGTAATATATGGTGTCTGAAGTAACAATTTTCATAATGAAAGTATTTTTAACTGTGTGACTGTCACATATAAATTGGAATGATGATGATGACTATTACTAAATTCATTGTCTGCACTATATTACGGTTGTACATAGCGTTCCTTAGGCAGCATTCATTTATTTCTAAATGGACTTGTATGCATTCATTTCAACCCCTATAGGTTTTTTTAAAATTTTTGGGTGATGTGGTGTTACATTTCTTGTTGCCATGTGCTTATATGCGTTTATATTTTAACGGTGTTTATTTCTATATTTTTGATTGCAATGCATCATTTTATGGTCCTAGTAAAGCTTACGTTTATCTTGTTTGGAGTATATACATTTCCAAGTGCCACGTAACAAGGCAACAACTCTATATAGTAATTCAAGACCCTCCTTGACCCTGGGCTTCAACACCGCCAGTTGCTGCTCAGAAGTGCTGGATGCACAGATCAAAACACTCGCTGATGTGTTTGTGGGGTTCAGTAACGCCAGCTGCTCCCCTGCTGTGTGTCCGGCAATAATTCATGCTACCTCAAAATAAACATTACACCAGCTCATACTAGGCCTCAGCCCACACCCTCCTTGACCCTGGGCTTCAACACCGCCAGTTGCTGCTAAGAAGTGCTGGATGCACAGATCAAAACACTCGCTGATGTGTTTGTGGGGTTCAGTAACGCCAGCTGCTCCCCTGCTGCGTGTCCGGCAATAATTCATGCTACCTCAAAATAAACATTACACCAGCTCATACTAGGCCTCAGCCTACACCCTCCTTGACTCTGGGCTTCAACACCGCCATTTGGTGCTCAGAAGTGCTGGATGCACAGATCAAAACACTCGCTGATATGTTTGTGGGGTTCAGTAACGCCAGCTGTTCCCCTGCTGTGTGTCCGGCAATAATTACTACTACCTACACATGCTGAAAACAACATGACATGTCTAACTGGCTCCACATAGGTATGAGGCTACACCCTGATTTCTATGCTCTAAACGAGTGAAACGGCAGCTTTAAAACCAGAAAATGGTTAATCTTTGGCACAAATATGTTACTAAATAATTTGTACATATTAGTGCATATATGCACATGTCGAACACAAATGCAAACCCAAAAGCCTACATATGGTATAGGGTAGTGATGGCGAACCTTGGCACTCCACTACTTGGAGAACTACAACTCACATCATGCCTCAAATGCTGCAAGGTTGGAAGTGCATAATGGGAGTTGTACTTTGACAACAGCTGGAGTGCGAAGGTTAGCCTTCAGTGGTCTCGGGTTGGAAATTAAGACATACAAGTACATTTAATAATCCATTGTTGCTTAAAGAACGTGATCTACACCTCTAATATAGTGCAAACAATGGATGTAGGACTACTCCTCATCATCATTACTTATATTTGTGTCATTCAAAAATATACAGATTTAGTCACAAATTTCACACCCCATATCAGAAAGGTCCATCATGTAATCCTGATAATAAAGCCCACAAATCATGCATTACCTCGAAAAAGTGAATTGTGCATACTGACAATAGCAAAATATATACCTGGAAGTGCAGCTGAAACAACGACAAGTGATAGAAAAGGTTAATGATATCTTGGTATCAGAGTGAATAGCGACACTTGTACAATGGCGATATAATACTGTACCTCAAAAAAGGCTGCGGCACACCTCCCGCGCGTTTTTCTTGTAGCTTCTTCTCTAAGGCCGGCGTCACACACAACGACAAAAAATCGGTCCGTTTTAGACGGTCGATTGTCGGATCAAAATGCAAACATCACACATCCTTCTGGCATCCGATTTTCCTTCAAAGATGCGATTTAGTCGCATGTGTGTGTACCTTGTAACATCTGATTTTCATCCGACTTGCGAGAATTTCTCGCAGGCTTGCAAAACTGACATATAATGGATCCAAAAGAATAGTATTTCAATCACAAAAGAAAGAATAGATATATACACATAGAACACATATATATATATATATATATATATATATATATATATACACATGTCATTGTGACATGTATATATACATATATTTATAGTTCCTAGACTTCTACATACTGTAATAGCCGCTAATTCAATTGCCGGCTTTTGTGAAATCACAGAAGCCGACATGAAATGATACATTGTTTCCACACAGTTAACCATGTCATTTCCTGTATTTTGATATTTGTTTAGAACTTACAATTACATGAGTGTATTTGTGCAAAATTTCAGACATGTAGGGGTTAATTAAAGGTGTAAATTCGTTGAAAAAAAATGCGTGGGCTCCCGCTGTATTTTCTCCACCAGACAGACAAAGCAAGCGAGTGGGGGCAGATAATAACAGCCTAGGGAGGGTACATTTTTTTTGTGCCCCCCCTGGCTACTAACATCTGCCCCCAGACACCCCAGAAAGGGCAAATCTATAATTAGATTCGCCCTTTCTGGCACTTTGCCCGTCTATTCCCATTGCCCTGTAGCGGTGGCGAATGGGTTAATAATCTCACCTTAATGTCACCTTAGTATTGAAAGGTGACCTTAAGGCAGGTTAATAATTGAGAGCTGTCAATTAGACAACTATCAATTATTAATCCTATTGTATGATAGAAAAATCAAACACACAGTTTAATAAAAAAGAAGTTTAATGAAATAATCAAACAGTTTTTGACAATATTTAATTTTCCTGCTAAAACCATTTCCTGTAATAAAAATAAAATAAAAAAGCAAAATGATTCTTACCAATCCGATGTACAGTCAGGTCCCACGGTGTAATCCATCAGAAAGGGTTAACAGGTTACAGGTCGCAGAGAGCTAATAATGCTGTCTCAGACCTGTATTCCCCTGAATGAATAAGTTACTCTCCCAGGGAAAGGAGAGGAATAGATTCATGAATGGAGCTTAATTGATTTATTACAACTTTCACTTGAGTGACCTGACCTAAGGTGAAAGTGGATACAATCAATTAAGCTTCATTCATTAATCACATCCTCTCCTGTCGGCAGGAGATAAGCTCATTCATTCAGGAGCTATCAGATGAGCACGCAGGATTACTTGCGCTGCTTATCTGATTGCTAGTAGTTAACCCTTTGTGAAGGATTACATCGTGGGACGTGACAGATTGCCAGATAGGTAAGAATAATGTTGTTTTATTATTTTATATTTATTTTAGAAGAACAAGGGCTTCGAACGGATTAAGAGTGAAATAAAAGATGGTCAAAAATATGTGTTTTTATTTCATTAAAATTATTTATTCTTAAAGTGTGTGTGTGTTTTTTTATTTACTTCAATAGGATTAATAATTGATATTTGTCTAATTGACAGCTCTCAATTATTAACCTGCCTTAAGGTCACCTTTCAATACTAAGGTGACATTAAGGTGAGATTATTAACCCATTCGCCACCGCTACAGGGCAATGGGAATAGACGGGCAAAGTGCCAGAAAGGGCGAATCTAATTATAGATTTGCCCTTTCTGGGGTGTCTGGGGGCAGATGTTAGTAGCCAGGGGGGGCACAAAAAAAAAGTACCCTCCCTAGGCTATTATTATCTGCCTCCACTCGCTTGCTTTGTCTGTCTGGTGGAGAAAATACAGCGGGAGCCCACGCATTTTTTTGTCAACGAATTTACACCTTTAATTAACCCCTACATGTCTGAAATTTAGCACAAATACACTCATGTAATTGTAAGTTCTAAACAAATATCAAAATACAGGAAATGACATGGTCAACTGTGTGGAAACAATGTATCATTTCATGTCGGCTTCTGTGATTTCACAAAAGCCGGCAATTGAATTTGCGGCTATTACAGTATGTAGAAGTCTAGGAAATATAAATATATATGTATATACATGTCACAATGACATATATATATATATATATATATATATTCTATGTGTGTATATCTATTCTTTCTATTCTTTATTAAAGCTGTCAGTGTGATTTTACAGTATAGCCGGGGATGAATTGCCGGCTTTTCTAAAGGACACCGATGCGATTTCATCGCAAGTCACACATGCGGTCCGTTTGTAAACAGATTTTTCATCGCTCCCATAGACTTGCATTGGCGATAGTCGACCCACAATCGGTGACAATCGCAGCATGCTGCGATTGCACACGGACGTTTAAAACGGACCACAAAAAATCTGATACTGGAAGCTGCTCCATAGATTAACATAGGGCAGACTGCAATACGATTTTTCATCGCATTGCAGTCGTCCGATTCTGTCGCCAGTGTGACGCCGGCCTAAGAGGGGACGTGCGTGTATGTTTCATCATAGGTGCATGTTTACTGAGTAAAGCAGTCATGACAACGGCTTTGTGTTGTCGGTACGCTAGCGATGATGAACGATGCGCAACGTGAATGTTAGTCAGCGTCATATGGCGCACAGACGCTCCACTACCCAACGCGTCACAGCAGGAAGACAGTCTGTGCGTCAAAACAAAGGCGCAAGCATACATGCACGTACCCTCTTTATCAAGCTATATGAAAAACGATCTGGAGTAGTGATGCACACTTTATTGAGGTACAGTATTATATCGCCATTCAGCATCTGTGGCTATGCAGTCTGATCGATATATACCTTATCTATCCGTTGTCATGCTTGCAAGTCCACTGTCAGGCATAAATAGCAATTTTCACAATGCACTATGCACTTTTTCAAGGTTATGTTTGATCATAAAATTGATTATTGGCCCATATTATCAGGATTACATGATGGAGATTTTATATATTTGCAGAACCGGATAAGTTACATTATTCAGCATCTTTTTTTTTTTTTGGATGTCACATATAACTTGTAATGCTGATGATGTTTCGAAGTCCTACATTCATTGTCTATACTATGTTACAGGTGTACATACTGTTACTTAGCCAGCATTAATGGATTCTGAAATGTACTTTTATGCATTTATTTAAACCCGTATATCAGATTCCTTAATATTTTTTTTTTTGCATTGCTTTTCGACATGTGAATATATGCGGTTATGTTTGTAAATTCTTTATTTATATATATATTTTTTAAATTCAATTCATCATCTTATGGTAGTAAAGCTTATCTTTCTCTTGTTTGGAGTATCTATATTTTTAAGTGCCACGTAACAAGGCAAATACTGTATATAGTATTCACACACCCTCCTTGACCCTGGGCTCCAACACCGCCAGTTGGTGCTCGGAAGTGCTGTGTGCATAGTCAACACTTGCTCCTGTGTTACTGGGGTTCAGTAATGTCAGCTGTTCCCCTGCTGTGTGTACGGCAAGAAGTCCTGCTGCCTCCAATTTAAAGTTACAAAGTTGCTCATACTAGGCCTCAGCCTACACCCTGACTGACCCTGGGCTCCAACACCGCCAGTTACTGCTCAGAAGTGCTGTGTGCACAGTCAACACTTGCTCCTGTGTTATTGGGGTTCAGTAATGTCAGCTGTTCCCCTGCTGTGTGTACGGCAAAAAGTCCTGCTGCCTCCACCATGTTCTCCTCTCATCTCTGGGCTCCAACACCGCCAGTTGGTGCTCGGAAGTGCTGTGTGCACAGTCAACACTTGCTCCTGTGTTACTGGGGTTCAGTAATGTCAGCTGTTCCCCTGCTTTGTGTACGGCAAAAATTCCTGCTGCCTCCACCATGTTCTCCTCTCATCCCTGGGATCCAACATCGCCAATTGGTGCTCGGAAGTGCTGTGTGCACAGTCAACACTTGCTCCTGTGTTACTGGGGTTCAGTAATGTCAGCTGTTCCCCTGCTTTGTGTACGGTAAAAAGTCCTGCTGCCTCCACCATGTTCTCCTCTCATCCCTGGGCTCTAACATCGCCAGTTGGTGCTCGGAAGTGCTGTGTGCACAGTCAACACTTGCTCCTGTGTTACTGGGGTTCAGTAATGTCAGCTGTTCCCCTGCTGTGTGTACGGCAAAAAGTTCTGCTGCCTCCACCATGTTCTCCTCTCATCCCTGGGCTCCAACACCGCCAGTTGGTGCACGGAAGTGCTGTGTGCACAGTCAACACTTGCTCCTGTGTTACTGGGGTTCAGTAATGTCAGCTGTTCCCCTGCTGTGTGTACGGCAAGAAGTCCTGCTGCCTCCAATTTAAAGTTACAAAGTTGCTCATACTAGGCCTCAGCCCACACCCTGACTGACCCTGGGCTCCAACACCGCCAGTTGCTGCTCGGAAGTGCTGTGTAAGGTTCTTTGTCTCTTTTGACATGTTCCTTGAAACTCAGTTTTTCCGTCGGCCATTTTGCTTTCTGTCTTTCTGCAGCTCTTGCCCTCAGTTAATATGGAGTTTCCAGTTTTCATGCTCCCGCCCTGATTCTCTCCCTCTTGCTTCTTAAGCAGCTTCAGCTGAACAATCAGTGCTCCTGAATCAAGCCTCAGTCAGCCTGTGACCTGACTCCTGGAAACCTAGGATTTTGGACTCCAGCTATTTCCTACTGAGGAACTTTGGAATACTATTGGACTTTGGAAACCTGCTGTCTGGTGAAATCCATGTTTGCAGAGGAATTACGGTATAGAGAAGAGATCCTGAACCTGCTTTGGAGAGTTATGTAGAGCTTGAAGTTACTCTGGCCTGCTGTGTCTTCTGCCTCTGTTTCCTGCAAACTGTGTGACCTTTTCTGCATGCTTGTATGAAGTAATACAAGTCATTTCATACCAACCTATGTCTCATGTGTTTCCCTCGCACCCAAGCACAAGATGCTATAGGAACTGTACACTATACATGACAAGATTCAGGAGCCAATGTTTAGTGTCTGCTGGGTCTGGGAAAGCCGTGTCTGCTGGGACTGTGGATATCAGATGTCCGTTTAATACCTTCTGTGATGACAGTGGTTGTGACTTCTCACAACCATTCCAGGTGAGCGCATTCCCTTAAATGTTACTCTAGAGTGTTACCACAGGTAAACACTATTGTTTTTTTTGTTTTGTTTGTTTTTTTCCTTTCCTCTTCTCCTTCCAGCACTTCTGCCTTAAAAGATCTGGAAGATGGAGGCCCGCATAAAGGAGCTTTGCGGAGTGACTGATACAATCCTTGCAGATATACAGACTATAAAGACCCGTTTTGCAAGCCTACAGGACCTCACTAATCATAATTTGCAAGTGTTTGGACAAACTACCCAGGAATTACGAGCCAGGATTGAGGCTCTAGAGGAACGAGTCCAGGCTCCTGTCATAACCCCGAGTTCTGGGATCCCCAAGTTACCTCCTTTTCGTTTTGGCGGTGAACGTGAGAAATTCAGGGGATTTATTAACCAATGCAATCTATTTTTCTCTGCACATGCTTCACAATTTCCCACTGAACGATCCAAAGTGCTTACTATAATCATGTTGCTTACCAATAAGGCTTTGATGTGGGCAAACCCTCTGATTGAGACTGAGGATGATTGTTTGAATCACCTTGATGCTTTCATTTCAGCCATGGGGCAGGTGTTTGATGACCCCAATCGAGGTGCAACAGCTGAAGCAGCCATGTTAACTTTGCGCCAAGGTAAGCGTTCAGTAGCCGAATATGCCTTGGATTTCAGGAGATGGGCTCTTGATACCACTTGGGACTAGTGTTGAGCGATACGATATTGCAAATATCGGCTATCGGCCGATATTAGCTCTATCGGCCTTTCGATAATTCGTTTCGATATTTTCGTCTTATCGAATACCGGAATCGGATTTGTCACTGTCACTGTGAGTGTCCGTCGGTCGGGTCTGTCAGGAGTCAGCGGCACTTACCTGGCAGAAGATCTCCGGCGGTCACGTCCTGGACTGCTTGATGGCCGCCATTATCTTCTCCCTGGCGGTCACATGCAGTTTTTTCGCGATAACTGCAGTGACTGCAGGGTAATCCCGGCCGTAAAGCAGTCAGTCCGATGACGTCACCGCCGGGGAAGCAGGTAATCAGCTGTGCTGCGCCGGGATGACAGGCTCTGCCTGTCATTCTGATGTAGCAGAGCTGGATCGTCGTGGGACACTCGTTACTATGGACTGCGTCGGTCAGGTGGTATACTTTTTTTTTTTTTTTTTTCATTTTTTTACAGGAGATCGATGGCGTCGCAGCAGGATGAGACAGTAATAAAAGAAATGAAAACTGTGTTTTTTTTTTTTTTATTAAATTAAAAAAAATTTTTTGGAACATTCACCCGTCCGGGTACATAAACAATTTAACTATTTATTTACATACAGGGACCCTGTCCGGGTTATTTAGACTTCTTTGGCAGGGGTGTTCCAGGTACCACCTGGTACTCTTCTTGAGATTGCCAAACATCCGAGGCACCAAGGACCACCAGGACCTGATGACGTCGTGTGGCCTGTACAGTGACGTCGTGACCCGCTATCTGGGTCTGTGTGGCCACCTCTTTCATCTCTCTCCGGGTCTGGAGCCCTATGTCACGGACTGTACGAACCCAGGGGGCCTAACAGGCGCCGGGTACGGGCCAGCTATACTTATCATGTCCATAGCTGGGGCTGCTGAGGAGACCACTGAGGGAGGCTGGGGAGATTTACGGCGTGGGGTGGGCACTTTTGCAGAGGCCTGGATGTGGGAGGCTGAAGGCTTCGAGGGTC
Source organism: Oophaga sylvatica (assembly GCA_033576555.1). Lineage (NCBI taxonomy): Eukaryota > Metazoa > Chordata > Amphibia > Anura > Dendrobatidae > Oophaga > Oophaga sylvatica. The sequence continues at coordinate 148,510,362 of JARQOD010000008.1, read as the reverse complement.
TCACAGGTTCCTGACACACTGGGGAGTAGGGGTCGCACCTGGTAACATTTAGGGCGTACCACCCATTGTAACCCCAGTGTCGGGTGTAAGTCACCAAGTCTCCTGGCAACAGGTCCCTCCCCGGGTGTCCTTCTGGGAGGTGAGCCTCCACGTCCCGCCGGTTCACAAAGACTTCTAAATAAAGTCCAGGCTCCTTGATGAAGCCCCACCCACCTTTCAATTTAAAGCTCCGTACTGCACCCTTACGCCGCGGCTCACTCAGGGTTCCTTTGTCCTTTCTCATCCAGTCCTTATCTGCCCGGTCCTTCTCCAGGTGACGTTGGCGAAGTTTCTGGGATTCTCGCTGCTCCCTTTGTCGCTCTGCTTCCTTCTCCCAACGTCTCCACTCTTCCTCCTGACGCCGGTTATAATTCTCCTCCACCAGTTGCTCCATGTCTCCACCACTCCACTGCAGCTTACAGTGTCCGGTTTGCGGCAGCTCTCCTGTCGCCCCCCAGTCCTGGCGGCGCTCCCCTGCGGAGGAAGCAGACGGCTCTAAATCAGATGACAGTCGGGGCTCCGGTACAGGCAGGTAGTGCTCTGGTGCCTGCGCGGCCTCCTCCATGAGGACGGGTGTCGCTTCTTCTGTCTCAGCGACCGGGGCAGACAGCGGGATCTGGGGTGCTGCTGACGGTGCTGCGGTTTTTGCAGGAACGGGTGCCTCCACTGCGACAACGTCAACCGGATCACATTGCAAGGGCTCCTCTACTAGAACGGGTGCCTCACCTTCCGGTACAGACACTTCAGGTAAGAGGGATTGGCGCCGCTCCAAGTTTATTTTTAGGGCACGCCAGCTGGCTTCCATCCTGGCGACCTCCTCCCGGTGCCGGGCCAGGCCTCTCAGGGTATCCTCCGCTTCTTGCAGCGTAGGAGGGTTTACAGGCCGGGTGCCCAACGGTGATTCCGTGGCGATCGGGTCGCTTCCGTGGGGGGAGAGCTCTGACTGCTCCATCCCTTCCCACTTCTGCTCGTCGTGTCCATTAGCCATCTCTACCAAGTCACATGTGTCATATCTGGAGAGGGCCCCTCTTTTGTAGGGAGGCGGGACCTCCTCACACTGAGGAGGATGAGGAGGCGGAACTCCAGAGCTGTGGGGCACGATGTTACATTGCAGTACCATTTACAGTGGGCGGCCATCGTTTTCACGCCACTGAGTGAGTGACACCCACGAAGAGCACGCCCTTCTTCTTCACCAGTGCCTCGTCGTGAAGCAGATATGGCGGAAAAATGGCAAATACATTCTCTGATGATTTTAGCAATTCTCAAGCACAAAACCAGTGCAATTCAGGCACACAGGACTCGCTTATAGCGAGCTACAGAATCCTGTTCGTGACGCCCAAGTTGAGTCGCACAGAGCCAGAGGTTTTCGGGTACTCGGCACCGAGCCCGTCGACTTCTATGGGGTATGTCACGTCTTTACCCGGCAATTGAATTAGAGTCGATTTTACTATGTAGAAGTGTATAAACTATAAATATATGTATATATATATGTCACAATGACATGTATATATATATATATGTATTCTATGTGTGTATATTTTGTGTTTACAACGAAAGAAAGGGTTTTTTTTGTTTCGATATTTTGTTCCCATAGACTTACATGGGACTTCCGGTATCGAAATCGGATATCGACGATATTTAGTGCTATCGGCGATACAATTTCGATACGATATTTTTAGATATCGAGCAATATCGCTCAACACTACTTGGGACACTTCCGCCAAAAAATCTATTTTTCGGAAAGGGTTGTCTCCATTGATTAAGGATGAACTTGCTCGTGCCGACCCTCCCACTGCGTTAGGTGACTTTATTAACTATTGTATCTGTATTGATGCTCGTCTGACTGAACGCAGACAAGAGAGATGGTTCGAAAATAATCGCACTAACCTTTCCTACCTCCCTCCTCATCTAAGGAACCTTTGAGTAGGATCACAAGGGAACCAGAACCTGAACCCATGCAGGTGGACTCTTTACAAAGACGGGTTAGTGATGCACGCAAAGAACACCGTATAAAGGAAAATCTATGTTTTTACTGTGGTAAGTCAGGGCACTTCATTATAAACTGCCCCAGCCGTTCTCGTAAGACTACTGCAGCAGTCATTCACTGTGAGTGTTGCGAGAGGAACTCTGTCATGTCCGAGCCTCAGACTCCAGAGAGATCTGCTGCAAGAGATCTTGATTTTTCGGACTTAAACTCTGTTAGTTCTGGGGACAATGACGGTATAAACGCTGCAATTTTTCAAGTTTCCTCAGCGGTGTCCCAGCTGAGTTGTAAAAGAAACAATTCTCATTGTTTCCTGTCCATCAAACTCTGGGTTGACTCAGTATGGGTGTCTAGCTCTGCTATGATCGACTCAGGAGCAAGTGGAAATTTTATGGATATCTCCTTTGCTCTGAAACAGGGAATACGTTCAGTGAAGAAGGCTACTCCAGTACAGATGGAGACTGTGGATGGCTCCCTGCTGACCTCTGGACCAGTGGATCAGGAAACAGAGCCTTTGAGGGTCCTTATGGGTAAAGATCATCAGGAGAAAATGTATTTTATGCTTATCTCTTCTCCCCACTTTCCCATTATTCTAGGGCTACCATGGCTGCAGGTGCAGAATCCTACGATTAACTGGGAGACCAAGGAATTACACTTTCCGGAGAAACAGATGAGTCAAGGAGTTTCAGCTTGCTCTGTGCCTAAAGGAACCATGTCAGTTCCTGAACTACCAGCTGTATACCAGGACTATGTGGATTTATGTGACAAGAAGAACGCTGATCAGCTTCCTCCTCACCGTCCATATGATTGTCCAATCGAATTATTGCCTGGAGCCGAGATACCTTTTGGTAAGATCTACCCCCTAGCGGGGCCCGAGCTAAAAGCTTTGAAGGACTACATAGATGAAAATCTAGCCAAAGGCTTCATACGCCCCTCTTCATCTCCCGCAGGTGCACCTATCTTCTTTGTGAAGAAGAAAGATGGATCTCTGAGACCCTGCATAGACTATAGGGAACTCAATAAGGTTACTATTAGAAACCGTTATCCATTGCCTTTAATCCCTGAGTTGTTGGAGAGAGTGCGGCATGCCAAAATTTTCTCTAAACTGGATCTCCGTGGGGCCTATAACTTGGTCCGTATTAGACCTGGGGATGAATGGAAGACTGCATTCAGGTCACGCTATGGACACTTTGAATATCTAGTTATGCCTCTTGGTCTGAGTACCGCCCCAGCCACTTTCCAACACTTGGTGAATGACATCTTCAGGGATCTCCTAGATACATTTGTGGTGATTTATCTGGATGATATTCTAATTTTTTCTAACTCCACAGAGGAACATCATGGACATGTGAGAATGGTCTTAGAACGCCTAAGACAAAACCATCTCTACATCAAACTTGAAAAGTGTGAGTTCCATAGGACCGAAATTCAATTTCTGGGGTATGTACTATCTACGCAAGGGATTAGTATGGATGGAAGCAAGACCCAAGCCATCAAGGATTGGCCAATTCCTAGAAATGTGAAGGAGGTGCAGCGCTTCATCGGGTTTGCCAACTTCTATAGACGTTTCATTAGGAATTTCTCTGAGGTAGTGTTACCTATCACCCAACTTACCCGGAAACAGTCTAGGTTCTCCTGGACCCCGCAAGCTCAGGAAGCATTTTCCTGTTTAAAGGATAAATTTACCACCGCACCTATCTTAGTACATCACATCCCAACCCCGAGCTTGCCTTCATAATAGAGGTGGATGCTTCAGACTGTGCCGTTGGAGCTATACTCTCTCAGAGAACAGGTGAGAAGAATGTCTTGCATCCCTGTGCCTTCTTTTCCCAGCAGTTGTCTTTGGCTGAGAGGAACTACGATGTGGGCAATAGAGACTTGTTGGCCATTATTGCCGCCTTCAAGGAATGGAGACACCTTCTTCAGGGAGCTGCACAGCAAATAGTCGTCCTGACAGACCATCGTAACCTTGAATTTATCGGGTCGGCTAAGTGCCTGACTCCTCGCCAGGCTCGCTAGAATCTTTTCTTAAACCAATTTAATTTTGTAATTTCTTATAGACCAGGATCGCGCAATGGAAAGGCTGATGCACTCTCTAGGATTCATTCAGCAGAGACACGTCCACTTACTCCTCCTAAGACTATTCTTCCTGACTCTAGATTCCTGGGAGTGATTTATAATCAAGACCTACTTAAGGACATCAAGGAAGCATACCATGTGGATTCTTTGTTGGCTCAACCCCCAAGGGAGGAAGTCTTGTCTTTAAGAATGGTGTGTGGATTCAGGGACAACGTCTGTATATACCTGAAACAGTCAGATTGAGAGTTTTGCAACTCATCCACGATTCCAAGATAGCTGGGCATAGAGGAATTCTAAAGACACAAGAATTTCTTTCTCGTTTCTTTTGGTGGCCCACTTACAGGAAAGATGTTTTAAACTATGTCACTTCATGTGAAGTCTGTGCAAGATGCAAAACACCTCGCTCCTCACCAACTGGTCTGTTACAACCTCTTCCCACCCCGTCCCGCCCGTGGGGATCCATTTCTATGGACTTCATTGTGGAGTTACCAACCTCTCACGGGAAGAACACCATTCTAGTGGTGGTTGATCGTCTAACAAAGGCAGCTCATTTTATCCCTTGTGTTGGCTTACCCACTGCAAAACAGACATCAGACTTGATGATTAAGAATGTGTTTCGCTTACATGGAGTATCGGATGAGGTCATTTCGGATCGAGGGGTGCAATTCACTTCAAGGTTTTGGCAAAATTTCTGTGCCGCATTGGACATTAAAGTAAACCTTTCTTCTGCTTTTCATCCCCAGACTAATGGACAGACAGAACGAACCAATCAGACCCTGGAGCAGTATCTCCGCTGCTTTATCTGCCACCTACAAGATGATTGGGTGGATCTACTTCCACTGGCTGAGTTCTCTTATAACAACTCTCAGAGCGCCTCCACTAAGCAGTCTCCTTTTTACTCCAATCTAGGTTATCATCCTAACATCTTCCTCGATTTCCCATAGATACGCCTTTGCCGGCAGTGGCTGAAAGAATCACTTCTTTACAAAAGAATATGGATCTTCTAAAGGAAAATCTAGAATTGGCTCAGGAAAGGTACAAGAAAGCAGCAGATAAATTTCGTAAACCTGCACCAGCTTTCAAGGTAGGAGATTTGGTCTGGCTGTCAACCAGAAATCTTAAAATAAAGATTCCATCGTCTAAATTGGGACATAAGTTCATTGGACCTTATAAGATCAGTAAGATTAGAAGTGCGGTTGCTTGTCGTCTTCAACTGCCCAGAACTATGAGAATCCACCCTGTCTTTCATGTATCCCTACTAAAGGCTGCAACACCCAATACGTTTCCTGGACGCTCTTCTCCTTGCCCTGACCCAGTGCTGGTCGATGGTCAGGAAGAATTTATGGTGGAAAGGATTCTAGATTCCAGGTTGTACAGAAATCAGTTGCAATATTTGATTAAATGGCAGGGCTACCCAGTGGAGGACAACTCATGGGAATCAGGCAATAATGTAAATGCTCCTCGCCTGCTCCGCCAGTTTCATCAGAGGTACCCTGACAAGCCTGGTCTGAGGTCATCCAGAGGATGTCCTTAAGGGGGGAGTAATGTAAGGTTCTTTGTCTCTTTTGACATGTTCCTTGAAACTCAGTTTTCCGTCGGCCATTTTGCTTTCTGTCTTTCTGCAGCTCTTGCCCTCAGTTAATATGGAGTTTCCAGTTTTCATGTTCCCGCCCTGATTCTCTCCCTCTTGCTTCTTAAGCAGCTTCAGCTGAACAATCAGTGCTCCTGAATCAAGCCTCAGTCAGCCTGTGACCTGACTCCTGGAAACCTAGGATTTTGGACTCCAGCTATTTCCTACTGAGGAACTTTGGAATACTATTGGACTTTGGAAACCTGCTGTCTGGTGAAATCCATGTTTGCAGAGGAATTACGGTACAGAGAAGAGATCCTGAACCTGCTTTGGAGAGTTATGTAGAGCTTGAAGTTACTCTGGCCTGCTGTGTCTTCTGCCTCTGTTTCCTGCAAACTGTGTGACCTTTTCTGCATGCTTGTATGAAGTAATACAAGTCATTTCATACCAACCTATGTCTCATGTGTTTCCCTCGCACCGAAGCACAAGATGCTATAGGAACTGTACACTATACATGACATGCTGTGTGCACAGTCAACACTTGCTCCTGTGTTATTGGGGTTCAGTAATGTCAGCTGTTCCCCTGCTGTGTGTACGGCAAAAAGTCCTGCTGCCTCCACCATGTTCTCCTCTCATCTCTGGGCTCCAACACCGCCAGTTGGTGCTCGGAAGTGCTGTGTGCACAGTCAACACTTGCTCCTGTGTTACTGGGGTTCAGTAATGTCAGCTGTTCCCCTGCTTTGTGTACGGCAAAAAGTCCTGCTGCCTCCACCATGTTCTCCTCTCATCCCTGGGCTCCAACATCGCCAGTTGGTGCTCGGAAGTGCTGTGTGCACAGTCAACACTTGCTCCTGTGTTACTGGGGTTCAGTAATGTCAGCTGTTCCCCTGCTGTGTGTACGGCAAAAAGTTCTGCTGCCTCCACCATGTTCTCCTCTCATCCCTGGGCTCCAACACCGCCAGTTGGTGCTCAGAAGTGCTGTGTGCACAGTCAACACTTGCTCCTGTGTTACTGGGGTTCAGTAATGTCAGCTGTTCCCCTGCTGTGTGTACGGCAAAAAGTCCTGCTGCCTCCACCATGTTCTCCTCTCATCCCTGGGCTCCAACACCGCCAGTTGCTGCTCGGAAGTGCTGAGTGCACAGTCAACACTTGCTCCTGAGTTGCTGGGGTTCAGTAATGTCAGCTGTTCCCCTGCTGTGTGTACGGCAAAAAGTCCTGCTGCCTCCACCATGTTCTCCTCTCATCCCTGGGCTCCAACACCGCCAGTTGCTGCTCGGAAGTGCTGTGTGCACAGTCAACACTTGCTCCTGTGTTACTGGGGTTCATTAATGTCAGCTGTTCCCCTGCTGTATGTACGGCAAAAAGTCCTGATGCCTCCACCATGTTTTCCTCTCATCCCTGGGCTCCAACACCGCCAGTTGGTGCTCGGAAGTGCTGTGTGCACAGTCAACACTTGCTCCTGTGTTACTGGGGTTCAGTAATGTCAGCTGTTCCCCTGCTGTGTGTACGGCAAAAATTCCTGCTGCCTCCACCATGTTCTCCTCTCATCCCTGGGCTCCAACACCGCCAGTTGGTGCTCGGAAGTGCTGTGTGCACAGTCAACACTTGCTCCTGTGTTACTGGGATTCAGTAATGTCAGCTGTTCCCCTGCTGTGTGTACGACAAAAAGTCCTGCTGCCTCCACCATGTTCTCCTCTTATCCCTGGGCTCCAACACCGCCAGTTGCTGCTCGGAAGTGCTGTGTGCACAGTCAACACTTGCTCCTGTGTTACTGGGGTTCAGTAATGTCAGCTGTTCCCCTGCTGTGTGTACGGCAAGAAGTCCTGCTGCCTACAATTTAAAGTTACAAAGTTGCTCATACTAGGCCTCAGCCTACAACCTGACTGACCCTGGGCTCAAACACCGCCAGTTGCTGCTCGGAAGTGTCATTGGCACAGGTACTCACTCCTGCCCAGCCTGGTTACAGCACGCCAGCTGTTTCCTGGCAGTGTCAACGTCACTTTGCCTCCAATAAGTTGTCCTGTCGTGTTGCGTTCAGGTTAGCCGACTCTATGGTGCCTGCAGTTTAGGTGCTTCCTATGTGGGCTGCGGGATATGTAAATAAAGGCTGTTGCCGTTGTGACAATAGGACAAGCACCCACTGTAGGACTGTGTGATTCGGCAACTGCTGCCGGCTCGCGGCCTTTCAACTTGAATTTTCATGGGTACCTTATGCTACCCATCCGGGTTCCAATACCGTCAGCTGGTTCTCGGCAGTGCGTTTGGCGTAGGTGCCTCCATCTCGGTATCCGAGTTCCAGCAACGTCTGCTGGTCCTTGGTAGTGCTTTGTAGCACAGGTACCTCCTGCTTAGTAACCGTGTCCCAGTAACGTCAGCTGGTCCTCGGTTGTGCCATTGGCTCTGTTCCTTCTGCTGCCCCTCCGGGTTCCAGCACAGTCAGCTGGTCCTCGTTACTTCCATTGGCTCTTCTACCTTCTGCTACCCGTCCGGGTTCCAGTACCGTCAGCTGGTTCTCGGAAGTTACTCAGCCTTCTTGTACCTTCAGCTACATTTCCAAGTTGAAGATTTTTTAAATGATTTTTTGGGTAATCACTCTGGATCTCCAACACTGAAGACGACGACCCTGAAGACCACCCCGAAGAAGACGACGACCCCAAAGACGAGGACCCTGAAGACGACGACCCTGAAGACCACCCTGAAGAAGACGACGACCCCAAGGACGACGACCATCAAGATGACGAGCCTGAACACCATCACAAAGAAGAAATAAAAGATTACCCAGAAGAAGATCACCAACACGACAAAGAAGATTAAGACAAACGACAAGATACAGAACAAGAGACAGAAGAACAAGAAGCAGAAGAACAAAAAGCAGAAGAACATTAAGTATAAGACCAAAATTCAGAGCAAAATATATGCTCTAAATTATAAGCAGAAGAAGACTAAGCAGTGTATGGGGGTGAGTCCGTTCCTCCTCGTGGTGCCCCTGGAAAATGCCTGCTGCTGCAGGCAAAACTGAACGCGGACAAATACTGTTGTAATTTAAATGTTTTGTGACAGCAAGAACGGAAGGATGAAATCTTCAAACTTTAACAGATTACAACTACAGGAATGTCTGTCACAAATAAGAATTTGATGAAGAAGATGAATAGGAAGAAGATGAAGAAGTAGAATATGAAGAAGAATAATAGTTGAATAAGAAGAATATGAGTAATGTTACCAAAAAGATGAATAGGAAGAAGTTTAAGAAGAAGATAAATAAGGTGAAGAATAAGTTGATGAAAAAGATGCTGCTGCTGAGGATCATGAAGGAGAAAGTGTGGCAGAAGTAAAAAAGGTGAAAAGCATGGAAGTAGTGAAACATACATATGTGCCAAAATAGAAAAAAGGTTAACAACATAGTAAATTTATTCATAACTCCGAACGTCTTAAAAAAAAAAGTATTCCTGCTATTCCATTTGATTGGGTTAAACATCTATGCCTTTAATGTCTCCTCCACCTCCCCAATACATTCTACATTACTCTTTGTTGTTTACCTTCATGTACAATTAACCTACAAGGAAAGAAAGGGTTTTTTTTTAATTCCGATATTTTTGTCCTATTGACTTGCATTGATTTCCGGTATCGGAATCGGCGATATCCGATACTTTTTCAGTATTGGGCCGATCCAATCCGATCCGATATTTTGCAATATCGGAAAGTATCGCTCAACCCTACTTGTGAGGCATAATCTATGGAGAATCTTATGGGGCATAATCTATGGAGCATTTTATGGGGCCATAACCTTTATGGAGCAGCATATGGGGCATATTATTCTATGGAGCATCTTATGGGGCCATTATTAACCTATGTGCAGCATTATATGGGGCATAATCTATGGAACATCTTATGGGGCCATTATTAACCTTTGTGTAGCATTATATGGAGCGTATTTTGTATGGAGCATCTTATGGGGCCATCATGAACTGTATGGAGCATTATATGCGGCTCCTGATTCAATATGGATATTCAAAAACATTTAACCTACTGATGTCTCAATTAATTTTACTTTTATTGGTATCTATTTTTATTTTTTAAATTTACCAGTAGCTGCTGCATTTTCCACCCTAGGCTTATACACGAGTCAATAATTTTTTCATTTTTTTGTGGCAAAATTAGGGGGGTCGGCTTATACTCAGGTCGGCTTATACACAAGTCTATACGGTAAATAAAACGAAATAAAAGTACACATATTTGGTATTGCTTGCTGCGTCCGTAATGACCCGCTCTATAAAACTATCCCACTAGTTAACCCTTTCAGTGAACGCTGTAAAAAAATAAATAAAAAACGAGGCAAAAAACAATGTTTTATTATCATACCGCCGAACAAAAAGTGCAATAAAACGCGATCAAAAAGACTGATGTAAATAAAAATGATACTGCTTAAAATGTCATCTTGTCTCGCAAAAAACAAGCTGCCATGCAGCTCCATCAGCAGAAAAATGAAAAATTTATAGCTCTCGGAATAAAGCGATGCAAAAAAATTTTCTATATAGATTTTTTCTATAAAATAATTTTTCTTGTGTAAAAGCAGCAAAACATAAAAAAATATAAATGAGGTATTGCTGTAACCATGCTGATTAGCTTCATGTAAAGATAAATGGAGCATTCAAAAATGCATAATCATGTGTAAAGAACCCCCAAAAAATGTTAAAATATAACCTTTATTGTATATATATATAAAACGGACAAAAACAACCATCACACATATTAAAAAGTGCACACTGAATATATACCCTATAGATATTCCGCGGAGGTTGGCACCTTAAGATAGCCCACACGAGATTGGCGCCCCCGCTCAACGTAGGCTGACCCTAGTGTCCTACAATTGCCCCTATAATAAGTGAGCCTTATATCTGACACAACAAATGAAGATACACCCCTCAAAGGTGGGAAAAATGGCAGCGTACACCTGTATGTCAGGTTCAAGGGAATAGGGTTGATATTAAATACTTAATTGTTAGATATAAAACTTAGGCCCCTCAATTAAGTCTGAAGAGATATTTGTGGCTGATCCCTGCATAACAGCACATCAATATTATATAGATACACCACCAGCGGTGTCCTTTACTCCTAAATGGCTAATATTGCATGACCCTAGAAATATGTGTCTAATAGCTTGATAATCGACACATAAAACAAAAATGCACACATCATAGGGACATCATTTCATAAATATCCAACTTGGTCCTAATAGACCTAATATCTCTCCCATATAGCCAACAAAAGGAGCCTCAGACTGAGGGGTACTTATCATTTAGTTGTAGAATTTAGCCTTTACGCGTTTCGCCAACATGGCTCATCAGGAGGTCAGATAAGATGATAATGTATACGCTGGTGGTGTATCTATATAATATTGATGTGCTGTTATGCAGGGATCAGCCACAAATATCTCTAGATATGCTCTCTAGAACACAGGAAATTCTGTCAGCAGCAAACCTTAGACTTCACAAGATGATCTCTAACGGCCAGGAGGTAATGAAGGCTTTCCCATCTGAGGACCACACGATGAGAATAAAGGACCTCGATCTGTGTTCTGAAGTTCCACCTATGCAACGCAGCCTTGGTCTGCTTTGGGACATTAAACTAGAAACATTCACATTCCAGGTGTCAGTCTGTGAGGAATGCTTCACCAAACGAGGAGTCTTATCTGTTGTGAACAGCATCTATGATCTTGTCAGGTTTATAGCACCCATCACCATTCAAAGCAAGATCCTGTTGACCGCTGAGAGCACGGATTGGAACACTCCGCTGCCGTTCCAGAAACAACAAAGGTGGGAGATATGGAAAAAGTCTCTGAATGTCTTGGAACATCTCCAAGTCCCACGATGTTATTATTTAAGGTCTCTTTCAGCTGCCATCAGAAGAGAAGCCCACATTTTCTCTGACGCATCTATAGAGGCTATAGCTGCAATAGTCTACCTGAAGACCTCAGAAGCCAATAACAGGGTACATTGTGGATTTGTCATGCACAAGGCCAAACTAGCCCCAAAGCCTGCACACTCTGTACCAGTGCTTGGACTTTGTGCTGCTGAATTGGCATTGGACGTTACCAAAGTTTCCCCTGAACTGTGGCAACAATGGCTGCATCTAGCCTTTGTGACAACACCTGTCATCTTCAGGCAATCTACATGTGGACCCTTGTTCTGTTGATGCTAGCAGCACATATGAGCTTGAAGAACTGGAGGCAGAAGGGGATTTCAGACCAGGCATCTCTAAATTCCTCACATCAGTGGTACCACAGTTGAAGCTGAGGCCTCCTCCCCCTGGACGCTCGTCGAGCTTGTCATCAGTCATACAGATTGGTATTCACCCGACTTAAATTGCCAAGTGCTTCATGAGAAAAAGCATCACATGAAGAACATTACTAATGGGCACAGCTTGCAGCAGAGTGCATACGTCCATACACCTCAGCTATGTTAGGACATGGAACGTTCACTGTTGGATTGTTGGGTTGGTGGAAGCGTTTTTATGTTGCTGCTACCGCAATCCAAAGATAGGTTTCCAGTTTGACTTTGATTACGCTACTGTTGTGGACATCAGGCCACCAACCAGAAAAATGTAACTTACAACTATTATAGTTATTGTTGCATGCTCGAATGTTTCTTTTTATCTTTCAGGTTACAGATCGAGTGTGTGCATCATCAAAAGATACCACGTCAAATGGACAATCGTGAAATCTAAAGATTTCAGATGGGAAGTGTCATGTCCTATGATTTGGGAATCATACAGACAATATTGAATTACCATTGTGTTGTTAGTTACAGTGCCTTGCAAAAGTATTTGGCTTCCTGGAACTTTTCAACCTTTTCCCACATATCATGCTTCAAACATGAAGATACCAAATGTAAATTTTTGGTGAAGAATCAACAACAAGTGGGACACAATTGTGAAGTTGAACGAAATGTGTTGGTTATTTTTGTGGAAATATAAAAACTGAAAAGTGGGGCGTGCAATATTATTCGGCCCCTTTAACTTAATACTTTCTTGCACCACCTTTTGCTGTGATTACAGATGCAAGTCGCTTGGGTTATGTCTCTATCAGTTTTGTACATTGAGAGACTGAAATTCTTGCCCATTCATCCAGTTTTCATCCATTCTTTCCACAGATTCTCGATTGGATTCAGGTCTGGACTTTGACTTGGCCATTCTAACACCTGGATACATTTATTTGTGAACCATTCTATTGTAGATTTTGCTTTCTGTTTGGGATCATTGTTTTGTTGGAAGACAAATCTCCTTCCCAGTCTCAGGTCTTTCGCAAACTCCAACAGGTTTTCTTCAAGAATGGCCCTGTATTTGGCTCCATCCATCTTCCTATCAATTTTAACCATCTTCCCTGTCCCTGATGAAGAAAAGCAGGCCCAAACCATGATGCTGCCACCACCATGTTTGACAGTGGGAATGGTGTGTTCAGGGTGATAAGCTGTGTTGCCTTTATGCCAAACATATAGTTTGGCATTGTTGCCAAAGTTCGATTTTGGTTTCATCTGACCAGAGCACCTTCTTCCACATGTTTGGTGTGTCTCCCAGGTGGCTTGTTGCAAACTTTAAACGACACTTTTTATGGATATCTTTGAGAAATGGCTTTCTTCTTGCCACTCTTCCATAAAGGACAAATTTGAGCAGTGTACGACTGATTGTTGTCCTATAGACAGACTGTCCCACCTCAGCTGTAGATCTCTGCAGTTCATCCAGAGTGATCATGGGCCTCTTGGCTGCATCTCTGATCAGTCTTCTCCTTGTTTAAGATGAAAGTTTAGAGGGACGGCCGGGTCTTGGTAGATTTGCAGTGGTATGATACTCCCTCCATTTCAATATGATCGCTTGCACAGTGCTCCTTGGGATGTTTAAAGCTTTGGAAATCATTTTGCATCCAAATCCGGCTTTAAACTTCTCCACAACAGTATCACGGACCTGCCTGTTGTGTTCCTTGGTCTTCATGATGCTCTCTGTGCTTCAAACAGAACCCTGAGACTATCACAGAGCAGGTGCATTTATACGGAGACTTGATTACACACAGGTGGATTATATTTATCATCATTAGTCATTTAGGACAACATTGTATCATTCAGAGATCCATGATGAACTTCTGGAGTGAGTTTTCTGCACTGAAAGTAAAGGGGCCGAATAATATTGCACGCCCCACTTTTTAGTTTTTGAATTTCCACAAAAAAGTAGAATAAACAATAAATTTCGTTCAACTTCACAATTGTGTCCCACTTGTTGATTCTTCACTAAAAATTTACATTTAGTATCGTTATGTTTGAAGCATGATATGTGGGAAAAGGTTGAAAAGTTCCAGGGGGCCGAATACTTTCGCTAGGCACTGTATGTATTGCTATTTTGTTGTGTTATCTATAAATAAAATTGAATGTGTGTGTGTGTGTATGTATCACCAACCAATCACGAAGCATCTTTCATTTCACCAGAGCCTTGTAAAAGAAGCTGAGCTGTGATTGGTTGCTATGAGCAACAGTTTTCCTTGCAACCAATCACTAAGCATCTTTCATTTCACCAGAGCTGTTTAAAAGAAGCTGAGCTGTGATTGGTTGCTATGAGCAATAGTTTTCTCACTCCACCACAACACCTCAGCAATGACTGAGTGGGAGAAATCTAGCATCCCTGGGAACATAAGCCCCAGCCATTGTCTGCCCCCAGAAAGGAGCACAGAGTACATGACAGAAATGAATCCCCCCTCCCGTTCCCATATCCCCATCACACATCCTCCATCCCATAGGCACATCTTCCCTCTTAAAGGGATCATTAATATGTTAGTCAGGGCAATTCCACTCTGCACTTTGGTACTGACCCCGGGCCTCTCTTAAAGGGATCTTCAGTATGGAAGTCAAGGCAAATCCATCCAGCATTCTGGTTCTGATGCCAGGTCTCTCTTAAAGGGATCCCCAGTATGGAAGTCAGGGCAATTGCCTTCAAATGCTCTGGTACTGACCCCAGGCCTCTCTTAAAGGGATCATTGGTATGGAAGTTAAGGCAATTCCACTCAGCGCTCTGGTTCTGACCCCAGGCCCCTCTTAAAGGGATCCCCGGTATGGAAGTGAGGGCAAATCCACTCTGCACTTTGGTTCTGACCCCAGGCCTCTCTTAAAGGGATCTCTGGTATGGAAGTTAGGGTAAATCCCTCAGCGCTCTGATTCCACCCCAGGCTTCTATTAAAGGGATCATTGGTATAGAAGTCACGTAAATCAAAAAAGAAAAAAGGAAGCTTTCACTGCCATAAAAATATTTTTTATTGAAAAAGATTCTTTTAAAATTTATGTTTAAAAATACATATCATATTGTGGGGAACACCTATGCAACAGAGAATACGACTTGAACAGCCTTCAAAAGGGTATGTAGATGTTATAGGTATATAGCGAACTGTAGTGAAAAAATAATAAAGCTGTCTAATTTATGGCATTATACCTATATAACAGTACAGCAGGTGTATGACAGTTCACATAACAGATCTGGTATCTATTAACATGCATTAAATCCAGTATTACAGAAAATAATGCCCTTATCTATAAGTCAACCCCTCCTATAAAAGTCTTCCATACAAATAGGTGCATAGTGCAACCGATTAGACATTGATCCTATGAAGGGTATATATCTAGGGCAAGGAGATATATAAGGCATATGCTCATTGGTAAGTGGTAGCGCATGTTTTACTCTACCTTAGTGCAGGCTGTGGCACCCCTGACGCGCGTTTCGCCCGTGGCTTCTTCCTGAGGGATGTGCGTGTGCAATGTGTCGCGCTGTTCCAAGGGTCTGTCCTCCCTCCAGGTCTCCGGATCCAAGATGGCGCCGGGGTCCTGCAGGGATGCCAGAGCGATCACTGGTGTGACAGAGTGCTGTGCACACTGTCACAGCAGTGATCTGCTAAAATACTGTGATGTCTCACCCTGGGACAAAGTAAAAAAGTAAAAAAAAAAAAAAAAAAGTGGTAAAAAAAATCATAAAAAAAAAAATATTCCCCAATAAATTCATTTCTTCCTGTAAATAAAAAAAAACCAAAACAATAAAAGTACATATATTTGGTATCGCCGCGTCCGTAACGACCCCCCTATAAAACTATCCCACTAGTTAACCCCTTTAGTGAACCCTTAAAAAAAAAAAAACTAAGCAAAAAATCAATGTTTTATCATCATACCGCTGAACAAAAAGTGGAATAACACGCGATCAAAAAGACCGATATAAATAAACATGGTACCGCTGAAAACGTCATCTTGTCCCGCAAAAAACGAGCCGCAATACAGCATCATCAGCAAAAAAATAAAAAAGTTATAGCTCACAGAATAAAGCGATGCAAAAATATTAATTTTTTATATAAAATTGTTTTTATTCTATAAAAGCGCCAAAACATAAAAAAATGATATAAATGAGGTATCGCCATAATCGTACTGACCCAAATAATAAAACTGCTTTATCAATTTTACCACACGCGGAACAATAAAAACGCCTCCCCCAAAAGAAATTCATGAATTGCTGATTTTTGTTCATTCTAACCTCCCAAAAATCGAAATAAAAAGCGATCAAAAAATGTCACCTGCTCAAAAATGGTACAAATAAAAACGTCAACTCGTACCGCAAAAAATAAGACCTCACATGACTCTGTGGGCCAAAATATGCAAAAATTATAGCTCTCAAAATGTGGCGATGCAAAAAACTATTTTTGCAATAAAAAGCGTCTTTTAGCGTGACAGCTGCCAATCATAAAAACCCGCTATAAATAGTAAATCAAACCCCCCTTTATCACCCCCCTAGTTAGGGAAAAATAATAAAATTAAAAAAATGTATTTATTTCCATTTTCCCATTAGGGTTAGGGTTAGGGTTGCGGCTAAAGTTAGGGTTAGGGTTGGCGCTAAAGTTAGGATTAGGGTTAGGGTTGGGATTAGGGTGTGTTAGGGTTAGGTTTGTCGTTAGGGTTGGGACTAGGGTTAGGGTGTGTTGGGGTTAGGGTTGGAGTTAGAATTGGGGGGTTTCCGCTGTTTAGGCACATCAGGGGCTCTCCAAATGTGACATGGCGTCTGATCTCAATTCCAGCCAATTCTGCGTTGAAAAAGTCAAACGGTGCTCCTTCACTTCTGAGCTCTGCTATGCGTCCAAACAGTAGTTTACCCCCACATATGGGTATCAGCGTACTCTGGACCACAAGAATTTTTGTGCAATTTGTCCTATTTCTTCTGTTACCCTTGGGAAAATAAAAAACGGGGGGCGACAAAATCATTTTTGTAAAAAAAAAATGATTTTTTTGTTTTTACAGCTGTATGTTATAAAACTTCTGTGAAGCACTTGGGGCTTCATAGCGCTCACCACACTTCTAGATAAGTTCCTTGTGGGTCCATTTTCCAAAATAGGGTCACTTGTGGGGGGTTTCCACTGTTTAGGCGCATCAGGGGCTCTCCAAATGCGACATGACCCCCCAGACCATTCCATCAAAGTCTGCAATCCAAAACGTCACTATTTTCCTTCCGAGCCCCGACGTGCGCCCATACAGTAGTTTACTCCCACATATTGGGTATCAGCGTATTCAGGACAAATTGGACAACAACTTTTGCGTTCCAATTTCTCCTGTTACCCTTCTGAAAATAAAATATTGGGGGCGAAAAAATAATTTTTGTAAAAAAAAAAAAAGATTTTTTATTTTATGGCTGTACGTTATAAACTTCTGTGAAGCACTTTGGGGTTCAAAGTGCTCACCACACATCTAGATAAGTTCCTTGAGGGTCTAGTTTCCAAAATGGTGTCATTTGTGGGGGTTTCCACTGTTTAGGCAGATCAGGAGCTCTCCAAACACGACATGGCATCCAGCCAATTCTGCGTTGAAAAAGTCAAACGGCGCTCCTTCCCTTCCAAACTCTGCCATGCACCCAAACAGTGGTTTACCCCCACATATGGGGTATCAGCGTACTCAGGACAAATTGCACAATAACTTTTGGAGTCTTGTTACCCTTGGGAAAATAAAAATTGGGGTGAAAAGATCAATTTTGTGGAAAAAATATGATTTTTTAATTTTATGGCTCTACGTTATAAACTTGTGTGAAGCACTTGGGGGTTCAAATTGCTCACCAAAGATCTAGATAAGTTCCTTAGGGTTCTAGTTTCCCAAATGGGGTCACTTGTAGGGGGTTTCCACTGTTTAGGCACATCAGGGGCTCTCCAAATGCAACATGGCGTCCAATCTCAATTCCAGCCAATTTTGGTTGGAAAAAGTCAAATGGTGCTCCTTCCATTCCGAGCTCTGCCATGTGCCCAAACAGTGGTTCCCCCCCACATATGGGGTATCAGCGTACTCAGGACAAATTGGACAACTTTTGAGGTCCAATTTCTCCTGTTACCTATGAGAAAATAAATAATTAGTGACTAAGAGATAATTTTTGTGGGAATAAAATAGGATTTTTTATTTTCATGCCCGGGCATTATAAACTTGTGTGAAGCACTTGGGGGTTCAAAGTGCTCACCAAAGATCTAGATAAGTACCTTAGGGGGTCTAGCTTCCAAAATGGGGTCACTTGTGGGGGTTTCCACTGTTTAGGCTCATCTGGGCACTACAAACGGAACATGACCCCCATCAATGTTTGCATTCCAAAACGTTACTGCTTCCTTTCCAAGCCCTGCCGTGTGCCCAAACAGTTCCCCCCCCCCCACATATGGGGTATCAGCGTACTCAGGACAAATTGGACAACAACTTTTGGGTCCAATTTCCTTGGGAAAAATCAAAAATTTGGGACTAAAAAATCATTTTTGTGGAAAATTGTTTTTTTTTTCCACACCCAGGCATTATAAACTTTTGTGAAACACTTGGGGGTTCAAAGTGCTCACAACAGATCTAGATAAGTTCCTTAGGGGTCTAGTTTCCAAAATGGTGTCACTTGTGGGGGGTTTCCACTGTTTAGGTGCATCAGGGCTCTCCAAACAGGACATGGCGTCCAATCTCAATTCCAGCCAATTTTAGTTTGAAAAAAGCAAACGGCGCTCCTTCCCTTACGAGCCCTGCCGTGTGCCCAAACAGTGGTTTTGCCCACTCAGGGTATTGGCGTACTCAGGAGAAATTGCACAACAACTTTATCTGCCCATTTTCTCCTTTTACCCTTGTGAAAATAAAAAAAAGTTTGTAAAAGATCATTTTTGTGGCTAAAAAGTTAAATATTATTTTTTTCCTTCCACGTTGCTTCAGCTCCTGTGAAGCACCTGAAGGGTTATTAAACTTCTTGAATGTGGTTTTGAGTACCTTGAGGGGTGCAGTTTTTAGAATGGTGTCACTTTTGGGTATTTTCTGCTATATAGACCCGTCAAAGTGACTTCAAATGTGAGGTGGTCCCTAAAAAAATGGCTTTGTAAATTTTGTTGTAAAAATGAGAAATCACTGGTCAACTTTTAACCCTTATAATTTCCTAACAAAAAAAAATTTTGGTTCCAAAATTGTGCTGATGTAAAGTAGACATGTGGGAAATGTTATTTATTAACTATTTTGTGTGATATATTTCTCTGTTTTAAGGGAAAAAAAATTCAAAGTTTGAAAATTGCATAAAGAGACAGTGGTCAGAATTGTAAAAATTGGCCCGGTCATTAACGTGCAAACCACTCTTGGGGGTGAAGGGGTTAACCTAACTATCCCTCTTGGCCCATTCAAAATTTTTTTTTACCATAATCAGGTACCTCGCATCATGTTCTCACACGCTATATGCATTTAATAGTCCTCTGTGTCTGTACTGTTACATACTTTGGCTGTTAACTGGTTCATGTAGAATTACATGAACATCCGATTCTTACACTATGGCTGGTCCAAACAATGAAAGCAATTGTTACTATCCACCTTTTGTGTCTCCCCTTTTTCCTCATAGATTGTAAGCTTGTGAGCAGGGCCCTCATTCCTCTTGGTATCTACTTTGATCTGTGTTTATTGTTATGCTGTAATGTCTATTGTCTGTACAAGTCCCCTCTATAATGTAAAGTGCTGCGGAATATGTTGGCGCTATAGAAATAAAATTATTATTATTCCCACATTCCTTATCTTTATGGTTGAAATAAAGACTTGTGATTGGGCATATGAGATTCAGACAAGAGTTGTAAACTGATGGTCACTGGCTGTGTGTTATTTTGTTATCTCCTATGCATCGTATTTATTTACTTTGGACAAATATTGGCAGAACTGGAAATCGTTTGTATCTCAACCCAAATTAGCTCTTCTTGGAAAGGTTACCAGGACATTACATAGTGCCTGAAAACCGGGATGGTAATCTGGACCGCTCTATGACCCGACTACATGGGTATTTCCATAAATCACTGAACAAAAAACCTGCGGTGAGTATCTCTTTGTGATTCAAAGTCTCGGTGCTTTCTGGTGCTCCAAGACAGGTACATAGTGATCCTAAAAGACCATTGTTATCAAACCACCATTGTTTGGATTTTGTGTGTATGATTGAACTTATAGAGTTAGAAGATAATTTGTTCTCTATTATATGCTTCATGGTGACTTTAGATGTATAACTAACAATTGTTGAATGAAACTGGATGAAGTGATGTGACGAGTATAATATTTCTGGTGTCGAAGGATTGTTATTAGAGATGAGCGACTTTGTCTCCGGGAAGGTCGAATCGGGTTTCGGCCAAATCGACTTTTACAAAAGTTAAGTCGAACGAAGTCGGTCGACTAATGGAAAGTCGAATCGGCGTCGGAAACCCGACCCCCAATGCAAGTCAATGGGGAATAAAAGTCAGCAGTGAGTGGAGGACAGTAAACACACCTACAGTGCCCATTTCAATGCCAACGACATCAATTCTTATTAATTAAGCTTCACAACCATAATTTACTTTATAATAATAGTAACGCATTGAAAACTGGGGGTTATTTGGCTAAAGCTGTGGGGGGGTTACATCCCAGTTAGGGAGGTGGAAAAACTGGCATATGTTGAGGCAGGGCCGGCGTCAGCACCCGGCACACTCGGGCAAGTGCCAGGGCCCTGAGCAGGCGGGGGACCCACTCACAGTTGGGGACACCAGCATGCTATGGGGGCCCAGTGCCTGTGCCAGTACCGGGCACCAGTGCCTCGAGCAGAGCAGCTGCCAGCGAGGAGAGGTGAGTTCATTTTTTTATGTTTGGCGTAATATATGGAGACCATCATATGGGGCCCATCATACACTGGAGTATCATATATAGGACCCATCATACACTGGAGTATCATATATGGGACCCATCATACACTGGAGTATGATATATTGGACCCATCATACATTGGAGCATCATATATGGGGTCTATCATACACTGGAGCATCATATATGGGGCCCATTATATATGGAGCATTATATGGGGCTCATTATTCTGTATGGAGCTCTATGTGGTGCCCATAATTGTGTATGAATCAATATATGGAGCTCATTATACTGTATGGAGCAATATATGGGGCTCATTATTCTGCATGGAGCACTATGGGGTGCCCATAATACTGTATGGAGCAATATATGGAGCTCATTATTCTGTATGGAGCACTATGTGGTGCCTATAATACTGTATGGATGACTATACTGTTTATCTTTTGAGCTATTGTAGAATTTACAATAGGTATCACTCATGTAATGTATGAAGTAAGTGAAATCTTTGGCATTGTACTATATCTATATTTCTCTGCCGTATCTGTGCATCATGAATTGTGGTATGTGTTAAAGGGGCCCACTGAGACTTTTTCGCCCAGGGCCCACGAAAACCTGGAGTCGACCCTGTGTTGAGATGTAGGCTGGACGTTCAGCAGCTAAAAATGGAGGAATTTGAGAAGTCGGACAAAGCGAACCATTTTGCTGGCAACCTATGTGTCATCAGGGGAAGGTGGTACAATAATATCCTTTGAAACCCAGGCATGGTTCATTTTAATGAAAGTGAGATCACCTACATTTTGGGTCGACAGCCGGGTCCTTCTTTCTGTCAGGATTGATCCAGCAGCACTGAAGACTCTTTCTGATAGCACACTACCAGCCGGGCAAGCGAGCTCCTGTAAGGCATATTGTGCCAATTCAGGCCAGGTGTCCAGTTTACAGGCCCAGTAGTCAAAGGGGAATGAACTGTGAGGGAGAACATCGATAGGGGAGGAGAGGTAATTTTGAACCATAGTTGACAACTGCTGTCTCCTGTCTGTTGCAATCAATTCAGTATTACCAGTCGTGTGAGCGTTACTTGAGAAATCAGACCAACACATAATCATGAAACCCCTGTCTTCAACGCCACTTCGGCTGTGTGCACCACGAACACTTCTTCCATTTGGCCCAGTACGGCTCGTGGTAGAACCTGCACCGCTGCTGTGTGCTGGGAATGTCTCTAACAAATGGTTTACCAGAGTTGCTTGTTTGTTCGCCAATATTAGCTCTAGGTTCTCCTGTGGCATGATGTTCTGTAATTTGCCTTTATAGCGTGGATCGAGGATGCTGGCCAACCAGTAGTCGTCATCCTTCATAATTTTGGCAATACGGGGGTCCATTTTTCGGATCCGCAAGACATAATCACACATGTGGGCCAATGTTCCAGGTGTCAATGATGCAGTGCCAGTGGTGGGTGGAGGAGCACTTTCTGCCAAATCCACATCCCACAAGTCACGCACAAACCCTGTACCTGACCTTGGCAAGCCAACATTTTCTCTTGCCCCCTGAGAAGCATCCTCCTCCCCAAAATAATCATCCCCTCATCCTCCTCCTCTTCTTCCTCCACCTAGTCCAAGACAGTTCCCTGAGCAGACAATGCCTGACTGTCATCAAGGCTTCCCTCCTCCTCCTCCACTGCAGATGCCTGATCCTTAATGTGCGTCAAAGCTTGCATGAGCAGACGCATAAGTGGGATGCTCATGATTATGATGGCATCGTCTGCGCTTAACCGGCCGTGTGCATTCCTCAAAACACTGAAGGACTTTACAGAGGTCTTTCAGCTTTGACCACTGCACACCCGACAACTTGATGTCTGCCCTCAAACTGCCTGCCCGTGTATCCTCCCACAAATGCATTACAGCCTGCCTCTGTTCGCACAGCCTCTCAACCATGTGCATGGTGGAGTTCCACCTTGTTGCAACGTCTATGATTAGGCAGTGCTTGGGGAGGTGGAGCAATCGCTGCAGCCTCTGCATACGACTGGAGTCTACGAGCGAGCGACGGATGTGCAAGCACAGTCTTCGCACCTTATGGAGCAGGGCTGGTAACTCCGGATAATTATTTATGAAACACTGCACCACCAGGTTCAAGATGTGAGCCAGGCAAGGTATGTGTCTGAGTTTTGCCAGGGCTATGGCTGCCATAAAATTACTTCCGTTATCACTGACTACCTTGCCTGTCTCGAGATGTAGACTGCCCAGCCATGACTCAGTTTCTCGCTGCAAGTAGTCGGCCAGTACCTCCCCAGTGTGTCTGTTGTCGCCCAAAGACATCATCTTTAAAACAGCCTGCTGACGCTTATCACTAGCTGTTCGATAGTGGGACACCTCGTGTGCAACACTGGCAGCTGCGGATGGAGTGCTCGTGCAACTGCGCTCTGTCGACGATCATTTGCTTCTGGAGGAGGCTCGAACGCCTACAGCCAACTGTTGCCTATACCGTGGGCTAGGCAGCACTGTCCCACCGCCGCTGTCCCCTGTGGACCCTGCATCCACCACATTCACCCAGTGCGAAGTGATGGACACGTAATGGCCCTGGCCATGCCTACTGGCCCATGCATCTGTTGTGAGGTGCACTTTTCCACTCACTGATTGTTTGACTGCATGGACAATGCGGTCTTTCACATGCAGGTGAAGGGCAGGGCTTACTTTTCTAGAAAAGAAGTGCCGACTGGGTAGGTCATACAGTGGGACAGCAAAGGCCATGAGCTCTCGGAACGCTGCGCTTTCAACCAAACGGAAGGACATCATCTCTAATGAGATCAGTTTGGCAATGTAGGCGCTCAAAGCCAGTGAGGTTTTGTAGTCAGTCCACGCTTGCAAGTGCATGGTGTTTACATGTCTATGCATGCAACTGGTATTCAAATGTCTGAGATTTTTCCCTCAGCTAAAGGTCCTTCCGCACTTCTTACAGATAACCTTTGCCTCATCAATAGGATTTTGGTCAAAAAAGTGCCACACTGCACTCTTCCTACTATGTGAAAAATTTTCAGGGCTTGCACGCTGTGCTACTTTGAACGTCTGGCCAAGCTGTCTTGCAACTCTTTTTCTATTTTTAACAAGTTTTTGGACTGCTACGGCTGCGATGTCGATGCCTGCTGAGGATCCTCCTCTTCTTCTGAGCTATAGCCAGCGGCACCCTCTTCCCCTAATGGGTGCCAATTCGGGTCAACAACTGGGTCATCCATCACCTCCTCTTCAATTTCATCTGCACCTTCCTCTGTGTCACCGTGTAAGGTGGTATCGTATGCGGGAAGGGGCACCTGAGTTTCATCAGGGTCAGAATCTGGCTCAGTAGACTGCGAGGGCAATGCAGTGCTCTAGGTGAATGTACCAGCAGAATCATATAGCAGTGGCTGTGCATCAGTGCACTCCATGTCATATTCATCTTGGACTGTGGAATTCAGGATTGCACTAGATAACCCAGGCATGGTATGTGAAAAGAGCTCCAGGGAATAATCTGAAGTGTGGCCTGCCACATCCTTCACTTTTGGTGGGGGTGAAGGACACAAGAAAAGGTGTTGTTCCTGACCAGTAGCCTGCACTTACGACTCAGTGCTTGCATTTTTTTGAAACTTCAGAAGAGGAGGCGATAGAGCTGGAGGCTGTTTCAGCAATGTAAGCCAAACCTGTTCCTGATACTCTGGCTTTAAAAGCGGTTTACCTACTCCCAGAAAAGGGAGCCTTCCAGGCATTCTGGAGCCAGATGATGAGGCAGGCTCAACACCTCCTGCCTTCGGTGCTATTGTGCTTTTGGCACTACCAGCAGATGCACAACCACTACCATCAGTACCAGCTGGCCCCCCCGCCCACGTTCGCGGCCTCTTCCACCATACTTCCTCATGTTTGGGAAAATGTACCAAAAATACCAGCAGATATATGGTACTGTATGAGGAGCGTACAGCTGTATATGGTGTAGGGGAAAATTTAAATCTCCGTATATATTTCTAGAGTCACACACAGATGCTCACTCAGTATGGATTTGACCGTAATACAAAGAGCAGATATACGGTACTGTATCAGAAGTGGACAGCTGTGTACGGTTTTGGGGAAAATTTAAATATCCGTATATATTTCTGGAGTCACACACAGACGCTCTCTCAGTATGGATTTGACCGTAATACAGAAGGCAGAAAAACGGTACTGTATCAGAAGATACCAGCTGTATACTGTTTTGGGCAAAATTTAAATCTCCGCATATATTTCCGGAGTCACACACAGACGCTCACTCAGTATGGATTTGACCATAATACAAAGAGCAATATACGGTACTGTATCAGAGGTGGACAGCTGTATATGGTTTTGGGGAAAATTTAAATCTCCGTATATATTTCCGAAGTCACACACAGATGCTCTCTCAGTATGGATTTGACTGTAATACAGAAGGCAGAAAAACGGTACTGTATCAGAAGATACCAGCTTTATACGGTTTTGGGGAAAATTTCAATCTCTGTATATATTTCCGGAGTCACACACAGATAGTCAGCATGTATTTGTCCGTGATACCTGCCGGTACACAGTAGTATGTGAGGAGCGCACAGCTCTGTTTGGTGAGGGAAAAAACGAACGCTCGGTAACTGTGCAGAAAAAAAGTGTTAGTGCTGTGTAAAAAGCAGTCTGCACAGCAGTGTACACACAGCAATACAGCTATCAGGCAGCCTAATAACCAGCGCTGCAGCACCCAAGAAAATCCTATCCCTGTCAATGCACACTAACTGTACAGCACAATTGTTATCAGCACAAGCACAGAAGAACTTCTCTTTCCAGCCCTAACTCTCTCCCTACTGATTAACAGCGTCAGCAACCTCTCCCTACTGTTAAGATCAGCAGAAGTAAAATGGCGCTCAAAGGTCAGGGCTTTTATAGACACTATGACGCCCCCCAAAGCAAGCCAATCACTGCAATGCCCTTCTATAAGATGGTGGTGGACGCTGCCCATGTCATCTCGTTGCCCACAGTTTACGTCCTTGCTCATTGGCTGAAAAAATGCACCTGCAAGAATTCTGGGAAATATGACTTTGGCGCTCGTTTCGACGACCGCATGGCCAACCTCATGCTATGGTCATGTTTCGTTTATCGAAACTCGACTTTGGCAAAAGTCGGCGTCTTTTGAATCTGACCGACCTGTTTCGCTCAACTCTAATTGTTATATGTTGTTTTCATTGTCCATATGACTGTCATGGCTGGAATGATATTGCCGTAAACTATGAGGATCCTTGAATGTTGGATTGAATAATTTTTGAGTGACCAATAAAGGGACTGTGCAGTGTGGATTGTATGACTGACGTATTGTGAACTAGTTCTGATGATTCATTGTCTTTGGTGTCTGTGATATGTGAACCAAAGAGAGGAAATCTCATGATAGGAGTAGTGGTATATCCAGACTGAGAAACAATAGCCAGAAAGGGAAGATGTAACACAGATTTAATTGTGAAGCCTACCCCCTGTAGGATGTTGAAGGGAACTCATTGTTTGAGTAGTCAAAATATTCCATAATTATGCTCTGATCTAGGTATCCCCTCCTCTTTTGTGCTAGATGTAATCTGTTTGAATCAGAGGAGGTGGATAAAAGATTTGTAGTAAAAGAACTTTTTCTCCCATGACATGATATTTTGACTAGTTGAAATAATATAACTATTGGTAGTATAGTTTTTGGATTGTTATTTGGTTGGTTGTGTATCAAAGTTGAACGGGTACAAAGGGCTGGTTACTTGATTTCCTAGAAATACTTCTCTTGGGAGAACACTGGTTCTGGGAGAAGAGTAGAGCCTTCGGCGGTTAAGACTCTATGAGCCCATTTTAGTTTTTTGGATAACTCTGGACGTTAAAGTTGCAGTCATGCGGACTGGCAAACTGAAAGGAAATGAGCAACCTCAGAGGTACCACCCTTGTACCTGCATGTCATGTAAAGAAAAAGGAGACTTAGAGTAGTTTAGGCTTAAAAAAGCAGAAATGTTTTATATACAAAAAACATTAATAAATCACCACAAGGGTTAAAAAATGTACAGACAAATAATAACTAAGACCAAAAAGGGGGGTTAACAGACATACAAAAATAAACCTAGGATAGGATGAACATGAAGAAAGTTATTTAGAATAACATATGTCTCCCAATCAATTGTTTAGACTTGCTTAATACATAGCCCTTATCCTGGTCCTGAGTAATCAAAAAGTCACAAAGACTAAATCTTATGCATGTTGCTGAAAAAAGCAACCGGTGCACATGCAAGTGCAGATATCCCCAACGCACGTTTTGCTTGCTTTTTCAAGGGGAACTGATATGTTCACTACAGGACCTTTTGACCTTGTGATCAGGTCACATGGTCATCACCCCACCAATTCGATTGACAGTGTGGTGCATGCACGAATCGCCGCGCTCATGCCCCACCCATCCCCGGCGATTAAACCTGCTGCGCACACATCCGGGAGCCACAGCGTTTGCCATGGCTGCCAGACATGCGCAGACAGGCATAGAGACATGGGTTGACGAACAAAGAAGAGAGGCGCTTGTAAAGGGTTGGCCGAGGGGTGAACTTACTGGGAGCTGCTGTATTCTTCACTCTGGTTACCTCTATTTTCCTGGGTGTTGTTCCCCCGTGACAGAGCATATAGAACAATCAGAGTCAGAGTCCAGAATCACGTCAAACAGTTCTGCTTTATTTTCCTCTGGACACAGCACATCCAAAACACCATAAGCACGTCTTATACGGTACCAGCAGTACATTTTCCACAACTCCACTTCTTCTCCTCTGCTACACCAGAATGGACCACAAAGTATTGACGGGACGAGGAGCCCGGTGAAAACGGCACTTCGATCTCTTCCCCTGGAGACACTTCAATCCAGTATAGAAAAACACATCTACTAGGTCGTCCACCCCTCTCTGGTTATCCTGCCCGGATACTAGCTGGTTGCCCACTCGCTACTACGCTCATGCACACACTCTTCTATTGAGCGTTCCCACAGTACCTTTTCCACTGGCCTCTGATACATCAACCCACTGATTTTGGGCTCACATTACCACGGTGACTTCTTCAGGTTGCTGGTACCTTCACTCTACTTTTCACTGTCCAGGGCCCAGGAACGTGGACGTCCTCACACTAGCAAGGTCCACCGCCGACTGAATTCCGCTTGGAGGAAATCTTCCCGACAGACTCCCGCTGGGAGGGAATCTTTCCCTGACAAAAACTCCCTAACAATTTGTCCCTATTGGACTGGATGTGCTCAATGCCCCATCTAGCGTCCTTCCCAAGTACTGCGTTGACATATTTTTAGAACTTCCTAACTGGATCTCTAACATGCCCCCAATTAGTGATCCCTCGCAACACTATATCTACCCCATACAAATATACTACACTACTAGTGCCCTCCTCTAATGTCCCCAAGGATGCACTATCTACCTATATCTATACCCCCTCATATCAGACATTACACTGATAAATGACATCATACAGTACATAAAAGACATACATTAACATACCTAAAGGAATGCAAACATTTCAAGGGTTAATACTCTTGACCTCCTTCCACGCACTAGCACATCAATCCCAGAAGGGATAGTTATCCAACCTGGTACAAGACAATAAACCATTGCAGGGCAGAATATAAGGCCGTAGATAACAAAAGGGAGGAGATATAAGGAAGAAGAAAATGTGGAATAGATAAAAAACAAATAGTCTCATAGTAAAATTAGCTATGTGTACTATATTACAATTATAGAGACCGATCGATGCACACTTTTTCCAGGTAAATCTTCATAATATTGGTGCAGCGGCCTCTCCCAGACTTCTGTTATTGTTAAGCATGGCAATCAGTCCCATTTTCAAGGGTGAAAAGTTTTACCCCTTGAACAAAAGATAACAATTACAACTAACGAAAAAACATAATAAAAAGCACAAATCAGACATGCATGTGGAAGTGGTGGCAAATGCTTCTTATAAAAAGGATGAAAAACTAAGTGTTTAATTAAGACCAGAGGGGGTTAACGTTCCTTAGGTGACTATGCATCTTCCCTCGCATGGTGCCAAGCGTTTCCCTGTATCCCCTCCCCGTATCCTGGTGTGTATGATGTCTATCCCCCGTACTTTGAAGGATCTGAGATCAGAGTTATGGTGTATTTTAACCCCTTCCCGACCTGTGACACCACGTAGGCGTCATGAAAGTCGGTGCCAATCGGATCTGTGACGCCTATGTGGCGTCATGGGGAGATCGCGCTCCTGCGGGTTGAGTGACCGGGGTCACTGAAAGGTCACCCGACCCGCAGGCACAGGGGGCTTTGTGTTTCACCCCAGGGGTGGTGGCTTTGCCCCCCGTGGCTACAATCGCTCTGATTGGCTGTTAAAAGTGAAACAGCCAATCAGAGTGATAGTAATATTTCACCAATGAAATTTGGTGAAATATTAAAATCCAGCCATGGCCGATGCTGAAATAGCATCGGCCATGGCTGGAGACACTAATTTGAACCCCTCCTCACCAACTGACGGGGCGATCTGCCCCCGCCGCCGATCTGCCGCCGCCATCAGAATTTGCTCCCCCTCCCCTGCTCTCCGCTTCCCCCTGCCTTTCGATCCCCCCCTCTCTCGTTCGGTACCGATCCGACTCCCGGTGTCCCTCCCAGTGTCCTCCGTCTTCCTCAATGGGTGATGCCATCACACAAAATAGCGAGCGCATGCGCAGTGCGCCCGCCGAATCTGCCGGCCGGCAGATTCATTCATTCACTCCAGGTACATTTTGATCACTGTGAAAGAACCTATCACAGTGATCAAAATAAAAAAATAGTAAATAAACCCCCTTTTATCACCCCCAAAGGAAGGGACAAAAATTGAAATAAAGAAAATATACAGTACAAACCAAAAGTTTGTCACACCTTCTCATTTAAAGATTTTTCTGTATTTTCATGACTATGAAAATTGACATTCACACTGAAGGCATCAAAACTATGAATTAACACATGTGGAATTATATACTTAGCAAAAAAGTGTGAAATAACTGAAAATTTGTCTTATATTCTTGGTTCTTCAAAGTAGCCACCTTTTGCTTTGATGACTGCTTTGCACACTCTTGGCATTCTCTTCATGAGGTAGTCACCGGAAATGGTCTTCCAACAATCTTGAAGGAGTTCCCAGAGATGCTTAGCACTTGTTGGCCCTTTTGCCTTCACTCTGCGGTCCAGCTCACCCCAAACCATCTCGATTGGGTTCAGGTCTGGTGACTGTGGAGGCCAGGTCATCTGGCGTAGCACCAAATCACTCTCCTTCTTGGTCAAATAGACCTTACACAGCCTGGAGGTGTGTTTGGAGTCATTGTCCTGTTGAAAAATAAATGATGGTCCAACTAAATGCAAACCGGATGGAATAGCATGCCGCTGCAAGATGCTGTGGTAGCCATGCTGGTTCAGTATGCCTTCAATTTTGAATAAATCCCCAACAGTGTCACCAGCAAAGCACCCCCACACCATCACACCTCCTCCATGCTTCACGGTGGGAACCAGGCATGTAGAGTCCATCCGTTCACCTTTTCTGCGTCGCACAAAGACACGGTGGTTGGAACCAAAGATCTCAAATTTGGACTCGTCAGACCAAAGCACAGATTTCCACTGGTCTAATGTCCATTCCTTGTGTTCTTTAGCCCAAATAAGTCTCTTCTGCTTGTTGCCTGTCCTTAGCAGTAGTTTCCTAGCAGCTATTTTACCATGAAGGCCTGCTGCACAGTCTCCTCTTAACAGTTGTTGTAGAGATGTGTCTGCTGCTAGAACTCTGTGTGGCATTGACCTGGTCTCTAATCTGAGCTGCTGTAAACCTGTGATTTCTGAGGCTGGTGACTCGGATAAACTTATCCTCAGAAGCAGAGGTGACTCTTGGTCTTCCTTTCCTGGGGCGGTCCTCATGCGAGCCAGTTTCTTTGTAGCGCTTGATGGTTTTTGCAACTGCACTTGGGACACTTTCAAAGGTTTCCCAATTTTTCGGACTGACTGACCTTCATTTCTTAAAGTAATGATGGCTACTTGTTTTTCTTTACTTAGCTGCTTTTTTCTTGCCATAATACAAATTCTAACAGTCTATTCAGCAGGACTATCAGCTGTGTATCCACCAGACTTCTGCACAACACAACTGATGGTCCCAACCCCATTTATAAGGCCAGAAATTACACTTATTAAACCTGACAGGGCATATCTGTGAAGTGAAAACCATTTCCGGTGACTACCTCTTGAAGCACATCAAGAGAATGCCAAGAGTGTGCAAAGCAGTCATCAAAGCAAAAGGTGGCTACTTTGGAATTAGGGTTAGGGTAGCAATTAGGGTTGGGGTTGAAATTAGGGTTAGGGTTGCAATTAGGGTTAGGGTTGGAATTGGGGTTAAGATTAGGGTTAGGGGTGTTTTGGGGTAAGGTTTGGGATTAGGGTTAGGCTTGTGGTTAGGGTTATGGTTAGGGGTGTGTTGGGGTTAGGGTTGGGATTAGGGTTATGGGTGTGTTGGGGTTAGGGTTGAGGTTTGGGGTTAGGGTTGGAGTTAGAATTGAGGGGTTTCCACTGTTTAGGCACATCAGGGGCTCCCCAAACGCGACATGGTGCCACCTTTGATTCCAGCCAGTTTTGCGTTCAAAAATTCAAACGTTTGAAGCATCAGCGTACTCAGGAAAAATTGCACAACTTTGGGGGTCTAATTTCTCGTTACCTTTGGGAAAATAATAAATTGGAGGGTAAAAAATAATTTTTGCGGAAACAAATGATTTATTTTCACTGCTCTGCGTTATATGCTTCTGTGAAGCACTTGGGGGTTCAAAGTGCTCACCACACATCTAGATAAGCTCCTTTGAGGGTCTAGTTTCCAAAATGGGGTAATTTGTGTGGGGTTTCTACAGTTTAGGCACATCAGGGGCTCTGCAAACGTAAGATGACACCTGCAGACCATTCAATCAAAGTCTGCATTCCAAAACGGCGCTCCTTCCCTTCCGAGCTCTGCTATGCGCCCAAACAGTGGTCCCACTACATATGGGGTATCAGCGTACTCAGGACAAATTGGACAACTTTTGGGGTCCACTCTTGTTACCCTTGTGAAAGTAAAAATTTGGGGGTGAAAAGATCATTTTTGTGGAAAAAATGATTTTTTATTTTCCCGCCTTTGCGTTATAAACTTCTGTAAAGCACTTGGGGGTTCAAAATGCTCACAACACAGCTAGATAAGCTACTTGGGGGGGGTCTAGTTTACAAAATGGGGTCACTTGTGGGGGCATCTACTGTTTAGGCACATCATGGGCTCTGCAAATGTAACATGACGCCCACAGACCATTCCATCAAAGTCTGCATTCCAAAACGGCGCTCCTTCCCTTCTGAGCTCTGCCATGCACCCAAACAGTGGTTCCCCCCAGCATACTCAAGAAAAACTGGACAGCAACTTTTGTGGTCCAATTTCTCCTGTTACCCTTGTAAAAATAAAAAAATTGCGGGCTTAACAATCATTTTTTGAGCAAAAAAAATGATTTTTTAATTTCATGGCTCTGCAATATAAACTTCTGTGAAGCACTTGTGGGTCACTTGTGGGGGGTTTCTACTGTTTAGGCACATCAGGGGCTCTGCAAACGTAACATGACACCCACAGACCATTCCATCAAAATCAGCATTACAAAACGTCACTACTTCTCTTCCGAGCCCTGACATGTGCCTACACAGTAGTTTTCTCCAACATATGGGATATCAGTGTACTCAGGACAAATTGGGTAACAACTTTTGGGTCCAATTTCTCCTGTTACCCTTGGGAAAATAAAAAAATTGGGGACTAAAAGATCATGTTTGTGGAAAAAATAAGATTTTTTTATATTCACGCTCGGGCGTTATAAACTTTAGTGAAACACCTGAGGGTTCAAAGTTCTCACCACACATCTAGATAAGTTCCTTGAGGGGTCTAGTTTCCAAAATAGTGTCAATTGTGGGGGGTTTCCACTGTTTAGGCATATCAGGGGCTCTCCAAACGCGACATGGTGTCCAATCTCGATTCCAGCCAATTTTGGTTTGAAAAAGTCAAACTGTGCTTCTTCTCTTCCAAGCTCTGCCATGCACCCAAACAGTGGTTTACCCCCACATATGGGGTATAAGCGTGCTCAGGACAAATTGCACAATAAATTTTGTGGTCTTGCTACCCTTGGGAAAATAAAAATTGGGGTGAAAAGATCATTTTTGTGGAAAAAATATGATTTTTTAATTTTACAGCTCTACGTTATAAAGTTGTGTGAAGCACTTGGGGGTTCAAAGTGCTCACCACAGATCTAGATAAGTTCCTTAGGGGGTCTAGTTTTTAAAATGGGTTCACTTGTAGGGGGTTTCCACTGTTTAGGCACATCAGGGGCTCTCCAAACGCGACATGTCATCCAATCTCGATTCCAGCCAATTTTGGTTTGAAAAAGTCAAATGGCGCTCCTTCCCTTCAGAGCTCTGCCATGCGCACAAACAGTGGTTCCCACCCACATATGGGGTATCAGCGTACTCAGAAAAAATTGGGCAACAACTTTTGTGGTGCAATTTCTCCTGTTACCCTTGGGAAAATAAAAAATTGGTGACTAAAATATCATTTTGTGGGAAAAAAATTGGATTTTTTATTTTCATGCCCGAGCATTATAAACTTCTGTGTAGCACTAAGGGGTTCAAAGTGCTCACCACAGATCTAGATAAGTTCCTTTGGGGGTCTAGTTTCCAAAATGGGGTCACTTGTGGGGGGTTTCCACTGATTAGGCACATCAGGGGCTCTGCAAACTGAACATGACATCCATCAAAGTCTGCATTCCAAAACGTCATTACTTCCTTTCTGAGCCCTGCCATGCGCCAAAACAGTTTCCCCCCCCACATATGGGGTATCAGCGTACTCAGGACAAATTGAACAACAACTTTTGGGGTCTCATTTCCTTGGGAAAAATCAAAAATTGGAGACTAAAAGCTAATTTTTGCAGAACTTTTTTTTTTTTCACACCCAGGTATTATAAACTTTAGTGAAACATTTGGGGGTTGCAAGTGCTCACAACAGATCTAGATAAGTTTCTTAGAGGGTCTAGTTTCCAAAATGGTGTAACATTTGTGGGGTTTCCACTGTTTAGGCACATCAGGGGCTCTCCAAACGCAACATGCATCCAATCTCGATTCCAGCCAATTTTGGTTTGAAAAAGTCAAATGGCGCTCCTTCCCTTCCGAGCTCTGACTTGCGCCCACACAGTGGTTTACCCCCACATATGGGGTATCAGCGTTCTCAGGACAAATTGGACAACAACTTTTGGGGTCCCATTTCCTTGGGAAAAATCAAAAATTGAGGACTAAAAACTCATTTTTGCGGAACTTTTTTTTTTTTCACACCCAGGTATTATAAACTTTAGTGAAACACTTGGGGGTTGAAAATGCTCACAACAGATGTAGTTAAGTTTCTTCGGGGGTCTAGTTTCCAAAATGGTGTAACTTTTGGGGGGTTTCCACTGTTTAGGCACATCAGGGGCTCTCCAAACGCGACATGCATCCAACCTCGATTCCAGCCAATTTTGGTTTGAAAAAGTCAAATGGCGCTCTTTCCCTTCCGAGCTCTGCCTTGCGCCCAGACAGTAGTTTAACCCCACATATGGGGCATCGGCGTACTCAGGAGAAATTGCACAACTTTGTCTGTCCATTTTCTCCTTTTACCCTTGTTAAAATAAAAAATATTGTTTGTAAATATCATTTTTGTGACTAAAAAGTTAAATGTTCATTTTTTCCTTCCACGTTGCTTCAGCTCCTGTGGAGCACCTGAAGGGTGAATAAACTTCTTGAATGTGGTTTTGAGTACCTTGAGGGGTGAAGTTTTTAGAATGGTGTCACTTTTGGGTATTTTCTGCCATATAGACCCCTCAAAGTGACTTCAAATGTAAGGTGGTCCCTAAAAAAAATGGTTTTGCTCATTTTGTTGCAAAAATGAGAAATCGCTGGTCAACTTTTAATCCTTATAATTTCCTAATAAAAAAATTTGGTTCCAAAATTGTGCTGATGTAAAGTAGACATGTGGGAAATGTTATTTAGTAACTATTTTGTGTGACATTTCTTTGTTTTAATTGAATAAAAATTAAAATTTTGAAAATTGCAAAATTTTCGCCATATTTCCATTTTTTTCATAAATAAACGCAAGTTATATCGAAGAAATTTTACCACTATCTTGAAGTACAATATGTCTTGAGAAAACAATTCTCAGAATCGCGAAGATCCGTTGAAACGGTCCAGAGTTATAACCTCATAAAGAGACAGTGGTCAGAATTGTAAAAATTGGCCCAGTCATTAACGTGCAAACCACCCTTGGGGGTTAAATAATGAAAGGAAGTGGAGATTAGAGCCATATGCAATCCCAGCAGGGTCAAAAAGGAAATCATGACCCCTTCCATACCAAGTGAAAATTAATCTGAACCAGTCAAGTTAAATGCTAAGTGGACTCCAAAGAGGACAAGCAATCTGCCAATCGCTGCGACCTTCTGATCCCAGATATCCCAAATGTCTCAGTAGGATGCGGCACACTCATGACAGAATTACCGTGGCAAAGTTAAGTTCAGGTACAGTGGGCGGCTAAGACCAGCATGTGCCAGCCATTTGAAGCAGCGAGAAGCCCTACTGGAATCCCAAGCGAATGCCCCTGTCACATTCAGAGCATAAGGTCTGGCATATGGGCTGGCGTGCCCTAAGGTTCAGTAAGGTTAAAGCATTTCACAGGCCGGCTCACAGAGAGCTTACCATGAGAACTGCTGCCTGTGACCTGCGGTAACCTTAACCCCTTTACCCCCAAGTGTGGTTCGCACGTTAATGACCGGGCCAATTTTTACAATTCAGACCACTGTCCCTTTATGAGATAATAACTCTGGAACGCTTCAATGTATCCTGGTGATTCCGACATTGTTATCTCGTGACATATTGTACTTCATGGTAGTGGTAAAATTTATTTGATATATCTTGCGTTTATTTGGGAAAAAAACAGAAATTTTGCGAAAATTTTGAAAATTTTGCAATTTTTCAACTTTGAATTTTTATGCCTTTAAATCACAGAGACATGGCACACAAAATACTTAATCAGTAACATTTCCCACATGTCTACTTTACATCAGCACAATTTCAAGTTTATTAACCCTTCAGGTGCTTCACAGGAATTTTTTGAATGTTAAAAAAATGAACATATAACTTTTTTTCACAAAAAAAAGTTATTTCAGGTCCAATTTTTTTATTTTCCCATTACGATGACAGCGATACCTTATTTATATCTTTTTTTATGTTTTGGCGCTTTTATACAATAAAAACTATTTTATATAAAAAATAATTATTTTTGCTTCACTTTATTCTGCGAGCTATCATTTTTAAATTTTTTCGCTAATGATGCTGTATGGTGGCGAGTTTTTACAGGACAAGATGACGTTTTCAACGGTTCCATGTTTATTTATATCCATCTTTTTGATCGCGTGTTATTCCACTTTTTGTTCGGCTGTATGATGATAAAGCATTTTTTTGCCTTGTTTTTTGCTTAAGGGGTTCACTAAAGGGGTTAACTAGTGGGACAGTTTTATAGGGCGGGTCGTTACGGACCCGGCGATACTAAATATGTGTACTTTTGTTTTGTTTCTTTTTATTTATATAAAGAAATTAATTTATTGGGGAATATTTATTTTTCTTTATTTAGGATTTTTTTTTTAATTATTTTTACACGTTTCTTTTTTTTTTATACTTTTTTACTTTGTCTCAGGGTGGGATATCACTATATAGTGTCAGATCGCTGATCTGACAGTTTGCACAGCACTCTATCAGATCAGCGATCTGAACGGCAGTGCAGGAGGCTTCTCAGCGCTTGCTCTCAGCAGCCACCTCCCTGCAGGACCCCGTGGCCATCTTGGATCCAGGGGCCTGCTGGGAGGTTCTTGTAACAATGCTATCATGTTGCGCTGTTCTGAGGGTCTCAGGGTAGCATGCAGCTTGCCCCCTCATTGCGCGATGCTTCCCTATGCCGCCAGAGCACTGCGATCATGTTTAATCGCAGTGTTCCAGGGGTTAATGTGCTGGGAGTGGTCCGTGACAGCTGCTGGCACATAGTGCCGGGTGTCAGCTGTGATAATCAGCTGACACCCAGACGCGATCAGCTGCGCTCACGCTGCTGCAATGACAAACGGTGATGTCCTTAACCCCTTTCTGACATCTGACATACTATCACGTCCATGGTCATACGGGCCCGGGTCACCTGGACGGGATAGTACATCAGATGTCAGAAAGGGGTTAAGGACATCACCGTTTGTCATTGCAGCCGCGTTCTCACGTGAAGCTCAGTTTGCACCGGCTGGTGTGGTGAGTGGTCACATTCCTGATGTCACCACTCACCATACCATCTGGATGTAGCAGATTTTGGGGATCATCATGGGACCTCATCATTATGGATTAACAGCGGACAGTTGAGGACTACTTTTATTTTTAGTTCACTAAATGGGTAAAAGAGGGTCAAGTTTTTTTCAATTAAACAACTTTTCTCTGTGTGTGTCTATTAGGGTTCGAGTTCACGCTGCTGCACAAGGGGAGTCTCAAACCAGCCCCGCTGCGGTCCCCCATTCATCTCCGTCCGCAGTGGAGCCTGCTCAGCAGACGTCGGTCCCAGCGTCTTGCCCATTCCAATACTGTGCAGAGACTTGCTGCTGCCACTCCTGGATCTTCTATTATAGCCAGTGCTGGAGCAGACGTCTTTGGGACAAAGTCCTGTGTTTCCCCTTCTGAGAATGCCCAGGGTAAGATCTCTCATTGTAGATCAGGGGTCACATGTTCAGGTACTGCAGCCGCTCCTATTGGTCCTCCAGGAAGGTCATGAAACTACATGTGTTTTGGAACAGTTTCTCATTGGTCCTTTTTCTGGCAGGTCCTGTAGCTGTTACTATAAAAGGGTAGCATGGCTGGGCCACCATGCGCTAGTATCAATTGCATTATGTGCTTTGTGCCAGTGTGATCATGTACGCATGTGGTTAGGGCTCGGCTGAAATAAGCCCCTAGAATACCGGCTTCTCCGGTGAGGTTTGGGTGCACGTGGTTAGGACTTGGCTGAAATAAGCCCTAGAATACCGGCTTCTCCGGTGAGATTGCTTGATTGCGTTGCTGTCTGCATGATCATGGACTGCTATCCGCACAGCAGTAATCTGTGTATCCCTGTGAGTCTAACAGGACACAATCTTTTTCTCAGCGGCTCTGTGAAGCAATAGGGTTCGCTTTATAACGCTGGTTCAGCGTCCTAGCGTTTTACTTTGCGGCTCACTGAAGTTAAGAGAGTTTGTACTTATCGCCATATAGCGCTGTGGCATTCCCGTTAGCAGCTCTGGGGATTAACAGAGTTCGCACTAACTGCCACAGCGCGCTACGGCGTTAATTTTAGCGACTCTGCGGGATAACAGAGTTCGCTACCTTCGCCATCTTACAAGCAGCGGGCTTCACCTGCACGGTGGACCCCGGGCTGCGAATGCACCTCTCTACAATATCTATTAGGTGCGTTCCGCAGACTCTAACATAATACTAGCGCCAGGGTCTGGCTAGTAAAATGGCGGACGACCAGCGTCTATAGCAGTACATCCAGCAGCTGGAGGGTAGGTTGGCGGTCCTTGAGCACACAACCTCAGCTGTGGATGTTACCGCAGTCGCTGTTTGTCCACCGCTACCTCTGCTCCGTCATTATCCCACCTCCCACTTCCAGACAAGTTTACGGGTGACAGTAAACATTGTCGGGGATTCGTGAGTCAGTGCTCTATACAGCTTGAGCTTCTGGCAACACGTTTCCCCACGGAACGGGCACAAGTGTCTTTTATTGTGTCTGTTCTGTCGGGCAGAGCATTGGAGTGGGCAACGCCGCTGTGGGAGCGCGACGATCGTGTGGTGCGGAGTGCTCCTCGGTTTTTGGAGGCTCTGAAAAAGGTGTTTTTAGGACCTCAGGTCACGCACGATACAGCACTCCAACTGCTGGCAATGTCACAGGGCTTGTCCATGGTCAGCCAGTTCTCAGTCCAATTTCGGACCTTGGCCTCTGAATTAGAGTGGCCAGATAAAGTTCTTATTCCAGTGTTCTGGAGAGGACTGGCAGACCATGTAAAGGACGCTTTGGCTACCAGGGAGATTCCTGCCACAATGGAGAAACTCATTTCTATATCTACCCGCATCGACATCCGTTTTCACGAGCGGAGGTTAGAGCAGACCCAGTGTAGGCAGAGGTTTCGGCTGACACCTACCTTTGCCAAACCTCTTGAATTTCCCGTTCGGGCGTCCGACTCCCCGGAGACAGTGGAGACTACTCCAGTGGGATCTAAGTCTCGGACCACTCGAGTATCCGTGGTCTGTAGAGTGTGTCAGCAGCCAGGACATTATGCCAACCGATGTCCCCAGCGATGAGTAAACGGTTATGTTCCATGACCATGGGTGCAGGGTCATTAGACGCTAGGGATTTTGCTCTGAAAGTGCTCCTTAAAGGGTTAATTTCTCTAGGTTCATCCACTCTTCCCGCCAAGCTTTGTGTGGACTCTGGAGCAGAGGGGAATTTTATGTCCTCCTCCTTTGCCTCTCGCCATTCCATACCGCTGGCGACGCTCGCCGAGCCAATATCGATGAGAGTATTGAATGGAGCAATCCTGCCCTCACAAATCACCCACCAGACTGTCTCACTACCTTTGTCTATGTCCCCTTCTCATCAGGAGAATATATCCCTTTTTGTTCTTCCTGAGGGAATAGATGAGGTTTTGTTGGGAATACCCTGGCTTCGCCACCACTCTCCCCATATTGAGTGGTCCTCTGGGAGAATACTGGGTTGGGGTGATCATTGCAGAGACATATCTCAGAGAGGACGTTCAGGTTTCCACCACGGAGGTACCTATAGACCTTGCTTCTCTCCCCAAGGTTTATCGGTCATACGCGGACGTATTCTCCAAAAAGGCAGCGGAGACTCTTCCGCCTCATCACCCCTATGACTGTCCTATAGACCTCTTGACTGGAACGGAGCCCCCTCGGGGAAGAGTGTATCCTCTCTCTCTTCCTGAGACGGAGGCCATGTCACAATACATCCAGGAAAATCTGGCAAGAGGGTTTATTAGGAAGTCAGTGTCACCAGCAGGGGCAGGATTTTTCTTCGTGCAGAAGAATGGAGAATTATAACCATATATAGACTATAGGGGTCTTAACGCCATTACCGTCAAGAACAAATATCCTTTGCCCCTAATATCTGAGCTCTTTGATAGGCTCCTGGGAGCAAGGGTATTTACTAAGCTGGATCTTCATGGTGCCTATAACCTTATCCGCATCCATGAGGGGGACGAATGGAAGACAGCGTTCAATACCAGAGATGGACATTACGAATACCTTGTGATGCCGTTCGGGCTCTGTAATGCTCCAGCCGTCTTCCAAGATTTCGTAAATGACATCTTCCGGGACATGCTTGCCACCTCTGTGGTAGTCTATCTGGATGACATTCTCATCTTTTCTCCAGATATGGACACCCACCAAAGAGATGTTTGCAGGGTTTTCGACCTCTTGCAGGCAAATTCCTTATATGCGAAGTTGGAGAAGTGTGTGATTGAGCAGCAGTCTCTGCCATTCCTGGCTATATCATCTCCACTCAGGGATTGGCTATGGATCCTGTCAAACTACAGGCTGTAATGGATTGGCAAGAACCCCACTCTCTTAAAGCGGTGCAGCGCTTTATGGGGTTCATTAATTACTATCGCCAATTCATTCCCCACTTCTCTACTTTGGTTGCTCCCTTGGTAGCCCTCACCAAGAAGGGAGCCAATCCCAAATTGTGGTCAGAGGAGGTCTCCAATGCCTTTACTTCAATCAAGTCCCATTTTGCTAACGCTCCTATCCTACATCATCCCGAGGTTGATAAGACTTTTATATTGGAGGTCGATGCCTCGTCCGTTGATGCTAGAGCAGTCCTTTTTCAAAAGGATGCTCAAGGTCATAAACATCCTTGCTTCTTCTTCTCCAAGACCTTCACACCAGCGGAGAGGAATTATTCCATTGGGGATAGGGTGTTGCTAGCCATGAAGTTGGCCTTTTCCGAGTGGAGACATCTCCTGGAGGGGGCTCGCTTTCCCTTTCAAGTGTTCACTGACCACAAAAATTTGGTCTATTTACAGACCGCCCAGCAGCTAAATTCCCATCAGGCCAGATGGTCCCTGTTCTTCTCCCGGTTCAATTTCACCCTCCATTTTCTCTCCGGGGAGAAGAACATTTGTGCCGATGCTCTGTCTCGCTCCGTGGTGTCCTCTGAGGAGGTGTAGGAGCCTTGGCTGATTGTCCCCACAGAGAGCCTAAGAACCGTGGCCCCGGTTTTGCTTGAGTCTGTGCCTCCAGGCAAGACTTTTGTGCCCATCAGTTTGCGACCAGGGTGGGTGGACATTTTGGGGCAAAGAGGACATCTGAGTTGCTGGCGAGGACATACTGGTGGCCTCATATGGTCCGTGACGTCAGGGAATACGTTCAGGCGTGCGTCTCCTGCGCCAAGAATAAGTCCCCTCGACAACGGCCAGCTGGGTTACTTTTCCCTTTACCTGTGGCAGACAGGCCCTGGGAGATGGTTGGGATGGATTTTGTGGTGGGCTTACCCAAGTCTCGGGGCTGCACCATCATCTGGGTGATAACGGACCACTTCTCCAAAATGGTGCACTTGGTGCCGTTACCACGGTTACCGTCTGCACGGGCCTTGGCAGCATTATTCATTAGGCTTATTTTCCGCCTTCACGGTATGCCAGACAAAATTGTCAGTGATCGAGGTCCCCAGTTTGCATCTCGGTTCTGGAGAGAGCTGTGTCGTTTACTCAGCATTGAGTTGAATCTCTCCTCTGCATACCATCCCGAGACAAATGGGTTAGTAGAGAGGGCCAACCAGACCTTGGTCACATACTTGCGACATTTTGTCTCTGCTAGGCAGGATGACTGGGCATCTTTGCTACCGTGGGCTGAGTTCGCTCTAAATAATGCTGTGGCTGACTCCACTGGACAGACCCCATTCCTCCTGAACTACGGTCAGCATCCGCGGGTACCAGTGCCCATGTCCGTGTCTTCCGCCGATTTCAGGGTGGCAGACTGGACTGTGGAGGCACGGGACATTTGGGACCGCACCCAGGATGCCATTCAGGCTTCCAAAGAGAGGATGAGGTCTTCGGCCGATGCCCATCGTCGCCCCGCTCCTACATTTGCTCCTGGTGACCTAGTGTGGCTCTCTGCCCGAAACATCAGGCTACGTGTAGAGTCCACCAAGTTGGCACCTTGCTTTCTGGGTCCTTTTAAAGTTCTTGAGCAGGTGAACCCGGTGGTTTACCGCCTAGCCCTTCCGACTTGCCTTGGTATCACCGACACCTTTCACGTGTCCTTCCTGAAACCCGTGGCCATTTCCTGGTTTTCCGAGTCATCTGCCGGGACGTCGGGTTCATCTACCGACGATCATGAGGTGAACGCCATTGTTGGGTGCAAGGTGGTATGAGGAAAAAAATTTTATTTGGTGGATTGGAGGGGTTATGGGCCTGAGGATAGGTCCTGGGAGCCTGCCAAGCATGTTCACGCTTCGCAGCTCATTGCTGCCTTTGAGCGCAGCGAGGCCCAAAGAAGGGGGCCCTAGTAGGGGGGTAATGTTAGGATTCGAGTTCCTGCTGCTGCTCAAGGGGAGTCTCGAACCAGTCCCGCTGCGGTCCCCCATTCTTCTCCGTCCGCAGTGGAGCCTGCTCAGCAGAGACGTCGGTCCCAGCGTCTTGCCCATTCCAATACTGTGCAGAGACTTGCTGCTGCCACTCCTGGATCTTCTATTATAGCCAGTGCTGGAGCAGACGTCTTTGGGACGAAGTCCTGCGTTTCCCCTTCTGAGAATGCCCAGGGTAAGATCTCATTGGAGATCAGGGGTCACATGTTCAGGTACTGCAGCAGCTCCTATTGGTCCGCCAGGAAGGTCCTGAAACTACATGTGTTTTGGTAGTTTCTCATTGGTTCTTTTTCTCGAAAGGTCCTGTAGCTGTTACTATAAAAGGGTGGCATGGCTGGGCCACCATGCGCTAGTATCAATTGCATTATGTGCTTTGCGCCAGTGTGATCATGTACGCATGTTGTTAGGGCTCGGCTGAAACAAGCCCCTAGAATACCGGCTTCTCCGGTGAGATTTGGGTGCACGTGGTTAGGGTTTGGCTGAAATAAGCCCCTAGAATACCGGCTTCTCCGGTGAGGAGATTCATGATTGCGTTGCTGTCTGCATGATCACGGACTGCTATCCGCACAGCAGTAATCTGTGTATCCCTGTGAGTCTAACAGGACACAGTTTTTTTCTCAGCGGCTCTGTGACACAACAGGGTTTGCTTTATAACGCTGGTTCAGCGCCCTAGTGTTTTACTTTGCGGCTCAGTGAAGTTAAGAGTTCGTACTTATCGCCATATAGCGCTGTGGCATTCCCGTTAGCGGCTCTGGGGATTAACAGAGTTCACACTAACTGCCACAGCGCGCTACGGTGTTTATTTTAGCGACTCTGCGGGATAACAGAGTTCGCTACCTTCGCCATCTTACTAGCAGCGGGCTTCGCCTGCACGGTGGACCCTGGGCTGCAAACGCACCTCTCTACAATATCTATTAGGTGCGTTCCGCAGACCCTAACAGTGTCTTTATTAATTTTGACTACGGGGTTGGTAATGGGGGTGTCAGAGCTTGATGTCAGCAGACATAAAACAGTTGCCATCAACCGCAAAACCATTATCCCACTTGACAACACACCAGGGCAAGTGGGAAGGGCCATGACTAAGAGCCATATTTAGCGCATCTAATGGATGCACCATTTTTGGGGCGTTTGAGGGCTGGTGTTCTTAGTCTGGGAAGGGGCCAATATCCATCCCCTTCCCAGTCTATTAATATCACTCCGCAGCTGTCTGTTTAGCCTTTGCTGGTTAGTAAATTTAGGGGGCACCCCATGTAATTTTTTTGGTCCCCTTTTATAAACTAGTAAAGGCTAAGCAAACAGATGTGAGCTATTATGAGGCTGGGAATCGTTATGTATAATGTATATTGGCACCTTATCAGGATATTAACACCAGCCCCCAGCTGTCGGCTTTCCCTCAGCTGGTTAGGAAAATTAAGGGGAACTACAAAGTTTTATTTTTAAATTATTTTAGTAAGTGTGATACACAGATGGCTGATGCTGACTACAACAGTCATGAGCATCGCCTGGTCTCGCTGATCGCAGGGAGACCAGGCGACGATGATGAAACTTGTAGTTAGCGCTATTAACAGGTGCCATATAGAGTTGAGTGAAACAGGTCGGTCTGATTCAAAAATCACCGACCTTCGCCAAAGTCTGCTTTCGCC
Source organism: Oophaga sylvatica (assembly GCA_033576555.1). NCBI lineage: Eukaryota > Metazoa > Chordata > Amphibia > Anura > Dendrobatidae > Oophaga > Oophaga sylvatica. The sequence continues at coordinate 148,466,194 of JARQOD010000008.1, read as the reverse complement.
GAGCGAAACCCGACCATAGCGTGAGGTCGGCCATGCGGTCGTCGACCCGAGCGCCAAAGTCGGTTTTCCCATAATGCTTGCAGGCGCCTTTTCTCAGCCAAGGAGCAAGGACGTACACTGTGGGCAATGAGATGACATGGGCAGCAGCCACCACCATCTTAGAGAAGGGCATTGCAGTGATTGGCTTGCTTTGTGTGGCGTCACAGTGGCTATAAAAGCCCTCACCGCCGACCGCCATTTTACTTCTGCCGATCTTAGCGTACGGAAAGGTTGCTGACGCTGTTTATCAGTAGGGAGTTAGGCAGGAAAGAAAAGTTATTCTGTGCTTGTGCTGATAGCAATTGTGCAGTACAGTTAGTGTGCAGTGACAGGGAGGATTTTGTTTTGTGCGGCAGAGCTGGTTATTAGGCTGCCTGCCAGTGACAAGAGAGTATTTTCTTGTGTGCAGCAGCAGAGCTGATTATTAGGCTGCCTGCTAGCTGTATTGCTGTGTGTACACTGCTGTGCAGAGTGCTTTTTACACAGCACCTACACAGCACTAATACTTTTCTTTTTTTCTGCAGTTACCGGGCGTTCATTTTTTCCCCCACCGTATAGAACTGTACGCTCCTCACACACTACCGTGTACCGGCTGGTATCACGGACAAATACATGCTGACTATCTGTGTGTGACTCCGTAAATATATACGGAGATTTCAATTTTCCCCTATACTATAGACAGCTGGTATCTTCAGATACAGTACCTTTTTTCTGCCTTTTGTATTACAGTCAAATCAATACTGAGTGAGCGTCTGTGTGTAACTCCGGAAATATATACGGAGATTTAAATTTTCCCCAAAACCGTATACAGCTGGTATCTTCTGATACAGTACAGTTTTTCTGCCATCTGTATTACGGTCAAATTCATACTGAGAGCGTCTGTGTGTGACTCCGGAAATATATACGGAGATTTAAATTGTCCCCAAAACCGTATACAGCTGGTATCTTCTGATACAGTACCATTTTTCTGCCTTCTGTATTATGGTCAAATCCATACTGAGAGAGCGTCTGTGTGCTACTCTGGAAATATATACTGAGATTTACAATTACCCCAACACTGTATATGCCTGGTATCTTCGGATACATTAGCCTTTTTTGCTTTTTATATTCTGGTCTACTCCATACTGAGCCTGTGAGCATCTGTGTGTTACTCCGGAAATATATACGGAGATTTAAAATTACCCCAACACTGTATACAGCTCTATGCTTCTGATTTTTTTAATTTTAATCCCTTTGTGGCGTTGTTGATATATTCTGGTGTAAATCCAACAGCTGAGTCGTTGAAGTGACATGTGTCTGACTCTGGAAATATATACGGAGATTTAAAATTACCCCAACACTGTATACAGCTGTATGCTTCTGTACAGTACCCTTTTTCGCTTTTTATATTCTGGTGTCAATCCATACTGAGCTTGTGAGGTCTGTGTCTTACTCCTGGAAATTATAAGGAGATTTAAAATTACCCAACACTGTATACAGCTGTACACTTCTGATACAGTACCCTTTTTCTGCTTTTTATATTCTGGTCTAATCCATACTGAGACTTGTGAGCGTCTGTGTGTTACTCCAGAAATATAAGGTATCCTGTAACACGTACCATTTACACTTACTTTATTCTGTCATCCATACTGACCTGAGCGTACTGTGTTTACTCAAAACTAACGGATATTACAAATTCCTTACTGTATACACCTGATCTGATACATACCTTTTTTCAGCTTTTTATATTCTGGTGTAATCCATACTGAGCCTGTGAGAGTCTGTGTCTGACTCTGGAAATATATACGGAGATTTAAAATTACCATGACACTGTAGAAAAATATTTAGAATTGAGAGTCCTCAGTGGTTGATACCTTTTAATGGCTAACTGAAAAGATGATAACAAATTGCAAGCTTTCGAGACTACTTAGGTCTCTTCATCAGGCAAAGACTAAAACAAAAACTGAAGAATCACATATTTATACACAACACAGCACAGAAATAATACAATAGGTAAGACAAGTGATGTGAAGCAGAACTCTCCACAAGGAGAAACCTTACCCCTTAGACCCTAGTCCAGAGCATCTCATCCAGCCAAATCAGATCTCTCCTTCTTTGCACTGACGAGGACCAATAGTCCAAAACACCGTGTCTGCAAATGGAGATACTGATTTGGCTTTTATCCTAAGTCATATTACAAGACTCGTTAAAGGGTTGATTGTGACTTGTAGGATCGCTACTTCCATTAGGTGGCGCTATTGAGTACAAGTCCTCTCTTTTTTTTTGAAGAGGCAATTTGCATATTAAATTTCCCAGAGGAGCATTGCATGGCGAATAAGCCTCCTTACCTCGACACGCCAGAGCTGGTATGTCACTCTCCACAAGGAGAAACCTTACCCTTAGACCCTAGTCCAGAGCCTCTCATCCAGCCAAATCAGATCTCTCCTACTTTGCACTGACGAGGACCAATAGTCCGAAACACCGTGTCTGCAAATGGAGATACTGATTTGGCTTTTATCCTAAGTCATATTACAAGACTCGTTAAAGGGTTGATTGTGACTTGTAGGATCGCTACTTCCAATAGGTGGCGCTATTGAGTACAAGTCCTCTCTTTTTTTTTGAAGAGGCAATTTGCATGCAAAATTCCAGGACATTTGTAGTTTTCCAAACTGGAGGCTGTGGACGGCAAACACATTGGGATTATGAAACCTACTGGAAGTGGATCTGAGTATTTCAATTGCAAAAAATACTTTTTGATTGTTCTCATGGCGATTGCAGATGCTGACTGTTGATTTGTCGCCGTGGATGTTGGCTCATTTGGACGAGCAAATGACTCTCAGACTTTCAAAGACTCTGACATGGGCCAACGTTTGTATGGGAATAATTTAAATTTTCCAACGCCACGACCTCTGAAGGACCGCCTATGTCTTTTGTTGTGGCTGTGGATGAGGCGTTTCAAATGTGTGCCAACCTCTTAAAATCGTACTCGAGTCAGGACTTGAATCACACAAAAAGGATTTTCAACTATAGATTGACAAAGGCACGAAGAACTGTGGAGTGTGCCTTTGGTGTGCTGGCATCAAAATGGCGCATTTTGGGAACACACATCAATCTAAAAACTGAGACAATTGATGAGGTAGTGAAAGTGTGTGTTGTTCTGCACAATTATATCCTGGTGAAAGAGCGACAACACTTAGAACTTGATGAACCTGTTGCTACCACATTGCGGGATTACCAAGATCAACCTCTGAGGACTACAGTGGATGTTATCCAAATGTGGGATAACTTTGCTGCTTACTTTATTTCTGATATTGGATGTGTGGCATGGCAAGACGAAATGGTTTAACCCGCTTGTAAATGTACCTGTATTGTTTGCTGACTTTAATAATAATAACACCTTCACTGTAACACCCGTTATACAATACACACATGTGTGCGTTTTCAAATAAAGAAATAAACACAGTGATTGTGAAAACAAAATAATTTTTATTAACAACAATAAACACATTTTAACTTAACAAAAATAGAAAGCAATAAATAAAAATGGGGGTTTAGGATCTGGGTCGGTTCGAGGGTGTGACATTGTGGAACTGGGGGGTTGTCAGGCTGGGATGATTGGGTAGGAGTGGGTGAGGATGTAGTTTCAGGGGAAGTGGCAGCAAAATGGAGGATTGGGGAAGAAAACACATTAGGTGTGGAATACAAATTGGAAGGGATAGAAGGGATAGACACATTGGAATGGAGAGACACAAAGGAAGGTGTAGACAGATTTGATATCAGAGACACATTGGGAGGGGATGGTGGAGGGAATTTTTTTTTAAACATTTTCCCTTGTTTTTGGTGCTGAGTGGGCCCCTTTTTTATGTTCTCTCAGCATTTTTTGTTTTCCATAGGTGCTGCAATTGGCGGCGTGATGGGTGCTGCATGGTGCAGGGGTGCTGCCCTTGGCTGCGTGGTGGGTGCTGCAAGCTGGAGGGGTGATGCACTCGGCTGCGTGGTGGGTGCTGCAAGCTGAAGGGGTGCTGTACTCGGCTGCGTGGTGGGTGCTGCAAGCTGGATGGGTGCGGCACTCTGCTGCGTGGTGGATGCTGCAAGCTGGAGGGGTGCTGTACTTGGCTGCGTGGTGGGTGCTGCAAGCTGGAGGGGTGCTGCACTCGGCTGCATGGTGTAGTTGGGACCTGTACGAGGATAGTTGAGCAGGCTCTTGCTGCCATGTAGGAAACTAATTGTGTGGCAGCTGGTGAAATCTTGACTGCAGTTGGGACTGCTGCATGGCCTCGGTGTAAGCGGCCTGACATGCCTTCATTACATACAGCTGGAGGTCAGGCGGCAGGTTTTCCGACACGCCCCACTCTATTGCGGAAAAAAAGTTTCACCAGTCTCTGAAGATCGGCTTCCAGACGGTCAAGGCGTTTGTGGACTTCCTGGAAAAGTCTGTTCACCTGAGTGAACCCACTTTCCAGTCTTTCCACAACCGCCCTCATCCCATCCTGGAAGATCGAGCTTAAATGAATAAACTCGGGCATGATTGACCTCTACCAGGCCCTCTGCTGATGGCGAGAAGACACAACAAAACCAGTGGCAGAGGGCTGGGAGAGGGGAAAACCTGATGGACCGGCTACCTGTTCCCAAGCCTGTGAAGCCTGCCTGGTTGCTGCATCACTTATGTATGATTGGGACTATTCGCTGGCTGTTCGATTCAGGGCTGCTCCAACTGAGGGCGATCCAGGTTGTATGGTGCTGCTCCAGGTTCTGTGTGGAAAATAAATGAAAAGCATTACTAAAAAATATTAAATAGTTTAGATAATAGTAACACAACACAAAAGATACTCACGTTCACTGAGCAACCGCAGGCCTCAGAAAAGACAGCAGACGATAGTATTTATATTTTGAGACCTTTCGAGCAGCACCACTTCGAACACGAATCTCCTCTCTCATATCCTTATTAAAGCAATCCTCATGGAACGCAAACGGACTTTTACTCTCTTCACTGTGAATGACTAGAAAAAATAAACAAATTAAAAAAAAGGCACCTAGATTAACATGAAATCAGATGCATCATACCACATTGCAATACTTATGAAAATCCTTTCTGGCTTGTGGGGTGGCATGGTCCCAATCATCCAAAAGCGATCTGACCACTTCTACCCAGATTTGTTGAATCATTCCTGAGTTGGAATTGTGACGATCACGGGTGTCCCACAATGCTACTAGCTCTTTCACAAGAGGAATGAGCTTGTCATTGTCAATCTCGGGTTTGCAATCCTCATGTTGTGGAACCTATAGATAAAAAGACAAAACTGAAACCAAATTCAAGTACAACTCTGATAAATTAAAAGACTACTTACACGCTGTCTTTCCTCCTCAGGAACATGAGCCAAAGACTCTGGGAAGATTCATTTCCACTTGACTGCTCCTGCTCTTCCAGGACTGTTAGGTTCCTGTAAAGAAAATGCATGATTACAACATGTCTGTTGACCGTCAATACATACCAAACAGTATGTCAAACATTATGGGATGCATTATATTACAGTCTGCCTATGGGGGGCTGCCTTATATTAGAGTCTGCCTGGGAGTGACTGCATTATATTAGAGTCTGTCTAGGGGGGCTGCCTTATATTAGAGTCGACTTGGGGGTGCATTATATTAGTCTGCCTATGGGGGGCTGCCTTATATTTGAGTCTGCCTGGGGTGCATTATATTACAGTCTGCCTATGGGGGGTGCATTATATTAGAGTCTGCCTAATATGGGGGCTGCCTTATATTAGAGTCTACCTATGGGGGGGCTGCCTTATATTACAGACTGCCTATGGGGGGCTGCATTATACTATAGAGTCTGCTTATGGGGGGCTGCATCATACTATAGAGTCTGTCTATAGTGGGACTGCATTATACTGTGGAGTCTGCCTATGGGGAGCTGCAATATAATATATAGAGTCTGCCTGGGGGGGTGCATTTATGCTATTTAGAGTTTGCCTATGGGGAATGCATTATACTATATTGAGGACTATCTGGTGCATTATACTATATGGAGGCTATCTAGGGGGCCATCATACAGTGTGGAGGCTACATTGAGGGGGCCATCATACAATTTGGAACCATCAAAAAATTTGGGGGATACTAAGGGGTCAGTATATATACAGTGAGGGGCCATTATACTGTGTATAGGGGAGCTGTACAGGGGGAAGACTCGAAACATTATTAAATGTAAAGTGGGCACTTATAGAGGAACTCAGGTTACTGTGACTGTCAAAGGGACACACAGGGCACTATTACTTTCTAGGGGACAAAATGTGGGCACTGTTTTCTATGACACTTGCACCCGGCATTACTATATTCTGGAGGGTTGCTTTAGAATTTAAAGGGCACACAGTACCTCACAGCAGGGCAGAAATAGGGACATATACAGCAGCAGCCCTCAGTAATGGGGTATCAGCAGGATGAGGAGTTTTTGCAGATTGGTAATAGATGGTGACGGTGCTGAAAATGTGAAAAGTGAAATGTGTTTTTCTTGCAATCTCTGCAGCTGAGTCCTGGCTGGAAAAAGTTGTCATGTGATTCTGGGCCAGATGGAAAAGACGTGAAGAGTGAACGATTCCATCAGAAAGAACGTAGTCAGCGGTAAGTCATCATCTATAACTGTGCTGTAATCACTTATATGTTTTGTAGGACTGGAATCTACCACTGACCATATGGCTGTAATATCATTGTTGGTCTTTATATAGAGATTATTTTCAGTAACAGCGCAGTCATCTCATACATACAGTGGCGTACCACCAATGGCGGCAGGCCATGCGACTGCTATGGGGCCCTGAGGAGGGAGGGGGCCCGCCAGAGTCGGACTGCAATGGCTGTGCTAGGGGCTGTGCCGGGGCCTGGAGGTCGAGGGGGGCCCCTGCAGGGCGGCTAATAATGAGGGCAATCTGGCCTGTTTATCTGGCCCGAGGCTCAGGGGGACCCCTGGCCAGATTGCCCTCACGTGCTCCAGGCAGGGAGCGATCCGTCCTACTTCCTGGCAGGCACGCACTTCCTGTCTTACACAGCAGTCAGCAGCGCAGCTGGATGACATCCTCATTCAGCGCGTGGCTGAAGGCGACGGTGATGCTGCAGTGGGAGAGTGTGGGGAGAGGTGAGAAATGCCGTGTGTGGCTGCGGAAGAGCTTGCGGTGTGTGTGTACAGAGATGAGTGATGATGTGTGTGTGCATGCGTAGTGCTGCGGGGGAACGTGCAGAGAGGTGAATGGTGCTGTGTGTGTCTATGTATGTGTAGCTGGTAATGATGGGGGAGGTGGAGGAGAGGGCAATGAGGGGGAGAAGGCAATGATGGTTGATGGGGAGAAGGCAATGATGAGGTGACGGAGAGGGCAATGATGGGGTGGGGGTAGAAAGCAGTGATGGAGGTAGTGGAAAGGATAATGATGCGGGTGGTGGAAAGGACAATAATGAAGGTTGTGGGGGAGGAGGAAATGATGGAGGTGGTGGAATGGACAATGATGGGAAGGTAGGGGAAAAGTCAATGATGGAGGAGGTGGAAAGAACAATGGTGGTTGTGGAAAGTGCAATGATGGGGATGAGGAAATGATAGAGGTGGTGGAATGGGCAATAATGGTGGTGGTGGGGGAGAAGGCAATCATAGTGGCAGTGGAAAGGACAATGATCAGGTGGTGGGGAAGGAGGCAATGATGGAGGTGGTGGGTGAGAAGGCAATGATGAAGATTGTGGAAAGGGCAATGATGGGAATGGTGGCGGAGAAGGCAATGATGAGGTGGTGCGGGAGAAAGCAATGATGGAGGTGGTGGAGGAAAAGGCAATGATGGTGATGGTGGAAAGGGCAATAATTGGGGTGTGTGAATGGGCTATGACGGGGTGGTAGTGGAAAGGACAATGATGGTGGAAAGGGCAAAGATGGGATGGTGGGGAGGAGGAAATGATGGAGGTTGGTGGAATGGGCAATGATGGAGGTGGTGGAAAGAGCAATTATGGGTGGTGATGGTGGAGAAGGCAATGATGGAGATGGTGGAGAAGGCAATGATAGAGGTGGTGAAGAGGTCAATGATGGGGTGGGGAGAGGACAATAATGGGAAGCAGGGAGGACAATGAGGGGAATTGAGATGGGAGGAAGAGGGATTTATAATGGATTTAGGAACGGCGAGGTGGAGGAAGACATTATTAGTCCTTAGTATATAGTGTATTCACTTATTATACATAGCACAGCCACTTAGTATATAGTGTACTCACTTATTATGTATAGCATAGTCCCTTAGTATATAGTGTACTCGCTTATTATGTATAGCGCCATCCCTCAGTATATAGTGTAGTCACTTTTTATGTATAGCACAGTCCCTTGGTATATAGTGTACTCAGTTATTATGTATAACACCATCCTTAGTTACATAGTTTACTCTTTTATTATGTATAATACCATCCCTTATTATGTACCATCCTCTGTAGTTATACAGCTCTGGCAAAAATTAAGAGACCACTGCGAAATTTTCAGTTTGTCTGATTTTTCTCTTTAGGGCTCATACTCACTTGAGCCGAAAATGGATGATTTTCAGCTGATAAAAAATCGGATTCAAATCGGACCAATGTTATTCAATAGGTGACATCTCATTTGCGATTTTTTTCTCAGCCGAAATCGGTGTGAGAAAAAAATCGCAGCATGCTGCGATTTGATGCGATTTTGGAATGATAATCGCCAATGCAAGTCAATGGGTGCGAGAAATCGGCCGATTTATACGCACTGGAGTCCTTTGAAAAGCCGGCAATTCATCCCCGGCTACTGTAAAATCACACTGACAGCTCACAAAACACTAGATACATACACATAGAATACTTTATATATATATATATATATATATATATACATATACACATGTCATTGTGACACATATATATATATTTATAGTTCATACACTTCTACATAGTATAATAACCGTTAATTCAATTGCCGGCTTTTGTGAAATCACAGAACCCGACATGAAATGACACATGGTTTACATACAGTTAAAACCATGTCATTTCATGTAGTTTGATATATGGTTTTCACTAAGGCTGCTTTCACACATCAGGTTTTTTGAATCAGGCGCGATCCGGCGTGTTTTTAAAAAAACGGATCCAGTACCGGATGCGTTTTTTTAGCATTGACTAACATTAGCGCCGGATCGCGCCTGATGTCACTGCGTTGCATCCGTTTTTGGCCGGATCCGTCGGAATTGTACATTCCGGCGGCCGGACAAGACGCTTGCTGCAACGTTTTTTTTTTTTTCCGGAGGCGCCTGACAGTGCCTGAATCGGCACTTCAGTAGAGAGGACGAAAGGCTAGCACTCAATATCATAATAGTTGGTGCAGGTGAACGAGATCAGAAACCTCCAAAAACCATATGTCAAAATAACACCGCACTCCTTGTAAATATGCTTCAAAAGTGGAAATCTTTATTGAACGTGCCTCATATGGAAAAGCGACAAGCAATTTAACGTTTCGGCCACAGCCTGGCCTTGATCACAATATCGCTGCAATAAACAGAATAAAATGTATATTATATCATATACAGTGTTCAAACAAATCAAAATTATATACAATATATACAAAATTTATATACATAGTCTATGTCAAGTTTATATGTCTAGATATCATAAGTATGCATTTGGACATCATGGGTAATCTGGACATCACACGAGACTGAGAAGGTCTCGACGGATCAGGCAAAAAACCTGATCAGTTGCATCAGTTTTTTAAAAACAGCGCCGGATCCGTCCTATCAGGCATAGGACGGATTATGCCTGATTCAAAAAAACTGATGTGTGAAAGTAGCCTTACAATTACATGTGTGGCTGTGTGCAAAATTTCACACATGTAAGGGTTAATTAAAGGTGTAAATTCGTTGAAAAAAAATGCGTGGGCTCCCGCCCTATTTTCTCAACCAGACAGACAAAGCAAGCGAGTGGGGGCAGATAATAATAGCCCAGGGAGGGTGCATTTATTTAGTGCCCCCCTGGCTACTAACATTTGCCCCCAGACACCCCAGAAAAGGCAAATCTATAATTAGATTCGCCCTTTCTGGCACTTTGCCCGTCTATTCCCATTGCCCTGTAGCGGTGGCGAATGGGTTAATAATGGGTTAAAGCCACCTTGCTGTTGAAAGGTGACTGTAAGCCAGGTTAATAATTGAGAGTTGTCAATTTGACAACTCTCAACTATTAATACTATTGTATGAAAGGAAAAAAAACACACACATTAATTATTAATCCTTTTAATGAAATAAAGACACAGTTTTGGACCATATTTTATTGCTCAGCTGTAATCCCCTGAATGAATCAGTTCCTCTCCCGGCGACAGGAGAGGAAGTGTGTTATGATTTGGTAGCTGAGGAGAGCAGGCAAAAACGGCAATACACCAGAGAGGTTGGAATCTACTGGATTGCAGTACCCTGACTAACCACCACAACTAAAGGCAGCCGTGGAGCGTTCCTACGTTGGTCCTAGACGCCTCGTCACAGCCTGAGAGGTTAACTACACCTAAAGATAGAAAGAGGAAAGCTATCTGCCCCGGAGCAGATCCCCAAAGAACATAGGAAGCCCCCAAACATGTAATGGCGGTTAGACAAGAGGAAATACAGACACAGACAGAAAATAGTATGAGCAAACGTTGGGGCCCAATCTGCCTAGACAGAAAAGGATAGGAAGGACACTTACTGCAATCCAAAAAAAACCCTAAAAAATACCAACTCCACTAATTGCAAAAACACCTGAGATCACACGACCACTACCACCTAAATTAGTTCTCTGGTGTAAAAAAACTAAGCCGCAGCCACTGAAAAAACTGGAAAAGGCAAATGAACAAATAACAGTGGCTCCAGAAGAACTGAGGGGAGCCCAAGCCCCCCCGGGGGGGGGAACCTGGCTAACCTCACAGAAATGCAGAGAAATATGCAAATGGTAGGCACAAAAACAAAAAACAGAAAATTTCTTAACTGAGAGCAGGAGAAGAGGCAAGACTCAGTAAGCTTCCAAGTGAACCAGGAACCACAGGTGAGACAAGAACAATTGATCACCGGCAACCATGATGGGAGGGAACCTCCCTTATATAAGACCAGTCTGTAACTTCTGATTGCCAATCCTCATTGAATGGTTCAGTACTGTTTGTAACCACCAGAGGGAGCTTCTGCTCAGAATTCAGTTCTAACGCATTCACAACAGTACCCCCCCTTGAGGAGGGGTCACCGAACCCTCATTTGGGCAACCAGGTCGGTCAGGATGAGCTCTGTGATACGCACGGATCAGTCTCCTAGCATGGATGTCCGAAGCAAACACCCAAGAATTGTCCTCCTGACCATAACCTCTCCACTTAACCAAATACTGGAGTTTCCGTCTAGAAAAACGAGAATCCAATATTTTCTCAACCACATACTCCAGATTGCCCTCAACCAAAACAGGGTCAGGAGGCGCAGCGATAGGAACCACTGGCTCGACAAACCTCTTCAATAAGGACTTGTGGAACACGTTATGGATCTTAAATGTCCCTGGAAGAAGTAAACAAAAGGAAACAGGATTAAGAATCTCCATGATCTTATAAGGTCCAATGAACCTAGGCTTAAACTTAGGAGATGCAACTCTCATAGGGATATTTCTTGAGGACAATTAGACCAAGTCCCCCACTTCAAACCGAGGACCATCAGTCCTATGCCGGTTGGCAAACCGCTGGGCCCTCTCCTGAGAGAGGGACAACCTCTCCACTACCTGGTCCCAAATCTGCTGCATACGCTCCACAACAGAGTCAACACCTGGACAGACAGAAGCCTCCGTCTGTCCCGAAGAAAATCGAGGGTGAAACCCAAAATTGCAGAAAAATGGAGACATCAAAGTGACAGAGCTAGCCCTATTATTAAGAGCAAACTCAGCCAAAGGCAAAAAAGACACAAAGTCATCTTGATCAGCAGACACAAAGCATCTCAGATAAGTCTCCAATGTCTGGTTTGTTCTCTCAGTTTGTCCATTGGTCTGAGGATGAAAAGCAGAGGAGAAAGACAATTGAACATCAAATTTAGAACAAAAAGTCCTCCAAAATCTGGAAACAAACTGGTCTCCTCTGTCAGACACAATGTTCTCAGGAATGCCGGGTAACCGAACCACGTGCTGAAGGAACAAAGGCACCAATTTGGAGGAGGAAGGCAACTTAGATAATGGCACAAGATGTATCATTTTGGAAAACCTATCACAAATCACCCAGATAACAGTCATTCTCTGAGAAACAGGGAGGTCGGAAATGAAATCCATAGAGATATGGGTCCATGGTGTCTTGGGCACAGGCAATGGCATCAACAAACCAC
>JARQOD010000008.1:148368265-148453747 GCA_033576555.1 Oophaga sylvatica | reverse complement strand
TAAACCCCCGATTGCCAATCGTCCACAGCTGGATCCTCAGTTGAAGGGCCTCTGTCAATCAAGGTGGCTTCATTAATATCAACAGCCACCAGAAGGAGCCCCAACTCAGAATCCAGCGCATTCACAACTATGTAAGTGTGCCAGGTTAGGCAGCTACCACATTAACTCCTTTTTACATGTTTGTGAATATAAATAACATATATATACTATAATTATCAAAAGTTAAGACACATATTCATGCAAAGGTTTTCCTTATTCTTATTAGAATGTGCACATTGTAGATTCGGATGGCAGAAAATCCATGAAGGAACACACTGGAGGCAAGGAGTAAATAAACACTCGTGAAATTAACCAGAATACGTGTTATACACCAAGTTCCAAATTATTATGCAAATTAAATTTTTCTCTGATTTTCCTAAGAGGTCGGTGCAAATGACAGTCTAATAAAAGTCATCACCGTTAGAGTATACATCGAATTTTATTGAAGAAACCTCCCAATGATAACAGTATAATCTCAAAATGACTAAAACTCACAATGCACTGTTCCAAATTATTAGGCACAGTAGAATTTCAACACATTTGATGTGTTTTAAAGAACTGAAAATGCTCATTTGTGGAATTTGCAGCATTTAGGAGGTCATATTCACTGAACAAAAAAAGCTATTTAACTCCAAAACATCCTAACAGGCCAAGTTACATGTTAACCTAGGGAACCCTTTTTTGATATCACCTTCACAATTCTTGCATCCATTGAACTTGTGAGTTTTTGGAGAGTTTCTGTTTGTATTTCTTAGCATGAAGTCAGAATAGCCTCCCAGAGCTGCTGTTTTGATGTGAACTGCCTCCCACCCTCACAGATCTTTTGCTTGATGATACTCCAAAGGTTCTCTATAGGATTGAGGTCAGGGAAGATGGTGGCCACACCATGAGTTTTATCTGCTTTTATGCCCATAGCAGCCAATGACTCGAGGTATTCTTTGCAGCATGAGATGGTGCATTGTCATGCATGAAGATGATTTTGCTCCTGAAGGCACGTTTCTGCTTTTTATACCATGGAAGAAAGTTGTCAGTCAGAAACTCTATATACTTTGCAGAGGTCATTTTCACACCTTCAGTAACCTTAAAGGGCCCTACCAGCTGTTTTCCCATGATCCGGCCCAAAACATGACTCCTCCACCTCCTTGCTGACGTCGCAGCCTTGTTGGCACATGTGGCCATCCACCAACCATCCACTACTCCATCCATCTGACCATCCAGGGTTGCTCGACACTCATCAGTAAACAAGACTGTTTGAAAATTAGTCTTCATGTATGTCTGGGCTCACTGCAACCGTTTCTGCTTGTGAGCACTGTTTAGGGGTGGCCGAATAGTAGGTTTATGCACCACAGCAGGATCCTACACCTTGAGGTTCGGGGACTCCAGAGGCACCAGCAGCTTCAAATATCTGTTTGCTGGTTTGCAATGGCTTTTTAAGCAGCTGCTCTCTTAATCCGATGAACTTTCCTGGCCAAAACCTTCCTCATTCTGCCTTTATCAGCACGAACAGTCTGTGCTCAGAATCAGCCACAAATCTCTTAACAGAAACGATGATCACTCTTAAGTTTTCTGGAAATATCAAATGTTTTCATCCCTTGACCAAGGCATTCCCACTATTTGATGCTTTTCAGCAGCAGAGAGATCCTTTTTCTTTCTCATGTTACTTGAAAACTCTGGCCTGCTTAATAGTGTGGAACATCCAGTTTTCTTTTATTGGGCTCACATGGCAAACTAATTATTACCGGTGTCTGAGATTGTTTTCAGTGATCCAAAGAATCCTGAGACACAATACCATCAATGGGTTTCATTTACAAAAAAAACCCGCTATGACACTTAAAACCAATTTGCATAATAATTTGGAACATGGTGTACGTTAGCTTCCTTACACATCCCCCTTTTATTGTGATGACAGATTTACACCCCTTGGCATTCTCTCAAGAAGATTCATCAGGTAGTCATCTAGAATTGTTTTCCAACTGTCTTGAAAGAGTTCCCAGAGGTGTAGTGCACTTGCTTCCTGCTTTGCTTTCATTTTCCGGTCCAAATTATTTAAATCCATCTCAATTGCGTTGAGGTCAGATGACTATGGAGGCTATGTTAGCTGACGCAGCACTCCATCCCTCTCCTTCATGGTCTTATAGCCTTACATAGCTTGGAGGTGGTATTGGATTATTGCCTTGTTGCATCATAAATGATGGTCCCACTAAGTGCAAGCCAGATGGGATGGCATTGAAAAATGCTCTGATAACCATACTCGCTAAGTATGCTTTAAATTTAGAATTAATCACCAACAGTGTTAACAGCAAAGTATCCCAACAGTATCACATTGCACCTTCATGGTGAGTACCAAAAAAGTACATATTATCCATTCACCTTTTTTGCCTTTCACAAAAGACATCTCAAACAAATCTCAAACTTTTACTAACTGACCACAGTACAGTTTTCCACTAATTTAATGTCCAGTCCTTCTGTTTCTTGGTTCAAACAAGTCTCTTCTTCTTGGTTGTGGTCTTCAGTAGAGGCTTATTTGCAGCAATTTGACCAGACAGGCCTGCTTCTTAAGGTACTGCCACACTAAGCAATCACGCTAGTGATCTCGTTAAAAGTCGCATACTAATGAGATTGCTAGCGGATTGTTTAACATCGCTAGTAGCTGCCTAATTTAGCGATGTCGTTAAGGACGCTATCGCGGTTAGCGATCTCCTTAACGACTTTGGCGGTACAAAAACACCGCACATCGCTAAAAAAAAGGTGCCACACTCAGCGATATATGCTCACCAGCGGGACGCCAACGATAAAAATCGGTCCAGAACGCTGTGAACGATGGACGAGATCACAGCAGGGGCACAGCAGGGGCCACGTCGTTGCTGCATGCCACACACACGGCGTCACTAACGAGATCGCTAAATAGTGACTTATTTTAGCGATCTCGTTAGCGACGCTGTTTAGTGTGGCATACCCTTAAGTTTCCTCTGGACAGTTGATGCTGATGTGTGTCTGATGTCTGGGCATCGTTAATAAAGGCTATTGTCTGTTTTACTCTCAAGTTCTGGCTTTAAGACTGGTAACTCTGATAAACTTATTCTCTGCAGCAGAGATGATTCTGGTCTTCCTTTCCAGGGGCAGTCTCAATAAGAGCCAATTATATCACAGCGATTTATGGTTTCTTTAGTGCACTTGAGAATACCTTCAAGATTCTAGCAATTTTCTGGATTGACTGACGCTTACGTCTTAATGTAATGATGGACTGTTGTTCTCTTTAATTATTTTGCAATGGAGCTCAGCATAGTATGGAGCTATGTACCAATGGCGCCTCTGCATAACACACCTGATGGTACTCCTTGTTTCCACATGATCCTTAGTAGTTTTACTGCTGTTAGGGTCTGTGGAACGCACCAAATATATGATGTGGAGAGGTGCGTTCGCAGCCCGGGTCCACCGTGCAGGCGGAGCCTGCTTCTAGTAAAATGGCGCAAGAAGCGAACTCTGTTATCCCGCAGAGTCGCCAAAATAAACGCCGTAACGCACTGTGGCAATATGTGCGAACTCTGTTATTCCACAGAGCCGCTAGAAGGAGTGCCGCAGCGCTATATGGCGATGTGTGCGAACTCACTTAACACAACTGAGTCGCAAGATAAACCGCTAGGGCGCTGTCTAGCGTTGAAAGCGAACCCTGTTATGTCACAGAGCTGCTGAGACAAACTTCTGTGTCCTGTCAGGCACCCAGGTACACAGTTGACTGCTAAGTGAACATAGAACGTGATCATGCGCTAATGTCCTCGCGGAGTCACCCGCAATCTATGGCGTCTGAACGCCAGGCCCTGAATACGGCAATCAAACTCCTCACCGGTTATGCCGGTAATCTAAGGCATCTAGGACACCGACCCTGACCAGCTAGCATACCAAACTCCTCACCGATTAAGTCATGGCCAAAAGTTTTGAGAATGACACAAATATTAATTTTTACAAAGTCTACTGCTTCACTTTTTCTAATGGCAATTTGCATATACTCCAGAATGTTATAAAGAGTGATCAGCTTAACCCCTTAATGACCAAGCCATTTTGTAGGTTAAAGACCAGGCCAATTTTTACAATTCTGACCACTGTCTCTTTATGAGGTTATAACTCTGGAACGCTTCTACGGATCTTGGCGATTCTGAGATTGTTTTCTCGTGACATATTGTACTTCATGATAGTGGTAAAATTTCTTCAATATAACTTGCGTTTTTTTATGAAAAAAATGGAAATATGGCAAAAATTTTGAAAATTTTGCAATTTTCAAACTTTTAATTTTTATGCCATTAAATCAGAGAGATATGTCACAAAAATTAGTTAATAAATAACATTTCCACATGTCTACTTTACATCAGCACAATTTGGAACCAACATTTTTTTTTGTTACGAAGTTATAAGTGTTAAAAGTTGACCAGCAATTTCTCATTTTTCCAACAAAATTTACAAAACCATTTTTTTAGGGACCACCTCACATTTGAAGTGAATTTGAGGGGTCAATATGACAGAAAATACCCAAAAGTGACACCATTCTAAAAACTGCACCCCTCAACGTGTTCAAAGCCACATTCAAGAAGTTTATTAACCCTTTAGGTACTTCACAAGAATTGAAGCAATGTGGAAGGAAAAAATGAACATTTAACTTTTTTTTCCCTGTGAATACTTTTCCATCCAATTATGACAAGAGCATTCTTAAGGTGATACCTTTATTGGCTAACCAGAAAATTATATGTTCGCAAGCTTTCAGAGCGCAGAGGCTCCTTCTTCAGGCAAGATTACATTTGGAATAATAAGAAAGACTAATGTGTCTTTCTTATTATTCCAAATGTAATCTTGCCTGAAGAAGGAGCCTCTGCGCTCTGAAAGCTTGCGAACATATAATTTTCTGGTTAGCCAATAAAGGTATCACCTTAAGAATGCTCTTGTCATAATTGGATGGAAAAGTATTCACATCGATTTTTCTGGCTAACACGGTACCACAATATTATTTATTATTGTACACCAACTTTTTTTCCCAAAATTTTTCTTTCGACACAATTTTTTTAAATTTTGTCAAGGTATCAGGAGAAAATGAACCACAATATTTGTTGTACAATTTCTCCAGAGTACACCGATATACCATGTGTGGGGGTAAACCACTATTTGGGCGCATGGCAGAGCTCGGAATGGAAGCAGCGCCATTTGACTTTTTTGGCTGGAATTGAGATTGGACGCCATGTCGCATTTGGAGAGTCCCTGTGTGCCTAAACAGTGGAAACCCCCACAAGTGACCCCATTTTGGAAACTGGACCCCTCAAGGAACTCATCTAAATGTGTTGTGAGAGCTTTTAACCCCCAAGGGCTTCACAGAAGGTTATAACGTAGAGCCGTAAAATTAAAAAATCATATTTTTTCCACAAAAATGATCTTTTCATCCCAATTATTATTTTCCAAAGGATAAAAGGACCCCAAAAGTTATTGGGCAATTAGTCCTGAGTACGCTGATACCCCATATGTGGGGGTAAACCACTATTTGGGCGCATGGCAGAGCTCGGAAGGGAAGCAGCGCCATTTGACTTTTTTGGCTGGAATTGAGATTGGACGCCATGTCGCATTTGGAGAGTCCCTGTGTGCCTAAACAGTGGAAACCCCCCACAAGTGACCCCATTTTGGAAACTAGACCCCCCAAGGAACTTATCTAAATGTGTTGTGAGAGCTTTTAACCCCCAAGCGCTTCACAGAAGGTTATAACGTAGAGCCGTAAAATTAAAAAATCATATTTTTTCCACAAAAATGATCTTTTCATCCCAATTATTATTTTCCAAAGGATAAAAGGACCCCAAAGTTATTGGGCAATTAGTCCTGAGTACGCTGATACCCCATATGTGGGGGTAAACCACTATTTGGGCGCATGGCAGAGCTCGGAAGGGAAGCAGCGCCATTTGACTTTTTTGGCTGGAATTGAGATTGGACGCCATGTCGCATTTGGAGAGTCCCTGTGTGCCTAAACAGTGGAAACCCCCTACAAGTGACCCCATTTTGGAAACTAGACCCCCCAAGGAACTTATCTAGATGTGTGGTGAGAGCTTTGAACCCCCAAGGGCTTCACAGAAGGTTATAACGTAGAGCAGTAAAATTAAAAAATCATATCTTTTCCACAAAAATAATCTTTCCACCCCCAATTGTTATTTTCCAAAGGGTAACAGGACCCCAAAAGTTATTGTGCAATTTGTCCTGAGTACGCTGATACCCCATATGTGGGGGGAAACCACTATTTTGACGCATGGCAGAGCTCGAAAGGGAAGTAGCGCCTTTTTCAAATGCAGACTTTGATGGAATGGTCTGTGGGTGTCATGTCACGTTTGGATAGCCCCTGATGTGCCTAAACAGTAGAAACCCCCCACAAGTGACTCCATTTTGGAAACTAGACCCCCCAAGGAACTTTTCTAGATGTGTGGTGAGTACTTTGAACCCCCAAGTGCTTCACAGAAGTTTATAACGTAGAGCCGTGAAAATAAAAAAATCATATTTTTTTCCACAAAAATAATCTTTTTGCCACAAATTTTTATTTTTATAATGGTAACAGGAGAAATAGGACCCCAAAAGCTATTGTGCAATTTGTCCTGAGTATGCTGATATCCCATATGTGGGGGGGAACCACTATTTTGACGCATGGCAGAGCTCGTAAGGGAAGTAGCGTCTTTTTCAAATGCAGACTTTGATGGAATGGTCTGTGGGTGTCATGTCACATTTGGATAGCCCCTGATGTGCCTAAACAGTAGAAACCCCCCACAAGTGACTCCATTTTGGAAACTAGACCCCCCAAGGAACTTTTCTAGATGTGTGGTGAGCACTTTGAACCCCCAAGTGCTTCACAGAAGTTTATAACGTAGAGCCGTGAAAATAAAAAAATCATATTTTTTTCCACAAAAATAATCTTTTTGCCCCAAATTTTTATTTTTATAATGGTAACAGGAGAAATAGGACCCCAAAAGCTATTGTGCAATTTGTCCTGAGTACGCTGATATCCCATATGTGGGGGGGAACCACTATTTTGACGCATGGCAGAGATCGGAAGGGAAGGAGCATCGTTTTTAAATGCAGACTTTGATGGAATGGTCTGCGGGTGTCATGTCGCGCTTGGAGAGCCCCTGATGTGCCTAAACAGTAGAAACCCCCCACAAATGACCCTATTTTGCAAACTAGACCCCCAAGGAACTTATCTAGATGTGTGGTCTGCACTTTGAACCCCCAAGGGCTTCACAGAAGTTTATAACGTAGAGCCGTGAAAATAAAAAAAATCATATTTTTTTCCACAAAAATGACCTTTTTGCCCCCAAATTTTTATTTTTATAAGGGTAACAGGAGAAATAGGACCCCAAAAGCTATTGTGCATTTTGTCCTGAGTACGCTGATACCCCATATGTGGGGGGGAACCACTGTGATCGCCTTACTGCGATCTTTGGGAGGCACAATGAACAAATCCACAAAAGGTGAAGAATTGGTTTTCTTTTTTACGCCGTTCCTCGTGCGGTATTAGTGATTAGGCGACTTTATTCCTTGGGTTGGTGCAATTACAGCGATACCAGATTTACATCCTTTTTTCATGTTTAGCTTCTGTCACACTCTAAAAGATGCTTTTTTTTGGAATAATTTTTTGTAAGAATTTTTTGCATCGCCGTATGCCGTATTTTGAGAGCTATAATTTTTCCATATTTCGGCCGACAGAGTTATCTTTGGGCTTATTTTTTGCGGGACGAGCTGACGTATTTATTGGTACCATATTCGGGCACATAACATTTTTTGATCGCTTCCTATTCCGATTTTTGTGGAAGCAGAATGAACAAAAACCAGCAATTCAGGAATTGTTTTTTTTTAATTTTTTTTTCCTCCGTTCCGTGTGTGGTAAAATTGATAAAGCAGTTTTATTCTTCAGGTCACTACGATTACAGCGATACCTCATTTATATATTTTTTTTATGTTTTGGCGTTTTTTACACAATAAAGAATTTTATAGAAAAAATAATTATTTTTGCATCAGTTTATTCCGCGAGCTATAACTTTTTATTTTTTTCGCTGATGATGCTATATAGCGGCTTGTTTTTTGCGGGACAAGATGACGTTTTCAGCGGTACCATGATTATTTATATCTGACTTTTTGATCGCGTGTTATTGCACTTTTTCCAAGCGGTATAATGATACCGCTTGGAAAAAGTATAATTTACTACTTTTTTGTGTTTTTTTTTTACGGATTTCACTGAAGGGGTTAACTAGGGTTACGCTTTTATAGATGGGATTTTTACGGACATGGCGATACCTAACATGTGTATTTTTTTTGTTTTTTATTTTTTTTATTACATAAAAATGTGTATTTTTTAGGGGATTTTTTTAAAATTATTTTTTAATATTTTTTTTACAATTTTTTTTAAAAAATGATTTTTTCAACTTGTCCCTTTATGGGACTTTCACTTTTTTTACTTTTGATTGCAGTTACAATGCATTGCAATGCTGTGGCATTGCAATGCATTGCAACTATAGTGGAAGCTGCTGTGACATGATCACAGCAGCTTCCCGTAGCTAAATGACCCGGAGGTTGTCATGACAACCCCTGGGTCATCAAGGCAGAGATCGGGCCCTGCGATTACATCGCTGGGACGCTGATCTGAGGCAGAGGGAGCTCCCGACCCTCTGCCTCCCCCCCTGAGCTCTGCGATCGCGCTGGATCGCAGCAGTCAGGGGGTTAACAGCCAGGGGCGGTGGGGGCTCCGCTCCTGGCTGTCAGTGCAGGAAGCCTGGCCACTGCAGCGCCGGCTCCTGCACTGATCGCGCTGGGGAAGCTGAAATTTCAGCTTCTCCTGCGCGATCGCTGCTGTGTTTGGTCAGTCAGAATGACTGACTAACCACAGCGCTGTGAGTGCGGGGACCGACGGCAAAGGTCCCCGCACCGCTTGCCGTGCCTGTCAGCTGTCTGTGACAGCTGTCGGCACTGATCTATCACTGCGTGTTTACACGCAGTGATAGATCAAAGGCATGACGTGCAGAGTCCGTCCTGGTGCCGGAACTGGCACCTTGCCATGACGGACTCTGCACGTCAGTGGACATTAAGGGGTTAACAGCAATTACTTGCAAAGTCAGTATTTGGCTAGAAAATGAACTTTATCCCCCAAAACACATTTCAACATCATTTCAGCCCTGCCTTAAAAGGACCAGCTAACATCTTTTCAGTGATTGCTCCATTAACACAGGTGTGGGTGTTGATGAGGACATGGCTGGAGATCAATCTGTCATGATTAAGTAAGAATGACACCACTGGACACTTTAAAAAGAGGCTGGTGCTTGGCATCATTGTTTCTCTTCTGTTAACCATGGTTATCTCTAAAGAAACACTTGCAGTCATCATTGCAATGCACAAAAATGGCCTAACAGGGAAGAGTATCGCAGCTAGAAAGATTGCACCTCAGTCAACAATCTATTGCATCATCAAGAACTTCAAGGAGAGAGGTTCCATTATTGCCAAAAAGGCTCCAGGGCGCCCAAGAAAGACCAGCAAGCGCCAGGACCGTCTCTTAAAAGTGTTTCAGCTGCGGGATTGGGCTACCATCAGTGCAGAGCTTGCTCAGGAATGGCAGCAGGCAGGTGTGAGTGCATCTGCACGCACTGTGAGGCGGAGACTCTTGGAGCAAGGCCTGGTCTCAAGGAGGGCAGCAAAGAAACCACTTCTCTCCAGAAAAAACTTCATGGACAGACTGATATTCTGCAAAAGGTACAGGCAGTGGACTGCTGAGGACTGGGGTAAAGTTATTTTCTCTGATGAATCCCCTTTTCGATTGTTTGGGACATCAGGAAAACGCCTCATTCGGAGAAGACAAGGTGAGCGCTACCACCAGTCTTGTCTCATGCCAACTGTTAAGCATCCTGAAACCATTCATGTGTGGGGTTGCTTCTCAGCCAAGGGAATCGGCTCTCTCACAGTCTTGCCTAAAAACACAGCCATGAATAAAGAATGGTACCAGAATGTCCTCCAAGAGCAACTACTCCCAACCCTCCAAGAGCAGTTTGGCGATCAACAATGCCTTTTCCAGCATGATAGAGCACCTTGCCATAAAGCAAAGGTGATAACTAAATGGCTCAGGGAACAAAACATAGAGATTTTGGGTCCATGGCCTAGAAACTCCCCAGATCTTAATCCCATTGAGAACTTGTGGTCAATCATCAAGAGACGGGTGGACAAACAAAAACCTAAAAATTCTGACAAAATGAAAGCATTGATTGTGCAAGAATGGACTGCGATCAGTCAGGATTTGGTCCAGAAGTTGATTGAGAGCATGCCAGGGAGAATTGCAGAGGTCCTGAAGAAGAAGGGTCAACACTGCAAATATTGACTTGCTGCATTAACTCATTCTAACTGTCAATATAAGCTTTTGTTACTCATATGTTTGCAATTATATTTCTGTCTGTGATAAAAACATCTGTCAAACACACACATAAAAACCAGAGGGCAGCAGATCATGTGAAAATATAATATTTGTGTCATTCTCAAAACTTTTGGCCATGACTGTAGGGGCTTATTTCAGCCGGGCCCTAACCACACACACGCATGACCACACTGGCGCTAAGCATATAACGGTTGATATTAGCGCATGGCGGCCCAGCCATGCCACCCTTTTATAGTAACAGCTACAGGACCTGCCAGAAACAAGGACCAATGAAACTGTTCCAGAACACCAGTAGTCACAGGACCTTCCTGGCGGACCAATAGGAGCTGCTGCAGTACCTGAGCATGTGACCCCTGATCTCCAATGAGAGATCTCACCCTGGGCATGCTCAGAAGGGGAAAACAAGGACTTTGTCCTAAAGACGTCTGCTCGCCACTAACCATTACTGGCCACAACAGCAGAGCCTGGAGGAGCAGCAGTAATCCTCTGCACACTGTTAGACTGGGCGAGACGCCGGGACCGACGTCTAAGCTGAGCAGAGTCCACTGCGGCCGGAGGCGGATGGGAGACCACAGCAGGGCTGGCTCGAGATTCCCCTTGTGCAGAAGCAGGACCTCGACCTCTAACACTGCCTCAGGCCTTCTTCACACGTCCTTTTTTTATGCTTGTATGTGGCCCGTTTTTTATGGACCGCAAATATGGACATACGCACACCCATTAGATTCAATGGTGGTTCGCACATGTAAGGTTTTTCACACGGACCGTGTCCCTGTATGAAAAACACAGACATTTCCTTTTTTTTCATGTAGCACAGACAAAATGAGTGCACACGTGCACACTGGTGACATACGGATGACATTCATGTGTCATCAGGGTGACATGTATAGAGCAGTACAGTTAGCGCTGTTCCCAGGTCCCAGGTGCTGAATGCAGTTCAGTAAGGTCCCCCTTAATTTTCAATGTGTTCCAGCTGGCGTGGTGAGAGGTCCCATCATTAATGTGACAGCTCACCAAACCATCCGGATCATCGTGGGACATGGGCATTAATGGATTTTCTTTGGAAAGGTGAGTATTATTTTGCTTTTTTATTTTGGTTGAATAAATGGGTAAAAGGAGGTAGAGGAGTTTTCATTTCAAATAAAGGACTTTACTGTGTGACTTTTGTGCATTTGACTGTGGGGTTAATTACGGGGGTGTCTTATAGACACCTCTCCATTATTAACCCCTGAACTTGATGTCAGTGGCCATAAAACGGCTGACATCAACCCCACAACTATAATCCCATTTGCCACCTCACCAGGACAAGGGGAAAGAGCAATGGCTAGGCACTAGAAATAGCGCAAATAATAGGTGCGCCATTTCTTGGGTGGCTAAGGGCTGATGTTCTTAGTTTGCGAGGGGGCCAATATCCATGCCTCCTTCTTTGGCTATTAATATCAGTCTGCAGGTGTCTGTTTAGCCTTTGCTGGTTATTAAATATAGGGAGGACCCCACATCATTGTTTTTTGGAGGGGTCTTCCCTATAATAACCAATACAGGCTAAGCAATCAGCTGTGAGCTGATATTGATAGCCTGGGAACCTTTATGACTATTGGCCTCTTCCTGGAATATTAACATCAGCACTCAGCCATTGGCTTTTCCTCAGCTGGTTATGAAAATTATGAGGACTCCCATAACATTTTTTTATTTATTAAAAAAATAAATAAAAGTATAGAAAAATAAAGCACTGATTAGAAATCACACTGACATATTTCTGTCTATCTATCATGTTTATCATCGCCATCAATCTCTATCTTTGAACATCTTTAATACATAAAACTCTTTAATTTCTATGCTGTATTTCATTCCATGCATGTCACACTAACAGAACAGTGACACACGGATGTCATACAAATGTTACATACGTCCACATGGATGGCACACAGACACGGACCCCGAATCTTACCAGTACTGTTTTGTCCAGTACAGGAATCATCAGGACATGTGAAGGGGGATTTTAATTGCATGAACAGGTGTGTCCAAACTTTCAACTGGGTCTGTATGGACTGTTTTTTATTTTATGTATATTTATATAATTTTTTATATATTTATATATACTATATGGTGGCCCGATTCTAACGCATTGGGTGTTCTAAAATATGTATGTAGTTTATTTATGAAGATTTAGGAATAATGCAATGAATACACAGGATTTTCCGGGTAAAATATCTACATTATCATTAAATGTTATTGCTTATAGAACTTAATACAACTGAACGAAATTATTACAAAATAGATAAACTATTACATGAATATCTAACTGTATTTAAATAAATCATCAGACAAAAGAAGTACATCGATACTATATTTGTTAACAATATCAACCCAAAATATTTTTGTACACCACATTTCTTGTGAATACCTTTTGGCTTCTGGGGTGTATATAGATGCTTCTGGGGTGTATATAGAGGCTCCTGGGGTGTATATAGAGGCTGCTGCGGTGTATATAGAGGCTGCTGCTGGGGTGTATATAGAGGCTGCTGCTGGGGTGTATATAGAGGCTGCTGCTGCTGGGGTGTATATAGAGGCTGCTGCTGGGGTGTATATAGAGGCTGCTGCTGGGGTGTATATAGAGGCTGCTGCTGGGGTGTATATAGAGGCTGCTGGGGTATATGTAGAGGCTGCTGCTGGGGTGTACGTGGAGGCTGCTGCTGTTGGGGTATATGTGGAGGCTGCTGCTACTGGCGTATATGTGGAGGCTGCTGCTGCTGGGGTATATGTGGAGGCTGCTGCTGCTGGGGTATATGTGGAGACTGCTGCTGGGGTATATGTGGAGGCTGCTGCTGGGGTATATGTGGAGGCTGCTTCTGGGGTATATGTGGAGAATGCTGCTGCTGGGGTATATGTAGAGGCTGCTGCTGGGGTATATGTGGAGGCTGCTGCTGCTGGGGTATATGTGGAGACTGCTGCTGGGGTATATAGAGGCTGCTGCTGCTGCTGGGGTATATGTGGAGGCTGCTGCTGGGGTATATGTGTAGGCTGCTGCTGGGGTATATGTGGAGGCTGCTGCTGGGGTATATGTGGAGGCTGCTGCTGCTGGGGTATATGTAGAGGCTGCTGCTGATGGAGTATATAGAGGCTGCTGCTGGGGTATATGTGGAGGCTGCTGCTGGGGTATATGTGGAGGCTGCTGTTGGTGGGGTGTTCGTGGAAGCTGCTGCTGGGGGATATTTGGAGGCTGCTGCTGCTGGGGTATATATGGAGGCTGCTGTTGGTGGGGTGTACGTGGAGGCTGCTGCTGGAGTTTACGTGGAGGCCGCCGGTCAGGGTACTTCCACTGCGAGCAGCTGGGAGATGACCGGCTGGCGCCCGTCATCTCCCGGCTGTGTCGCCGCTGACCTCCATGTGGCACAAGATGACCCGCGGCTACCATTGGGAGATCAGCAGCTAGCGCCGCTGATCTCACGACGATGGCGGCGGCGTGCATGGTTCAAATCCTGCGCAAATTCGCAGTCAGATTGCGCCTGTCGCTGATTGGTCGCGTCCCGCCGGGCGCGACCAATCAGCGACCCGGGATTTCTGTTACAGACAGACAGAATTAGACGATTATATAGTAGATTTTATATGGGGTCCAGAATTGATTAAACTGGGACTGTACAGTAATGGACAACCTCTTCAGAGTAATATCCCCATTATGTTGATGAAGTAAAAGTAGTTGTGCATATGAAAACAAAATTAAGTAACTTAAAGTTACTGCATAATCAGTAAAACAAAACTATTTGTAAAGATATTCAACTTTTTCTTTTCTTTTCAACTGAACTTTTGTTCAGTGGCAGAATTTCTCTATTAATATTTGAGGTCTGTCATTAAAATATGAGAATTCTGTAATTTGTGCTGCTGTTTTCATTATGATATATTGCTTTTAACTAAGACAGCATATTTTATTGATAACAGGCACCATAATTTCTACAGAACATATGGATATATGCCATCTGGCATCGTTAACTTTTTTTTTTTAGAATTTTTTTTCCAGCATGTGACATTTCATAAAGACATTAGTTATTGTATTTCCCTCTGTAGGAAAGTAAGCCTTTCTCAACCACAAATCTAGATTAATTTTAGACAGCAAACATCATCAGCTTTGAAAAATTTTTTGGCTAAATTATTGTTTGCTAGGCATAGACTCAAAATGTCAGCTTACATGATGCAAGTCACATACATACAGTCATGGCCGAAAGTGTTGGCACCTTTGAAATTGTTCCAGAAATTGAAGCCTTTCTCCCAGATTGCAATAACACATGTTTTGTTATACACATGTTTATTTTCTTTGTGTGTATTGGAACAACACAAAATAAAACAGAAAAAACTCAAATTGGACATAATTTCACACAAAACCCCAAACATAGGCCAAACAAAATTGTTGGCACTTTTCCAAAATTGTGCATAAATAACTTTGTCTCAAGCACATGATGCTCATTCAAACTCACCTGCGGCAAGTAACAGGTGTGGGCAATATGAAAATCACAACTGAAACCAGATAAAAAGAGAAGTTGACCTAATCTTTTCATTATGTGTCTGTGTGCCACACTAAGCATAGAGAACAGAAAGAGAAGAGAACTGTCTGAGGACTTGAGAACAAAAATTGTTTAAAAAATTAATAATGTTAAGGTTACAAGTCCATCTCCAGAGACCTTGATGTTACTTTGTTTGTCCACGGTACGCAACATAATCAAGAAGTTTACAATCAATGTGTGAGGGACAAGGGAGAATCCATTTTGGATTTTAAGTTCAGGACTCCTTCCACTCCTGAAATGTGCCCACCCTTGCATTCCCCAAGGCCATAAAAAGCCATGCAGTGTTTATCTATAATTAAAAAACCAAGAACAGATCCTTTGAAGTTCATGACACAATGGTGTGAAAACTTCTGCAGCTGCAAGCCAGCTGGTCCTTTTGTCTGACTGACACACATGGAGACAGCGTGGCACTATAAGGCACAGAAGACTGAGGTATTGAATCTGGAAAATTACCTATAATAACAGAATGCAATATTTCTAAGCCTAGCTGAGCACATCATCCAAATCGGAGTTCCTTCCCCCATACGCCCGTGCCCGGCAGCCAACTCTAGCACCCTGCGCTATGGAGTTATAAAGCTCCGCCACCAGGAATTACATATGATATGCAAATTTGGACTTTATAGGCAGATAAAATCCAGCCAAACCCCGTGGCACTGCCGCCATTCTGTTCATAGCTTCGGGTGGAAAGTTGTGGGCCATTCACAGTTTTAGACTGAAAATCAAACTCTCAGAGATGGGAGAATACCGTATTCTTTTAGTGAGGAACTCTGGCAGTGACCACCGGGAGGTTTATATATATATCCCCAGCCTGGACAGGTGGGAGCGCCTCACTAACTCGTACCTATAAGGGAAGCCTTTCCGGTGACTATTTGCTCTCGGTGCAGTTCCCTGACTGACCTGGGGCAAGTGGTGGTGCCAGAGAGCCGACCCCTGCTAGGTCCTTTTCTCCCCCCCCCGAGGTGAGCGAAGTTGACCCCCCTTCCCCTGTGAGATCCCTCACACCATGGCACTGTAGCTAATCTCCCTGGACATGGACGGCAGAGAAAAATTATTGAAAGGGTGCCAAAACTTTCGGCCATTACTGTACTAAATATATATCTTTGTATAATCAAAAATTCACTATCATTATGTAGCATTTAGTGACAACTGGTATTTCAGAGTCTTTGACACACTAGAAGACAAGAATAAAAAAACACTAAAAAGCTAATTCCTTTGTCGAGCCCACTCAGACTCTTCACTATGCATAATACTTTTTCTGTATTTAAAGATATTGTGATAAATATAACAAAAACAACAATTGTTCTTACTCAACTCCACGAAGAGAAATCTTGTGACCTGGACGAGAAGAGCTCACACTAATGTAGATGTGTAACGCACTTAGTACCAGGAGAATTTCAGGCTTCAGTTCA
The DNA here is from genome assembly GCA_033576555.1 of Oophaga sylvatica. Classification (NCBI taxonomy): domain Eukaryota; kingdom Metazoa; phylum Chordata; class Amphibia; order Anura; family Dendrobatidae; genus Oophaga; species Oophaga sylvatica. The sequence continues at coordinate 148,437,323 of JARQOD010000008.1, read as the reverse complement.
GCTCCTAGACGTTCTCTAATCACATCATTACGACTCTAAAAAGATACCAGAAACATAGTAAGACAATGGGAATTTAAGATTGATTATAATCATCACATTTACATTAAATGGGAATTCTACTTTCATCTAACTTTGTATAAACTAATAGTACAGACAAATACACTGATCAAAAAAATAAAGGGAACACTTAAACAACAGAATATAACTCCAAGTAAATCAAACTTCTGTGAAATCAAACTGTCCACTTAGGAAGCAACACTGATTGACAATCAATTTCACATGCTGTTGTGCAAATGGAATAGACAACAGATGGAAATTATTGGCAATTATCAAGACACACTCAATAAAGGAGTCGTTCTGCAGGTGGGGATCACAGACCACATCTTAGTACCAATGCTTTCTGGCTGATGTTTTGGTCACTTGAATGTTGGTTGTGCTTTCACACTCGTGGTAGCATGAGACGGACTCTACAACCCACACAAGTGGCTCAGGTATTGCAGCTCATCCAGGATGGCACATCAATGCTAGCTGTGGCAAGTAGGTTTGCTGTGTCGGTCAGCATAGTATCCAGAGGCTGGAGGCGCTACCAGGAGACAGGCCAGTACACCAGGAGATGTGGAGGGGGCGGTAGGAAGGCAACAACCCAGCAGCAGGAACGTTACCGCCACCTTTGTGCAAGGAGGAACAGAAGGAGCACTGCCAGAGCCCTGCAAAATGACTTCCAGCAGGCCACAAATGTGCATGTGTCTGCACAAAGGTTAGAAACCGACTCCATGAGGATGGTATGAGTGCCCGACGTCCATAGATGGGGGTTGTGCTCACAGCCCAACACCGTGCAGGATGCTTGGCATTTGCCACAGAACACCAGGATTGGCAAATTCGCCACTGGCGCCCTGTTCTCTTCACAGATGAAAGCAGGTTCACACTGAGCACATGTGACAGACGTGACAGAGTCTGGAGACGTCGTGGAGAGCGATCTGCTGCCTGCAACATCCTTCAGCATGATCCATTTGACAGTGGGTCAGTAATGGTGTGGGGTGTCATTTCTTTGGAGGGCCGCACAGCCCTCCATGTGCTCGCCATAGGTAACCTGACTGCCATTAGGTACCTAGATGAGATCCTCAGACCCCTTGTGAGACAATATGCTGGTGCGGTGCGATTGGCCCTGGGTTCCTCCTAATGCAGGACAATGCCAGACCTCATGTGGCTGGAGTGTGTCAGAAGTTCATGCAAGATGGAGGCATTGAAGCTATGGACTGGCCTGTCCGCTCCCCAAACCTGAATCCGATTGAGCACATCTGGGACATCATGTGTCGCTCCATCCACCAACATCACGTTGCACCACAGACTGTCTAGGAGTTGGCGGACGCTTTAGTCCAGGTCTGGGAGGATATCCCTCAGGAGACCATCCGCCGCCTCATCAGGAGCATGCCCATGCATTGTAGGGAGGTCATACAGGCACGTGGAGGCCACACACACTACTGACCATCATTTTGACTTGTTTTAAGTACATTAGATTCCACTTTCATTTTGTGTGTGACTCCAAATCCTGGAGTTAGTTAATAAATTTGATTTCCATTGATGATTTTTGTGTGATTTTGTTGTCAGCACATTCAACTTTGTACAGAACAAAGTATTCAATGAGAATATTTCATTCATTCAGATCTAGAATGTGTTATTTGAGTGTTCCTTTTATTTTTTTGAGCAGTGTATAAGAAACTTTGTACTGTATCTCATCAGAGAAATCAGCTCCTTTCTCCACTTATTCTTCTCCTCCCTCCTGAACTTATTATCCAAACAGCTAAAATTGGTCTTGCTCAAGACAAGAAGGACTGCCATAACAGTCAAGTGTCCGGTTACACTTCCTATTATATATTATGGTTGGGGAGGATGTGAAGAATGGAGGAACTCAGTGAGAAAACAGAAATATGGAAAGATTTCAGTGAGCTTTCTAACAAGTCTTTTATCTCACCAAAAGCTGAATTCACATCTACACTGCTCTGTACTACGGTATAAACGTCTCATTGCTAACTAAGGAGTTAAGAGCGGGAATCTCTCTCTGTGCTATTGATAGGATAAACTACAGCAGCTAATTTCAACCCTCGAGTTCATAGTGAGTTGTAAATTAAAACATAGATATTGAACTTATGCAGGATAGAAGTAATATAAAAGTCGAAATAATGATATTTGACATGTACACACGTGACAGTTTATTTTGTTTGTGACACTGGAGACGCAATGGAGTCAGCAACTTAATATTACATAATTATGTATATGCTGTGTAGATCAACAAGACACTAAACCGGCACTGACTAGTAAAGACACAGGGTCCAATTAATCATTGCATTTCCACTTGTTTTATTTTTTGCTGATTATCTCTCAATTAATGATTTTGTGATTTGCGACAAAATCATCAACAGATTTGCACCTTTTTTCCAGTTGTGATTTGTGGTTTAGATTTTTGATTTTTACATCAGTATGGCTTATGCAGCTGTATTAGACTAATCTGTGAAAATCTGCAAACTTTGGCACAACTCTACTGCAGTTCAGTGATTTTATGTATGTCAGGTAATGAGGCGCATTTTTTCAGACATTTTGCAAAGTGTTTGAATTTTTGCACTAAAAAGTCGTAAAAACAGTTACAGGCTGAAAAAAAAGAATAGATAAATTCATAAATTGTGTGCATCATTTGGATTAAGTTGGCAAAAGAGATGTTAGCAAAAACCATAAATCAGAAAAGAAAAGTGGCGCTGGTTCAGTCACCGCTCTGTGTATGGAGAGCTCTGGCTGTAATGGCGCCCCAGCCTTGACCGACACTCCCTCAGCATTGGAGCCAGCTGTCAGTCAGGGCCGGGGCACGGTTACAGCAGCCACTCTGTATTCTCAGAGCGGTGCCAGAACCCACATCGGCCCCATGACTGAAACCTGAACTATATTGGGGAGAATAAAGTTCATTTTCTCCTTGCAGTGTTCGGGTAAGTGCGGGCGCCGGGAAAGTTAGCAGTGCTATTACTGCAGATTACCCGAATATAAGCAGGTTAATAGCAATTTTTCTGGTGACAGGTTCCCTTTAAGTATTGGTCCCTGGACAGATGTTTGTTGAGGGAGATAATGTCCAATTAAGGTGTGAAATTATGGGCTGAGAGGCAAGATTACTGAAAAAAGAAAATCGGAAGGTCATGAAGGAGTTAAAGATGTTCATAGTCTGTGTGTTCAGGTCGTGGTTACAATTATTTGTTTTTTTTAGTAATACATTTCTAATTTCATTCTGACAAAAATTACAATTTAATATGTTTACATTGAACATTTTACTGGGAATCATGGAAAATGCGTTGTGATATAAAACTGAATTGAAGCCGCAGTATAAACACAACATGGAATAACAGCAACTCCATCCATTTTAGAGGTCGCGGTGGTCACAAGTTGTGCAGTGTGACTACTGTGGACTTTTAGTATTTGACAGTTTTACCCATTCATATCGTCCATAATTACGAGTAGTTTTGAACATTTTTCCAAGCTTATGTATAAGATAGTCCAACACCTTGAATATGATTTAAATATTCATATATATAGATCCCATGGAATATATTTTCTCTGGATTTCAATTTCATTTTACATTTTTGTTGTTTGTGTGTCTTTTAACCCCTTCACCCCGAAGGGTGGTTTGCACGTTAATGACCGGGCCAATTTTTACAATTCTGACCACTGTCTCTTTATGAGGTTATAACTCTGGAACGCTTCAACGGATCTTCGCGATTCTGAGATTGTTTTCTCGTGACATACTGTACTTTACATTAGTGGTAAAATTTCTTTGATATAACTTGCGTTTATTTTTGAAAAAAAACGCAAATATGGCGAAAATTTGGAAAATTTTGCAATTTTCAAATTTTGAATTTTTATTCCCTTAAAACAGAGAAATATGTCACACAATATAGTTAATAAATAACATTTCCCACATGTCTACTTTACATCAGCACAATTTTGGAGCCAAAATTTTTTTTGTTAGGAAATTATAAGGGTTAAAATTTGACCAGCGATTTCTCATTTTTACAACAAAATTTACAAAGCCATTTTTTTTAGGGACCACCTCACATTTTAAGTCACTTTGAGCGGTCTATATGGCAGAAAATACCCAAAAGTGACACCATTCTAAAAACTGCACCCATCAAGGTATTCAAAACCACATTCAAGAAGTTTATTAACCCTTCAGTTGCTTCACAGGAGCTGAAGCAACGAGGAAGGAAAAAATTAATATTTAACTTTTTAGTCACAAAAATGATCTTTTACATACTTTTTTTTATTTTCACAAGGGTAAAAGGAGAAAATGGACAGATAAAGTTGTTGTGCAATTTCTCTTGAGTGCGGCAATACCCCATATGTGGGGGAAAACCACTTTTTGGGCACACAGCAGAGCTCGTAAGGGAAGGAGCGCAGTTTGACTTTTTCAAACCAAAATTGGCTGGAATTAAGATTGGACGCCATGTCACGTTTGGAGAGCATCTGATGCGCCTAAACAGTGGAAATCCCCCACAAGTAACACCATTTTTGAAACTAGACCCCCTATGGAACTTATCTAGATCTGTTGTGAGCACTTTGAAGCCCCAAGTGTTTCACAAAAGTTTATAATGCCTGGGTGTGAAAAAATATATATATATTTTCCACAAAAATGATGTTTTAGTCCCAAATTTTTTATTTTTCCCAAGGAAATTGGACCCCAAAAGTTATTATACAATTTGTCCTGAGTACACTGATACCCCATATGTGGGGGGGGGAACTGTTTGGGTGTACAGCAGGGCTTGGAAAGGAAGTAATAACGTTTTGGAATGCAGATGTTGATGGGGGTCATGTTCCGTTTGCAGTGCCCTAGATGTGCCTAAACAGTGGAAACCCCCATAAATGACCCCATTTTGGAAACTAGACCCCCTAAGGAACTTATCTAGGTCTGTGGTGAGCACTTTCAACCCCCAAGTGTTTCACACAAGTTTATAATGCCCGGGCATGAAAATAAAAAATCCTGTTTTTTTCCCACAAAAATTATCATTTAGTCACCAATTTTTTATTTTCCCAAGGTTAACAGGAGAAATTGGACCACAAAAGTTGTTGTCCAATTTGTCCTGAGTACTCTGATACTCCATATGTGGGGGGAACCACTGTTTGGGCGCACAGCAGAGCTCGAAATGGAAGGAGCACCATTTGACTTTTTCCAACCAAAATTAGCTGGAATTGAGAATGGACGCCATGTTGCATTTGGAGAGCCCCTGATGTGCCTAAACAGTGGAAACCCCCCACAAGTGACCCCATTTTGGAAACTAGACCCCCTAAGGAACTTATCTAGATCTGTGGTGAGAAATTTGAACCCCAAAGTGCTTCACACAAGTTTATAACGTAGAGCTGTAAAATTAAAAAAATCATATTTTTTCCACAAAAATGATCTTTTCACCCCAATTTCTATTTTCCCAAGGGTAACAAGACCCCAAAAGTTATTGTACAATTTGTCCTGAGTATGCTGATACCCCATATGTGGGGGTAAACCACTGGTTGGGTGCATGGCAAAGCTCAGAAGGGAAGGAGCGCCGTTTGACTTTTTCAACGCAGAATTGGCTGGACGCCATGTCGTGTTTGGAGAGCTCATGATCTGCCTAAACAGTGGAAACCCCCCACAAATGACACCATTTTGGAAACTAGACCCCTCAAGGAACTTATCTAGATGTGTGTTGAGAACTTTGAACCCCCAGGTGTTTCACTAAAGTTTATAACGCCCAAGCATGAAAATAAAAAAATCATATTTTTTCCACAAACATGATCTTTTTGTCCCCAACTTTTTATTATCCCAAGGGTAACAGGAGAAATTGGACCCCAAGAGTTGTTGTCCAATTTGTTCTGAGTACGCTGATACCAAATATGTGGGAGAAAACCACTATATGGGCACACGTCGGGGCTTGGAAGGGAAGTAGTGACATTTTGGATTGCAGACTTTGATGGAATGGTCTGCGGGAGTCTTGTCGCATTTGGAGAGCCCCTGATGTGCCTAAGCTTTGGAAACCCCCCACAAGTGACCCAATTTTGGAAAATAGACACCCTAAGGAACTTATCTAGATGTGTGGTGAGCTCTATGAAGCCCCAAGTGCTTCGAAGAAGTTTATAACGTACAGCCATAAAAACAAAAAAATCATTTTTTTATTACAAAAATGGTATTTTCGCCCCCAATATTTTATTTTCCCAAGGGTAACAGAAGAAATTGGACCCCAAGAGTTATTGTGCAATTTGTCCTGAGTACGCTGATACCCCATATGTGGGGTAAACCACTGTTTGGGCGAATGGCAGAGCTCAGAAGTGAAGGAGCACCATTTGACTTTTTCAACGCAGAATTGGCTGGAAATTAGATCAGACGCCATGTCACATTTGGAGAGCCCCTGATGTGCCTAAACAGTGGAAACCCGCCAATTCTAACTCCAACCCTAACCCCAACACACCCCTAACCCTAGTCCCAACCCTAACCATAACCCTAACCACAAACCTAACCCTAACACATCCCTAATCCTAATCCCAACCCTAACCCTAATCCTAACTTTAGCCCCAGCCCTAACCCTAATGGGAAAATGGAAATAAATACATTTTTTTAATTTTATTATTTTTCCCTAACTAAGGGGGTGTTAAAGGGGGGTTTGATTTACTATTTATAGCGGGTTTTTATGATTGGAGCTGTCATGCTAAAAGACCCTTTTTATTGCAAAAAATAGTTTTTGCATCACCACATTTTGAGAGCTATAATTTTTGCTGTTTTTGGCCCACAGAGTCATGTGAGGTCTTATTTTTTGTGGGACGAGTTGACATTTTTATTGGTACCATTTTTGAGCACGTGACATTTTTTAATCGCTTTTTATTTCGATTTTTGGGAGGTTATAATGAACAAAAATCCGCAATTCATGAATTTCTTTTGGGGAGGGCGTTTATACCGTTCCGCGTGTGGTAAAATTGATAAAGCAGTTTTATTCTTCGGGTTAGTATGATTATGGCGATACCTCATTTATATCATTTTTTTATGTTTTGGCGCTTTTATACAATAATAACAATTTTATATAAAAAATAATTATTTTTGCATCGCTTTATTCTGCGAGCTATAACTTTTTTATTTTTTCGCTGATGATGCTGTATGGTGGCTCATTTTTTGCGGGACAAGATGACATTTTCAGTGGTGCCCTGTTTATTTATATCGGTCTTTTTGATCGCGTGTTATTCCACTTTTTGTTTGGCGGTATGATGATAAAGCATTGATTTTTGCTTTTTTTTTTTTAAGGAGTTCATTAAAGGGGTTAACTAGTGGTACAGTTTTATAGGGGGGGTCGTTACGGACGCGGCAATACTAAATATGTGTACTTTTATTGTTTTGTTTTTTTTATTTACAGGAAGAAATTAATTTATTGGGGAATATTTTTTTTTTCCTTTATTTTGGAATTTTTTTTTTACACTTGTGATTTTCATTATTTTAACTTTTTTACTTTGTCCCAGGGTGGGATATCACTGTATAATGTCAGATCGCTGGTCTGACAGTGCGCACAGCACTCTGTCAGACCAGCGATGTGACAGGCAGTGCTGCAGGCTTCCTTAGCGCCTGCTCTCAGCTGGCACTGAGGAAACCACCTCCCTGCAGGACCCGGCGGCCATCTTGGATCCGGGGCCTTGCAGGGAGGAAGGCCTCAGAACAGCACGATCACATCGCGCTGTTCTGAGGGTCTCAGGGGAGCATGCAGGGAGCCCCCTCCCTGCGCGATGCTTCCCTGTGCCCCGGTACACCGCGATCATGATTGATTGCGGTGTGCCAGGGGTTAATGTGCCGGGAGCGGTCCATAACCGCTCCTGGCACATAGTGTCGGGTGTCAGCTGGAGCGCGTCCGATCACTGCGACGTACTGTCCCGTCCATGGTCAGATTGTCCCGGGTTTCATGGACGGGATAGTACGTCGGATGGCAGAAAGGGGTTAATATAGTCGATGGATAGTACAGGGTGGGCCATTTATATGGATACACCTAAATAAAATGGGAATGGTTGGTGATATTAACTTCCTGTTTGTGGTACATTAGTATATGGGAGGGGGAAAACTTTTCAAGATGGGTGATGACCATGGCGGCCATTTTGAAGTCAGCCATTTTGGATCCAACTTTATTTTTTCCAATGGGAAGAGGATCATGTGACACATCAAACTTATTGAGAATTTCCCAAGAAAAACAATGGTGTGCTTGGTTTTATTTAAGTCTATCCATATAAATAGCCCACACTAGTAGATGAATAGCAGAGAAAGAAGATATTTGTACAGAATCCATAAAGGGTAATCACTCTTAATGTGATGGATACAAGGTCACTCAAAAAAGAAACTAGAGCATGTTTCAGATGTCACAAAGGGACAAAAACAAAAAATCTACAATATTGAAAGCAAAACAGAAACAAAAAAATGACAATCAGAAAAGACAAGGTTGGTGGATCGGCTGCAGAACGACAAGTCAGATGACGAGTTCTAGAAGTTGCTTTTTACAGAACTTCACTTGAATAACATGGACACAATCTGTCTTTCTATTTGAACTAGAATAAATCCAGGAGGTACGGGACACGGTTTACTCATCTGCCCGTAAAAATGTATTGAATTTAACCATACCAATAAAAGACATGTTGTATGTTCCCAGTCGAAAAGGAAGACTGCTATCCTCAATGAATCTGACAGCTAAAGGACTCACTGTAAAATTCCAAAATGACAAGTTTGCTACATTGGATATAAAGCACGTAATACCTAATCCCAAAATGAATTGTGTAAATTCAGTAAAGCAACATGTGAGACGCTGCACACACGGCACAATTACTGTATCCACACATCACATAGATATTTGAATCACAGAAATTCAAACAACATTAAAAAACTTCAAAAATTGAACCTGACAAAGGACTTTATGGTGCTGCATTAAATCCTTGCGTAGCACTCTATATAAAAAGTCAAATCCAGAACTTCTTGAAGAATTGACCTAATACAAAGTGACATTGAAAGACACCTGGAGGAAGCAGGTATGAAATGACAAATCTCAAAACAGACAGTTACAAAAGATGAGCAGATCAATCAAAATTGAAATTTGTTGACGTTGCCGAATTTTCCAATAATATTTGATTTGCGGTGAATAAATTCACGCTAATCTCAATACTGAAAAGGTTGTTATTTCTTGGAAAATAGAAGTGAGAGAGAGAGAACATCCATAAAAGCTTACACTACGCAGAAGAGAGAGAGGACTCAGCTGACCATAAGAGCTTACACTCTACAGGAGAGAGAGAGGACCCCACTGACCATAAGAGCTTACACTCTAGAGGAGAGGGAGAACCTTACTGACCATAAGAGATTACACTCTACAGGAGAGAGAGGACCTCACTGACCATAAGAGCTTACACTCTACAGGAGAGAGAGGACAACACTGACCATAAGAGCTTACACTCTACAGGAGAGAGAGGACAACACTGACCATAAGAGCTTACACTCTACAGGAGAGAGAGAACCCCACTGACCATAAGAACTTACACTCTACAGGAGAGAGAGAGGACAACACTGACCATAAGAGCTTACACTCTACAGGAGAGAGAGGACCCCGCTGACCATGAGAGCTTACACTCTACAGGAGAGAGAGGACAACACTGACCATAAGAGATTACACTCTACAGGAGAGAGAGGACCCCACTGACCATAAGACATTACACTCTACAGGAGAGAGAGGACAACACTGACCATAAGAGCTTACACTCTACAGGAGAGAGAGAACCCCACTGACCATAAGAACTTACACTCTACAGGAGAGAGAGAGGACAACACTGACCATAAGAGCTTACACTCTACAGGAGAGAGAGGACCCCGCTGACCATGAGAGCTTACACTCTACAGGAGAGAGAGGACCCCACTGACCACAAGAGCTTACACTCTACAGGAGAGAGGACCCCACTGACCATAAGAGATTACACTCTACAGGAGAGAGAGGACCCCACTGACCATAAGAGCTTACACTCTACAGGAGAGAGAGAGGACCCCGCTGACCATGAGAGCTTACACTCTACAGGAGAGAGAGGACCCCACTGACCATAAGAGCTTACACTCTACAGGAGAGAGAGGACCCCACTGACCATAAGAGCTTACACTCTACAGGAGAGAGAGGACCCCACTGACCATAAGAGCTTACACTCTACAGGAGAGAGAGGACCCCACTGACCATAAGAGCTTACACTCTACAGGAGAGAGAGATAGAGAACCCCACTGACCATAAGAGATTACACTCTACAGGAGAGAGAGGACCCCACTGACCATAAGAGCTTACACTCTACAGGAGAGAGAGGACCCCACTGACCATAAGAGCTTACACTCTACAGGAGAGAGAGAGGACCCCACTGACCATAAGATCTTACACTCTACAGGAGAGAGAGGACCCCACTGACCAGTAGAGCTTACACTCTACAGGAGAGGGAGAACCTTACTGACCATAAGAGCTTACACTCTACAGGAGAGAGAGCGGACCCTGCTGACCATAAGGGCTTACACTCTACAGGAGAGAGAGCGGACCCTGCTGACCATAAGAGCTTACACTCTACAGGAGAGAGAGCGGACCCTGCTGACCATAAGGGCTTACACTCTACAGGAGAGAGAGCGGACCCTGCTGACCATAAGGGTTTACACTCTACAGGAGAGAGAGCGGACCCTGCTGACCATAAGAGCTTACACTCTATAGGAGAAAATCCACATTAGTGCACAAACAATAGAATAATCTAGGGCACTAAAGAACCATATATGCAATTAGGTACGTTTAAAAATATCTTTATTGAAAAACATTTAGACATTAAAGAACCAATTGACAACAAGTGATAAGTAAGGTGCCACAACTAATAAGGGAACAGTGCCAAAGCATATATTGGAATGTTAAAAAAACATATTGTGGAGCGAATAATAGGCTTCTATATATGCTGGCAGGTATATAATGTTGCAAACTAGCTATATAATATCAGGAGGTCTGGCTCATGCACCTAATTACTAGGGAGGCTGGTCACTGTGGGCAAATTTGATTGGCTGCATATTTTTATTTAAGACCACATGACTTATCACTCCATACATGCCCCCTGAGGAAGTAGCAACAAAACGTGCGTTGGGGTGGGGAGACGCCAATAGCACCAGGAGCGATCCTATTACTAGACACAACAACGATATAGGTAATTATGCTGTGATTTATTCCTTGTCACTTTAACACAGCTGAACGTTTGCCATTCCACTCATCCCATGGGAATGGGCACACAAATTATGTGAGTAAAATGGCTTCTACTCTGTTTAAATCATTTAAGAGGTTATTGTGATACCTATACCATGTGTTAAAAACTATTGCTGCTAGCACTATATGCACTTTATAACTATAGTATTTAATTTGCATGCTGGGCGGTATTCAATTATCCTTACATGTCCCATTCTGCATACTATGTATAAAGCAGATAAACGTGTCCAATTGGTCCCAACAAGTATTTGTATTTTGACATGTTGGTCTAGGCACTGAATTATATTGAATGCAGATGGGCTGTATTATATAGCCAGTTTACAACATTATATACCTGCCAGCATATATAGAAGCCTATTATTCGCTCCACAATATGTTTTTTAACATTCCAATATATGCTTTGGCACTGTTCCCTTATTAGTTGTGGCACCTTACTTATCACTTGTTGTCAATTGGTTCTTTAATGTCTAAATGTTTTTCAATAAAGATATTTTTAAACGTACCTAATTTCATATATGGTTCTTTAGTGCCCTAGATTGTTCTATTGTTTGTGCATTTGTTTGTGGATTTTCTATGTTTATATGAACCTATTACTTGGGGTTTTCTTATTGATTTCTTCACTCTGTAGGAGAAGCAGGGGACACTGCTGGCCATAAGAGCTTACATTCTACAGAATCGAGAGAGATGACATCACTGACCATAAGAGACTATATTCTACAGGAGAGAGAGGACCCCACTGACCATAAGAGCTTATACTCTACTAGAGATAGAGAGGACCCCACTGACCATAAGAGCTTACACTCTACAGGAGAGAGAGAGGACACCGCTGACCATAAGATCTTACACTCTACAGGAGAGAGAGGACCCCACTGACCAGTAGAGCTTACACTCTACAGGAGAGGGAGAACCTTACTGACCATAAGAGCTTACACTCTACAAGAGAGAGAGAGGACCCCGCTAATCATAAGAGCTTACACTCTACAGGAGAGAGAGAGGACCCCACTGACCATAAGAGCTTACACTCTACTAGAGATAGAGAGGACCACACTGACCATAAGAACTTACACTCTACAGGAGAGAGAGAGGACACCGCTGACCATAAGAGCTTACACTCTACAGGAGAGAGAGGACCCCACTGACCATAAGAGCTTACACTCTACAGGAGAGAGAGAGGACCCCACTGACCATAAGAGCTTACACTCTATAGGAGAGAGAGAGGACCCCACTGACCATAAGAGCTTACACTCTACAGGAGAGAGAGAGGACCCCACTGACCATAAGAGATTACACTCTACAGGAGAGAGAGAGGACCCCACTGACCATAAGAGATTACACTCTACAGGAGAGAGAGGACCACACTGACCATAAGAGCTTACACTCTACAGGAGAGAGAGAGGACACCGCTGACCATAAGAGCTTACACTCTACAGGAGAGAGAAGACCCCACTGACCATAAGAGCTTACACTCTACAGGAGAGAGAGAGGACCCCACTGACCATAAGAGCTTACACTCTACAGGAGAGAGAGAGAGGACCCCACTGACCATAAGAGCTTACACTCTACAGGAGAGAGAGGACCCCACTAATCATAAGAGCTTACACTCTACAGGAGAGAGAGGACCCCACTGACCATAAGAGCTTACACTCTACAGGAGAGAGAGGACCCCACTAACCATAAGAGCTTACACTCTACAGGAGAGAGGACCCCACTGACCATAAGAGCTTACACTCTGCAGGAGAGAGAGGACCCCACTAATCATAAGAGCTTACACTCTACAGGAGAGAGAGGACCCCACTAATCATAAGAGCTTACACTCTACAGGAGAGAGAGAGGACCCCACTGACCATAAGAGCTTACACTCTACAGGAAGAGAGAAACCCCACTGACCATAAGAGCTTACACTCTACAGGAGAGAGAGAGAGGACCCCACTGACCATAAGAGCTTACACTCTACAGGAGAGAGAGAGAGGACCCCACTGACCATAAGAGCTTACACTCTACCGGAGAGAGAGGACCCCACTGACCATAAGAGCTTACACTCTACAGGAGAAAAAGAGGACCCCACTGATCATAAGAGCTTACACTCTACAGGAGAGAGAGAGGACCCCACTGAGCATAAGAGATTACACTCTACAGGAGAGAGAGGACCCCACTGACCATAAGAGCTTACACTCTACAGGAGAGAGAGAGGACCCCACTGATCATAAGTGCTTACACTCTACAGGAGAGAGAGAGGACCCCACTGACCATAAGAGATTACACTCTACAGGAGAGAGAGGACCCCACTGACCATAAGAGCTTACACTCTACAGGAGAGAGAGAGGACCCCACTGAGCATAAGAGATTACACTCTACAGGAGAGAGCAGACCCCACTGATCACGTAGAGTGTAATCTCTTATAATCATAATTAAGGGAGCTTGATCTCCAGAAACGCGTCGATCCGACAACCTGTAATTTGTCATGGTGATGTTTTATCCTCTCTTTGGAATGTTTTTGTAGTGAATAAAAACTTTGTTTTTCACTATGCTGTTGAGCTGGACAATTTACTTCATTTGGATTCCTGTAGGAATCTGATACAGTAAAGATGTATATCTTTGTACCGTGTTAGCCAGTAGATAGAAAAATATTTAGAGTTGAGAGTCCTCAGTGGTTGATACCTTTTAATGGCTAACTGAAAAGATGGTAACAAATTGCAAGCTTTCGAGACTACTCAGGTCTCTTCATCAGGCTGAACTAATACAAAATCTGAAGAATCACATATTTATACACAAAAACACAGAAAAAATGCAATAGGTAAGACAAGTGACGTGAATTGTTCCAATATTTATGCTCATCCCTCTGCCATAATGACTATTCTGCTTCACGTCACTTGTCTTACCTATTGCATTTTTTCTGTGTTTTTGTGTATAAATATGTGATTCTTCAGATTTTGTATTAGTTCAGCCTGATGAAGAGACCTGAGTAGTCTCGAAAGCTTGCAATTTGTTACCATCTTTTCAGTTAGCCATTAAAAGGTATCAACCACTGAGGACTCTCAACTCTAAATATTTTTGTAGGAATCTGCAGATTCCTGCCTATTAGCACCTGCGGTTCCCTGCCTTTCCACATGTATCTGTGGTTCCCAGTCTGTCCGCAACTGCGGACTGGAATCTTTCCTGTCAGTGACCCAGTTCTTAATGAATCTGTTCCTGTCCGTCTGAAGGCTAACGACTCACAGACTGACTAGCCTAATGAATCTGCCTCGCAATGGTCTTGCAAGTTACCCCTTTGGAGATGGTGGAACTGGGGTATTGCCCAGTTGGCCCTCTATTCCTTGACCCCTTCACCCCAAGGGTGGTTTGCACGTTAATGACCGGGCCAATTTTTACAATTCTGACAACTGTCCCTTTATGAGGTTATAACTCTGGAACGCTTCAACGGATCTTGGCAATTCTGAGAATGTTTTCTCGTGACATATTGTACTTCATGTTAGTGGTAACATTTCTTAGATATAACTTGCATTTATTTGTGAAGAAAATGGAAATATGGCGAAAATTTTGCAATTTTTAAACTTTGAATTTTTCTGCCCTTAAAACAGAGAAATACGTCACACAAAATAGTTACTAAATAACATTTCCAACATGTCTACTTTACATCAGCACAATTTTGGAAACAAATTTTTTTGTTAGGAAGTTCTAAGGGTTAAAAGTTGACCAGCGATTTCTCATTTTTACAACACGATTTTTTTTTTATGGAGCACATCACATTTGAAGTCACTTTGAGGGGTCTATATGAGAGAAAATACCCAAAAGTGACACCATTCTAAAAACTGCACCCCTCAAAGTGCTTAAAACCACATTCAATAAGTTTACCTTCAGGTGCTTCACAGGAATTTTTGGAATGTTTAAAAAAATGAACATTTAACTTTTTTGCATAAAATATTTACTTAAGATCCAATTTTTTTTACCGTATATACTCATGTATAAGCCGAGATTTTCAGCACCTTTTTTTGTGCTGAAAATGCCCCCTCGGCTTATACACGAGTCATATGGCAGAAACCAGCGGGGGAGGGGATGCGGCGGCAGGAGCCGGTGGCTGGGACATCATACTCACCCTCCCCGTGCCATCGCTGAACGTCCCTGCAATCCTGCGTTCTCCCCGGCTTCCTGCAGCTCTCCAGCGCTGAGCGGTGACATAATACCCGCTCATTAAGGTCATGTAATATGGACGCGATGCCACTCCCATGGGCGTCGCCTCCATATTCATGGCCTTAATGAGCGGTATTACGTCACCGCTCAGCGCTGGAGAGCTGCAGGAAGTCGGGGAGAGCTGCAGGAAGCCGGGAGAACGCAGGATTGCCGGCCGGGACGTTCAGCGATGGCACAGGGAGGGTGAGTATGATGGAGGAGGATGGGGGAGCATGGAGGAGGACAAGGAGCATGGAGCAGGACGGGGGGAGGACGGAGAGCACAGAGCAGAACGGGGGGAGGACGGAGAGCATGGAGCAGAACGGGGGAGGACAAAGAGCACGGAGTAGGACGGGGTGGGCACAGAGGAGAATGTGGGAATGCAGAGCTGGATGGGGGAGCACGGAGCAGGACAGGATAATGAAGCAGGAGGAGGGGAGCACAGAGGAGAATGGGGGCGCACAGAGCTGGATGGGGGAGCACAGAGCAGGACGGCAACTTATACACCCAGCTTATACGCGAGTCAATAAGTTTTCCAAGTTTTTTGTGGCAAAATTAGGGGGTCGGCTTATACACGGGTCGGCTTATACAAGGGTTACAAGGGTAACAGGAGAAATTGGACCGCAAAAGCTGTTGTGCAATTTGTCCTCAATATGCTGATGCCTCATATGTGGGGGGAAACTACTGTTTTGCGCACGGCAGAGCTCGGAAGAGAAGGAGCGCCGTTTGACTTTTCAATGCAAAATTGGCTGGAATTGAGATCGGACGCCATGTTGTGTTTGAAGAGCCCCTTATGCGACTAAACAGTGGAAACCCCCCACAAGTGACACCATTTTGGAAAGCAGACCCCCTAAGGATCTAGATGTTTGGTGAGCACTTTGAACCCCAAGTGCTTCACAGAAGTTTATAATGTAGAGGCATAAAAATAAAAAATCATAATTTTTCCTCAAAAATGATCTTCTCGCCCACAATTTTCCCAAGGCAAACAGGAGAAATTGGACACCAAAAGTTGTTGTTTGTCCTGAGTACGCTGATACCCTATACAGTACAGACCAAAAGTTTGGACACACCTTCTCATTCAAAGATTTTTCTGTATTTTCATGACTGAAAATTGTACATTCACACTGAAGGCATCAAAACTATGAATTAACACATGTGGAATTATATACATAACAAAAAAGTGTGAAACAACTGAAAATATGTCTTATATTCTAGGTTCTTCAAAGTAGCCACCTTTTGCTTTGATTACTGCTTTGCACACTCTTGGCATTCTCTTGATGAGCTTCAAGACGTAGTCACCGGAAATGGTTTTCACTTCACAGGTGTGCCCTGTCAGGTTTAATAAGTGTGATTTCTTGCCTTATAAATAGGGTTGGGACCATCAGTTGTGTTGTGCAGAAGTCTGGTGGATACACAGCTGATAGTCCTACTGAATAGACTATTAGAATGTGTATTATGGCAAGAAAAAAGCAGCTAAGTAAAGAAAAAACGAGTGGCCATCATTACTTTAAGAAATGAAGGTCAGTCAGTCCGAAAAATTGGGAAAACTTTGAAAGTGTCCCCAAGTGCAGTTGCAAAAACAATCAAGCGCTACAAAGAAACTGGCTCACATGAGGACCGCCCCAGGAAAGGAAGACCAAGAGTCACCTCTGCTTCTGAAGATAAGTTCATCCGAGTCACCAGCCTCAGAAATCGCAGGTTAACAGCAGCTCAGATTAGAGACCAGGTCAATGCCACACAGAGTTCTAGCAGCAGACACATTTCTACAACAACTGTTAAGAGGAGACTTTGTGCAGCAGGTCTTCATGGTAAAATAGCTGCAAGGAAACCACTGCGAAGGACAGGCAACAAGCAGAAGAGACTTGTTTGGGCTAAAGAACACAAGGAATGGACATTAGACCAATGGAAATCTGTGCTTTGGTCTGATGAGTCCAAATTTGAGTTCTTTGGTTCTAACTACCGTGTCTTTGTGCGACGCAGAAAAGGTGAACGGATGGACTCTTCAAGCCTGGTTCCCACCGTGAAGCATTGAGGAGGAGGTGTGATGGTGTGGGGGTGCTTTGCTGGTGACACTGTTTGGGATTTATTCAAAATTTAAGGCATACTGAAACAGCGGCAAACTTTTGGTCTGTACTGTATGTGGGGTAAATCACTATTTGGGTGCATGGCAAAGCTCAGAAGGGAAGGAGCGCCGTTTGACTTTTTCAACGCAGAATTGGCTGGATGCCATGTTGCTTTTGGAGAGCCCCTGATGTGCCTAAGCAGTGGAAGCCCCCCTAAAATCACACCATTTTGGAAACTAGACTCCTCAAGGAACTTATCTAGATGTGTGGTGAGCACTTTAATCCCTAAGGGCTTCACAGAAGTTTTTAACGTAGAGCCATAAAATTCAAAAATCATATTTTTTCCACAAAAATAATATTTTTATCCCAAATTTTTTTTTTTGCCAAAGGTAACAAGACCACAAAAGTTATTGTGCAATTTGTCCTGAGTACGCTGATACCCCATATGTGGGGGTAAACCACTGTTTGGGCGCATGACAGAGCATGGAGGGGAACGAGCGCCGTTTGACTTTTTCAACGCAAAATTGGCTGGAAATGAGATCGGACGCTATGTCAAGTTTGGAGAGCCCCTGATGTGCCTGAACATTGGAAACCCCTCCCACAAGTGACCCCACTTTGGAAACTAGACCCCCAAAGGAACTTTTCTAGATGTGTGGTGAGAAGTTTGAACCCCAATGTATTTCACAGAAGTTTATAACACCGGGGCTTGAAAATAAAAAAATCATATTTTTTCCACAAACATGATCTTTTAGACCCCAATTTTTTATTTTCCCAAGGATAACAGGAGAAATTGGACCCCAAAAGTTGTTGTACAATTTCTCCTGAGTACGCTGATACCACACATGTTGGAGAAAAGTACTGTATGGGCACACGTCGAGGCTCGGAAGGGTAGTAGTGACGTTTTGGAATGCAGACTTTGATGGAATGGTCTGTGGGCATCATGTCACGTTTGGAGAGCCCCTAATGTGCCTAAACAGTGGAAATCCCCCAAAAGTGACCCCATTATTGAAACTAGACCCCCCCAAGGAACTTAACTAGATGTGTGGTGAGCACTTTGAACCCCCAAGGGCTTCACAGAAGTTTATAACGACTGGCGTGAAAATAAAAAAAAATCATATTTTTTTCACAAACATGATATTTTAGACCCCAATTTTTTATTTTCCCAAGGGTAACAGAAGAAATTGAGCCCCAAAATTTGTTGTCCAATTTGTCCTGAGTACGCTGATACCCCAATATGAGGGAGAAAACTACTGTATGAGCACATGTCAGGGCTCGGAAGGGAAGTAGTGACGGTTTGGAATGCAGACTTTGATTGAATGGTATGCGGGCGTCATGTCGCATTTGGAGAGCGGCTGATGAGCCTAACCAGTGGAAACCCCCACAAGTGACCTCATTTTGGAAACTAGACCCCCAAGGAACTTATCTAGATGTGTGGGGAGAATTTTGAATCCCCAAGTACTTCACAGATGTTTATAAAGTAGAGCCATAAAAATAAAAAATCATATTTTTTTACACAAAAATGATATTTTCACCCCAATTTTTAATTTTCCCAAGGGTAACAGAAGAAATTGGACCTCAAGAGTTATTGTGCAATTTGTGCTGAGTACCCTGATACCAAATATGTGGGGTAAACCACTGTTTGGGCGCCTGGCAGAGGTCGGAAGGGAAGTAGTGACTTACTATTTATAGCGGGTTTTTTTATAGTGGTTTCTATGATTGGCAGCTGTCACATGCTAAAAGACGCTTTTTATTGCAAAAAATAACTTAAGCATCATCACATTTTGAGAGCTATAATTTTTTCATATTTTGGCCCACAGAGTCATGTGAGGTCTTATTTTTTTGTGGGATGAGTTGGTGTTTCTATTGGTACCATTTTTGGGCATATTAAATTTTTTGATCGCTTTTTATTACGATTTTTGGGAGGCAGAATGAACAAAAACCAGCAATTCATGAATTTCTTTTGGGTGGGAGTTTATACCGTTCCGTGTGTGGTAAAATTGATGAAGCGGTTTTATTCTTCGGGTCAGTACGATTACGGCGATACCTCATTTGTACCTTTTCTTATGTTTTGGCGCTTTTATACAATAAAAACTATTTTATATAAAAAATAATTATTTTTGCATCACTTTATTCTGCGAGCTATAACTTTTTTACTTTTTCGCTGATGATGCTGTATGGCGGCTCGATTTTTGTAGGACAAGATGACATTTTCAGCGGTACCATGTTTATTTATATCCGTCATTTTGATTGCGTGTTATTCCACTTTTTGTTCGGTGGTATGATGATAAAGCATTGTTTTTTGCCTTGCTTTTTTTTTTTAAAGGGTTCACTAAAGATGTTAGCTAGTGGGACAGTTTTATAGGGCGGGCTGTTACGTATACGGCGATACCAAATATGTGTACTTTTATTGTTTCTTTTTTATTTACATAATAATAATTTTTTTATTGGGGAAATATATTTTTTTTTAAATTTATTTAGTGATTTTTAAAAAATATTTTTACACGTTTATTTTTATATTTTTTACATTTTTACATTGTCCCAGGATGGGACATCACTATATAGTGTCAGATCGCTGATCTGACAGTTTGCAGAGCACTCTGTCAGATCATCGATCTGACAGGCAGTGCAGGAGTTTTGCCGGCGCCTGCTCTCAGCAGGCACTGACAAGTCACCTCCCTGCAGGACCCGGAAGGACCCCACGGCCATCTTGGATTCGGGGGCCTGCAGAGGGAGTCCCTCGGAACAACACGATCACATTGCGTTGCTCTGAGGGTCTTAGGGAAGCACGCAGAGAGCCTTCTCCCTGCGCGATGCTTCTCTATGCCACCGGAACACTGCGATTATGTTTGATCGCAGTGTGCCGGGGGTTAAAGTGCCGGGAGCGGTCCGTGACGGCTCCTGGCACTTATTGCCGGGTGTCAGCTGTGAGAATCAGCTGACACCCGACCATAATCGTGGCTGATCTCGTATGACATACTATTCCGTCCTTGGGAATTAAGTCCTAGGTCACTTGGACGGAATAGTATGTTAGATGGAAGAAATGGGTTAATGCCGAATCTGCCAACTACTTTACTGGTTGCCCTGTTAAGTTCTCTATTTTCTATTTTTTCAAGATTTAACCAAGGATGTCTAGCACTTAAATAGAAAGAGTTAACCAAGAACAAAGCATATTGTTGTGAAATTTAATTTTCTGTAAGAACTTCAAGAAAAATTACTTTTGTACGTAGAGTACTGCCCAACTGAGGACATGATTAGGATATCTTTGCAATGCAATTGAATATAGAGATGAACATTGTGATCTGATTAGGAGGCTGGGTGTAATAGAATATGGGCCCAATTCATTAAAAATTGAGATTTGTATGCTAGTCTTAATGAAGGTGTAAGGAGGTGGCAGGTACCCTCAGTGTGCTTTCTTCCCCTTTTTATGCTTGGCCCCCGTGCACTTTATATAAATATGTTTGTCATGTATACTGACCGTTAATGTAATACATGTTATGCATTCTATGCTATGTATTACTGTACTATGCTGTGTTTGCAATGTTTTCCTGTGTGTTAACATGTAATGTATGTGATGTACTCTGTGTTATGTATTGTTGGTAACATGTACCTGCTATGTCTGTGCTTATGTTAGAGACAGGGATAGCAATGGGTTAAAATGTGGGCTGGGCCAGCAGCAGAGAGGGAAGAGGAAGCTGCTGCTCCATGTCAGAAGCCCGGGCACGAGAAGAACAATCGTGAGCACAACTTATAAATTGGTGGTGCTTCAAGTCTAATCTCTCCAAATATATACCTCATACACATAGTATTATTCTTTATGGGCTAGTTAGCAGTAACGCTATTATTTTTTATTATTATTCTCATCCCCTTCTACAAATTCTCCACGTTTTTAACGTGGAACGCAAACACATTGGTGCTTGGAACGCACCTCCATACTGGTTCCGCTTTGTCACTTCCGGCCTACAGCATCTAAAAATGTGCGCCGTCAATCTAGAAGTCCCGCCTCTTCCTTTTAAAAACCCAGCGTGACGCTGGATAATCACTCTGACAGCGGATACCTACATAATCAGACGTGACTGCTGCTGTGCACAACTGCCCATTAAGGTATGATTTAACTCTTGAGCGCACAGCAATAATGCATACCGCTCCTTGATACATGGTAACTTTGGCTTCAGACATCTCCTTATTTTGCCCTTTTTTTCTATTAGCACCAGCCACATTAGCGGTGGATACCGCAATCAGGAGGCACATAAGCCCCCACTGGCTATAAGGTATAGACCTTTCCCCTATTATTTAGTAAATACCACACTTCTCACCCAGTAACTGCTTCATTTCAATTTCACAGCTTGATAAATCTCTTATCACAGTGAGTATATTCTGAGTGTGGTCACAATATAACCATAGGGGAAATACTGTCAGAACGGTTTGTTTCATCTGACACTATCTTCCTAGGTTAACTTTCTCTATTATACGGGCTATATACGTAAGGAGTCTGTCTGCATACTTAAGAGTGAAGGTATAGTACTCTATCTACTACTTTCTTCTATCACTCACTGGGATTGGCGTTGTTACTGTGCAGGTATTCACTGCACTCACCATTACTACTATTGACCCATTTACTATATTATTACATTATGCCATGTAACTGTTGACCTACCTTATACCCATGTATATACTTTGGTTGTCATAATATATAAACTGCCAGAACTATAATGTTACAGTACATATTCAAATATTTTGAATAATATGTTGTTTCATTTATGTACTTACTGACGAAGGTCTTGTTTGACCGAAACGTTTTTTTTGGATAAACTACGATTAAAATTCCTCCTCATATCACAAGATGAGTGCTTAGTCTTTTTCTATATAGAAGCCCGGGCACGTCAGCCCTGAGCAGACGTATATTTCAGACGGGGCATTGCCAGACTCCTGGAGGGGAGAGATCTGTTGCACCGGACTTAAGGACTTAAGGATTAAAGGACCACAACACGGACCCCAGGACTTTGGAAGGGCCCCCCGCTGAAAGGACTTTAAGCATCCAGATCCCAGTGAGTGGACTACTGCAAACTTCGTATAATGCGGCCATTGTTGGTATGGCTGTAGGCAGTGTCAGGGAGAGAGCAGGAAGCCAGTGTTGAATTTGTCTTTTTGCCTTTTTCATCATCGTTCATGAAAAGTTATTCCCTGTTGGAAAACAGCTGCATTCTTGAACTCTAATTGCCGGGACTACTGTGACCAGAGGAAGAGAAGGTAACCCGTGTGGGAAAAGCTGTGTCAGTCCTATGTTTCGTGTGCAAGGGGCCGGGGTGTCTTTGGACTGTGTTTTGTGGGTGAGCTCGGTCAGGACTACCACCCCGGTCGCCCTTGTTACTGGAGGAAGATGAGGAAGATTCATTAAGAGGTTTGTGCCTGCCATTTGACACTTCTTTCAACTGTCCTACGCCAACGCCAGAAATGTATATCAGTCAGGGCTAGTATATATTTCTGTCTTAATTTACCCTGCTTTGTATTTTAAATTATGATGAATTTGTTGGGTGTGCTTGGCCACTTTTCTAAAAGTTGTCACAGCAAGCCAGTACTAGCCAAAAAGTCACAACTTGAGCTTCAAAATTTTTTAATTTAATTTTTGTTTTTAAATTTTTTAAAATTTTGGGGGGGAAAAAAAAACCCCCAAAACCTTAATTTAAAATTTTTAAAAATAAAAAAAATTTTTTTTTAAAATTTTTTTTAAAAAAAAATTTTTTTTTTTTTTTTTTTTTTAAAAAAAAAAAAAAAAAATTTTTTAAAAATTGGGTTTTTTTTTTTTTTTAAAAGGGGGGGGTTTTTTTTCCCTTTTAAAAAATTTTTTTAAGGGGGGGTTTTTTTTTTTTAAAAAAAATTTTAAAAAAACCCCAAACCCAAAAAAACCCCCCCCAAAACCCCAAAAAAACCCGGGAAACCCCCCCAAAAAAAAATTTTTGGGGGGGGGGGGGGGGGGGGTTTTTTTTGGGGGGGGGGGAAAAAAAATTTAAAGGGTTTTTTTTTTCCCCACCTTTTTTTAAAATTTTTTTCCCCCCGGGGGAAAACGGGGGGGACCCCCCTTTTTTTTTTTTCCCCTTTAAAAAAAAAAAAAAAAAATTTAAATTTTTGGGGGGGTTTTTAAAAACTTTTTTGGGGGGTTTTTTAAAAAAACCCCCCCTTTTTTGGGTTCGGGGGAAAAAAAAAAAGGGGGGGGAAAAAAAAAAAAATTTTTTAAAAAAAAACCCCAAAAAAAAATTTTTTTTTTTTTTTTTATTTTTTTTTGGAATTTTTTTCTTTTTTTTTTAAAATTTTTTCCCCCAAAAAAAAAAAAAAAAAAAAAACCCCATGCAATTTTTTTAAAATTTTTTCCCAAAAAACCCAAAAGGTTGGGGAAAAAAAAAACCCCCCTTTGGGGGGGGGGGGGTTTTTTTTTTTGGGGAAAAATTTTTTTTTTTTTTTTTCCCCCCCGGGGGGCCAAGGGGAAAAAAATTCCCGGGGCCCCCAAAAGGGGGGCCCCCCCCCCTTTAAAGGGGAACCAAAAAATTTTAAATTCACTATATACAGACAAAGCCAACATCTAATTATTTTTTAAAAAATTTTTTAAAAAAAAAAATTTGGACACTGAGGGAAATTTTAAAAGTTTGGGGGGGCCCAAAAAATTTTAAAAACCCCTTTGGGACCCAGACCCAAAATTTTAGGGAAAATTTTTTTTTTTTTTTCCCTTTTTTTTTTCCCCTTTTCCCCCCAAAAGGGTTTAGGAAAACCCCCCCAAAAACCCCCTTTTTTTTCCTTTTTTTGGTTTCCCGGGGGCCCCCAAAAGGGGAAAAATTTTCCCTTTTTTCCCCCCTTCCAAAATTTTTTTGGCCCTTTTTTTTCCGGGGTTTTTTCAAAGGGGGTTTTCCCCCGGGGAAAAACCCCGGCCCCCCCAACCCTTTATGGGAAATTTTTTTTCCCCTTTTAAAAAGGAAAAAAAAAAAAATTTTGGGGAAACCCCCAAAAAAACTCCCCAAAAAGGGGAAACCGGGTTTTTTTTCCCCCCTTTTTTATTAAACCCCCCCTTTGGGGGTTTTTTTTTTTTGGTTGGGAAATTTGGTTTTTTTTTCCCAAATTTCCCCCCGGGGGGCCCCCCCCCCTTTTGGTTTTAAAAAGGGGTTTTTTTTTTTAAAAAAAAAAAATATAACCAAAACCCCCCCTTTTTTTTTCCCCCCAAATTCCCCCCCCCCCTTTTTTTTTTTTTTTTTTCCATTTCCCCTTTCCTTTGACCCCAAAAAAAAAAACCCCCCCCCCCCCCCCTTTTTCCTTAAAAACCCCCCCGGGCCCCCTTTTTTTGGGGGGTTTTTCCCCCCTCCGGGGGATTCCCAGGCCCCCCCCCCCCGGGGGCCCCCCCCCGGGGGCCCCCCCGGGTTTCCCGCCCCCGGGGGGGGGGGAAAGGGGGGGGGGGAAAAACCCCCCCCCCCCGGGGGGGGGGGGTTTCCCGGGGGCCCCCCCGGAATTTTGGGGAAATCCCCAAATTTTGGGCCCCCCCTTTCCCCCTTTTTCCCCCCCCCCTTCCCCCCCCCTTTTTCCCCCCCCCCCTTTTGGGGTTTTATTTCCCCCCCCCGCCCCAAAAATTTTAACCCCGGGGGTCAAATGGAGAATATCAGCTGGATCTTTGGGGAAGAACTGATTCTGAACAGACATCTCATACCTTGATGTGAGTTCTATGCACCACCTGGGAAAATGGAATGCACAGTCACAGATTGCTTAGAGAGAACCTTCAGTATGATTTGTAATGCAAAGTAAAGGCATAGCCAAAATAGCGCTGTAATACTGATTAAATTGAAACCTTTGGAAAAAAAATCCACTTTGTTGTTCTTCTTTAATCCCCATTTGAAGTATTTTGATAATTAGATTTTGGTGCACAGCGGCCGGACTGTGCACTGAGTCTTCTCCTCCCTGTGTGTGATTCCCCAACCCCTGCACCTGTCTCCGGTCTGTGATCGCCAGCCCCTCCACCTGCCCCTAGTCTATGATTCACCATCAATTCTCCCTGCCATCGGTCTATGATTCCCCAGCCACTCCGCCTGCCTCTGGTCTGTGATTCCCTGGCTCCTCTGCCTACCTCCAGTCTGTGACTCCCTGTACCTCTGACTGCCTCTGGTCTGTGATTCTCTGGCCCCTTTGCCTGCCTCTGGTCTATGATTTCCTAGTCCATCCATCTGCCTCCGGTCTGTAATTCCCCGGCCACTCTGCCTGCCTCCAGTCTGTGATTCCCTGGCCACTCCACCTGCCTCTGGTCTGTAAATCCCCGGCCCCTCTGTCTGCCTCCGTCTGCGACTCCCCAGCTCCTCCTCTTGACACCGGTCTGTGATTCTCTGACGCCTCCGCCTGATGCCGGTCTGTGTTTCCCTGGCTCCTCCACCTGACACCGGTCTGTGAATCCCTGTCCTTCTGCCTGCCTCCGGTCTGTGATTTCCTTGCTAAGCCTGACACCGGTATGTAATTCCCCGGCTCCTCCACCTGACACCGAACTGTGATTTCCCGGCCCCTCCACCTGCCCCCGGTCTGTTATTCCCCGGGCCCTCTGTCTTCCTCCAGTCTGTGATTCCCTGGTCCCTCCGCCTGCCTCAGATTTGTGATTCTCTTTTCCTATGCCTGCCTCCGGTCTGTGATTCTCCAGCCCCTCTTCCTCCGCTCTTTGAAACCCTAACCCTCTGTCTGCCTCCGGTCTGTGAATGATGTGTCACCTCTGTTTGAATTCTCAGCAGTGACCTGTCATTCAAAGACCAGAGGCAGACATAGGGCTGGGAAAACACAGATCGAAATCTAATTAGCAAAAAACTGGTAATTAAAGAAGAACAACAAAGTGGATTTCTTCACCAAAGGATTCACTTTAATCTGTGTTATTGCGCCATTACAGCCATATCTTTATTTAACATTACAAAATTGTGCTGACAGGTTCTCTTTGAAAATGCACTTCAATATGAATGGAAAAAAGTATGAATATTTTAAAATTAGCAAACGTTTTGTTTTAAATAAACCTTTTTGCTTAATTATACAAAATATAAAATACCAATATTTTACAAAGATTTCACTCCTCTATATTTAAAGAGAACCTGTCAGCAGGATAGTGCATAGTAAGCTACACACCACTGTCAGGTCGGCGCCGTTATACTGAATAAAATGATACCTTGGTTGATGAAATCCGTCTTGTGGTTGTTTAATCTTTATATACAGTTTTGTGTTAATGATATGCTCGTGCCCTAAGGCGGGGTGGTGGTATGTGGTGCTCTGATTGGATATTCATAATGCAGACTGCTGACAGGTCACTGATCCCTCACTGACCGGCTCTCTCGTTTGCATAGTGAATATACTAATGTGTGTATTTGTAAAAAAGCATGTCACTTAATCAAAATGGCGGCGCCTGGGGCACCTGCGCACTTTCTCTTATCGGTTAGTGTCTTTTATCTTCCTGTATTTCAAAGAAAAAAAATCACCATCAATATGACGCCGTCAGTTGCGCCTGCGCAGTAGCATCTCTCGTACGTGATAGATGCTACTGCGCATGTGAGTTGCACGTACCAGGGCTTTGGGGTACTCGGCACCGAGCCCGTTCACTTCACTGGGGGATGTCACGGGTAGCGCAGCTCGGTCCGTTGCCCTGGGCGCTCACTAAAGGGGGATATTTACAGGGGATTTAGAAATGTTTGTGACGCCACCTGTGGTTTCTGATCAGGGTGACCAGCGCTGCAGGGTGAATCCTCTGAGGGGTTGTTACTGGGCAGCAAGGTGTTAAGCCTTCCACAGGTAAGACTGATCCCTCAAGATTAGTGTTGAGCGATACGATACTGCAAATATCGGGTATCGGCCGATATTAGCTGTATCGGGCTTTCGATTCCGAGTACCGATATTTTCGTCATATCGGATACCGGAATCGGATTTGTCACTGTCACTGTCTGTGTCCGTCGGTCGGGTCTGTCAGGAGTCAGCGGCACTTACCTGGCAGAAGATCTCCGGCGGTCACGGGCTGGAATGCTTCATGGCCGCCATCATCTTTCCCCGGCGGTCATGGGCTGGACTGCTTCATGGCCGCCATCATCTTTCCCCGGCGGTCACATGCAGTTTCTCGCGATAACTGCAGTGACTGCTGGGTAATCCCGGCCGTAAAGCAGTCAGTCCGATGACGTCACCGCCGGGGAAGCAGGTAATCAGCTGTGCTGCGTTGCGATGACAGGCTCTGCCTGTCATTGCGATGTAACAGAGCTGGATCGTCGGGGACTGTCGTTACTATGGACTGCGTCGGACAGGTGGTATACTGTTGGTTTGTTTTTTTTTCTTTTTTTACAGGAGATCGATGGCGTCGCAGGAATGAGTGTATAATAAAATTAATGAAAACTGTGTTGTCTCTTTTATTTCATTAAAAGACTTTTTTCTTGCTTTGTCTTTTTTTTTATACATTTAATAACTTTGGGATTAATAATGGATCGGTGTCTTATTGACACCTCTCCATTATTAACCGGGCTTATTGTCAC
The DNA here is from genome assembly GCA_033576555.1 of Oophaga sylvatica. NCBI lineage: Eukaryota > Metazoa > Chordata > Amphibia > Anura > Dendrobatidae > Oophaga > Oophaga sylvatica. The sequence goes on along the minus strand of JARQOD010000008.1, from coordinate 148,409,309 downwards.
CGTGCAATCAACGGTGACATTAACCCCTTATTACCCCACTTGCCACCGCTACAGGGCAGTGGGAAGAGCCGGGTAAAGTGCCACAATTGGCACATCTTTTGATGCGCCAAATGTGGGGCTGCTGTAGCCTGGTATTATCAGGCTGTTGAGGGCCAAAATCCATGGGCCTTGACAGTCTTTTAATACCAGGCCGCAGCAGTCTGCATTTTACTTGGCTGGTTAACAAAAATAGGGGTACCCCTACGCCGTTTTTTTTTCGAGGGGATCCCCTATTTTTGTTAACCAGCCAAGCTAAGCAGACTGCTGTGGCCTGGTATTATCAGGCTTGCAAGGTCCATGGATATTGGATCCTTACCATCCTGAAAAACCAGGCCTCAGCAGTCTGCTTCATCTGGCTGGTTAACAAAAATAGGGGGGACCCCACGCCAATTTTTTTCGAGGGGATCATCTATTTTTGTTAATCAGCCAAGATATGCAGACTGCTGTGGCCTGGTATTATCAGGCTGGCAAGGTCCATGGATCTTGGCTCCTTAACAGCCTGAAAATCCAGGCCTCAGCGGTCTGCTTCATCTGGCTGGTTAACAAAAATAGGGGGGACCCCACGCCAATTTTTTTCGAGGGGATCCCCTATTTTTGTTAATCAGCCAAGATATGCAGACTGCTGTGGCCTGGTATTATCAGGCTGGCAAGGTCAATGGATCTTGGCTCCTTAACAGCCTGAAAATCCAGGCCTCAGCGGTCTGCTTCATCTGGCTGGTTAACAAAAATAGGGGGGACCCCACGCCATTTTTTATTCGAAGGGAACCCCTATTTTTGTTAATCAGTTCCCTCTGACGTCACTGATGGTGTCCCTGGCTGACCTGAAGTGAAAGTGGAAAGCAATCAATTAAGCTTTCCACTTCCTCTCCTGTCAGCCAGGAGAGGAGCTCATTCATTTGGGGGTTTACTGTGAGGCTGCAGCATTAGCTGCGGTCCCTGCAGTAAACATTAACCCTTTCTGAAGGATTACACCGTGGGACCTGACTGTGCATGGATAGGTAAGAATAATTTTGCTTTATTATTTTATTTTTATTACAGGAAATGGTTTTAGCAGGTAAATAAAATATGGTCAAAAACTGTGTGATTATTTCATTAAACTTCTTTTTTATTAAAGTGTGTGTGTTTGATTTTTCTTTCATACAATAGGATTAATAATTGATAGTTGTCTATTTGACAGCTCTCAATTATTAACCTGGCTTAAAGTGACCTTTCAATTGCAAGGTCATTTTAACCCCTTATTAACCCATTCGCCACCGCTACAGGGCAATGGGAATAGACGGGCAAAGTGCCAGAAAGGGCGAATCTAATTATAGATTTGTCTTTTCTGGGGTGTCTGCGGGCAGATGTTAGTAGCCAGGGGGGGCCAAAAATAATGGTCCCTCTCTGGGCTATTATTATCTGCCCCCACTCACTGGCTTTGTCTGTCTGGTTGCAAAAATAGGGCGGGAGCCCACGCATTTTTTTTAAACAATTTTACACCTCATATATATATATATTATATATATACATGTCATTGAATTTGTGACACATATATATATATATATATTTATATTTATAGTTCATACACTTCTACATAGTATAATAGCCGCTAATTCAATTGCCGGCTTTTGTGAAAATGCAGAACCCGACATGAAATGACACTTGGTGTACATAGGGTTAACCATGTCTTTTCATGTCCTTTGCTATCTGATTTGCACAAACAATTACATCAGTCTATGTGTGCAAAATTTCACACCTGTAGGGGTTAATTAAAGGTGTAAATTCGTAGCAAAAAAGTCCGTTTTTTTACAACGAATTTACACCTTTAATTAACCCCTACAGGTGTGAAATTTTGCACACATAGACTAATGTAATTGTTTGTGCAAATCAGATTGCAAACGACATGAAAAGACATGGTTAACCCTATGTACACCAAGTGTCATTTCATGTCGGGTGCTTCTGTCTTTTCACAGAAGCCGGCTTTACCCGGCAATTGAATCAGAGTCTATTTTACTATGTAGAAGTGTATAAACTATACATATATGTATATATATATGTCACAATGACATGTATATATATATATATGTATTCTATGTGTGTATATTTAGTGTTTACAAGGAAATAAAGGTTTTTTTTAGTTGCGATATTTTGTTCCCATAGACTTACATGGGACTTCCGGTATCGGAATCGGATATCGTCGATATTTAGTGATATCGGCAATACCATTCCGATCCGATATTTTTAGATATCGAGCAGTATCGCTCAGCACTACTCAAGATATATGGCGGTGCAGGGGTGAAGGCAATAAGGCAGACACACACAATGAGTCTCTTTCCGTACCTTTACTGGTGATATTTGCAGGCACGTCCCGGGAAGCTGCTCAGGGTGGAGGATGCACGTCCAGTAATCACTGAGTAGGTGTAAGGCCTCCTTACTTCTTTATGTGTGTGAGTTTCTAACTTGCATAAAACAAAGTTTAACTCCGTGTGAAACAGCTACGCCCGGCTGACATTGTGGTAGAGCCTTCTTGCGGACAGAACTAAGTCCTCTATGGCTGATCAGGCCTGACTCCTGTTCTTCCTGACCCCGGTTACGTATCAGCACTGAAGGGCCCCTCTGCGACCTGAAGTCCAGCAGGGTCTCCGGTTTCTCCCACTAGCCGTGAAGGTACTAGCAAGCTCGGACCCGGTATCCGGTTGTGCAGAGTGGAGGTAAGCTATCATTGCTATTTCTCCTCAGTCACTCTCTCTTTCCACTTTTTCCACTTGCCTGTCGTCCTACTCACACCTTTAACATTAGCACAGGCAGCAGTAGATGTCAGCTTTCGTCTCTTCTCCGCTCTCTAACAGTACCTCAGTTGACTCGGTGTTACAAATACTGCAGTTCCCTTTCCTTCACTTTCTTTCTTAGGCTCTGTCCGAAGCAGCTATCAGGACCTTCCGTCAGACTGATCTGTGCACACTCCGAGAGTCACTTTCCACTTCCCTAGGGAACTAACAGTCAGCACGTTCTGAGGTAACAGCTTGTTTCTCTGCTTCTGTCTCATCTGACAGGAATCTCCGTCTGTCTGAACTCTGCTCTGAGCTCTGCTCTGACAGGAAATCAACTCCAAAAAGGCCACTGCTGCGTCTCTCCACACCCTTATATACTCTAAAGGGCTCCCTCTGGTGGCACTATAGGGAAATGTGAAGTGTGAATGAATATCGGGTGATTGTGAATTACCTTTCTGTGCATCCTCCAGGGTACATGTGGCACCAAGCGCAGCTAGGCTACACACATGCGCCATCTCTGGCGCCATTTTCTTGTAGTGTAATTTTTTTTTTTACTGCAGCAATAAGGAGCCGGTGGAGGTGCTTGCGCTTTATCATCTATCTTGTACCGAGAGATGCTACTGCGCAAGCGCCGGCACCATTTTGCTGTAGTTTACATTTTTTTGGCTGCAGCAACAAGGAGCTGGGGGTGGCACTTGCGCAGTTGCATCTATCAGAACGCCCAATGGCATCATATTGATGGTGATTTTTTTTTCTTTGAAACACAGGAAGATAATAGACACTAACTGATAACAGAAAGTGAGCATGCCCCCCAGGCGCCACCATTTCGATGAAGTGACATGCTTTTTTTGAAATACACACATTAGTATTTTCATTATGCAAAATACTGGGCAGGTCAGTGAGAGATCAGCGACCTATCAGCAGTCTGCATTATAAATACCTAATCACAGCACCACATACCCCAGCCCCGCCTTAGGACACGAGCATATCATTACCACAAAACTGAAAATAAAGATTAAGAAACAACCACAAGACGGATTTCATCACCAGGTATCACTGTAATCAGTATAACGGCGCCGACCTGACACTGTGGGTAGGTTACTGTGCACAATCCCGCTGACAGGTTCCCTTTAATTTTTTTTTCCAAGTAATACATACTTGTCAAACAGTATAAAATAAAAAAATGTATCAATAAATAAATAATGTATAAAAGATACAAATTTACCTAAAAATATATCGATCTAAAAACTTTTATGCCCAAAAAAAAAAAAAGTATACTAGTAGTGATACCTTTATTGGCTTACCAGAAGAATTATACTTGCAAGCTTTCAGAGCCTCATGAAGGAGTATCTGTGCTCTGAAAGCTTGCACATGTAATTTTTCTTTTCATCTGATAAAGCTATCTGTCTTAATACACATTTGTCTTTTTTGGGGCATGAAAGTAGTAACAAACATATGGAAAAAGAAGACCATTATGCCTCCAGGAATCTTGCGCTGAATGATCTGCATTCATGTCTAGGTGACTGATGGCGCCATATTTCCAAACCCTTTTTCTGATTCTCTCATTATTTATCAGAGATTAGGCTTTTATCAAATACTCATAAAATGTTTTGTATATCTAATTAATTTATTTTAATATTTCTTTAAATTATCTTGACCAGTTCATGACAGGACCCATTTTTGGGTTTTATCACACATGTGCCTTTGACAGTTCCAAAATGTTTTCTCATTTGAATATTCAAGTAATTTTCCCTCTTTTGCAATAGATGGGGCTTAATTTTCATGCCACTTTTATTTTTATTTTTTTGCTGATATTTGGGGAAAATTTTAAGAAAATAGGAAACGTCTATTTTTCACAATTTTTTTTAATCAAAAACAGCTAAAAAACATTTTTCAATTTTGTTTTCCTTTGAACTTATTTATATATTGGGCATTTTCTTTTTCTAATGGGGAGGGCTAGAAACAGCTCAGCTATTCTGACTGAGGGTGTCTTTTTTTTGTTAAGCTTTATTTATTTAATTTTTTGCTATATTATTTTTTTCATTTATTTTACAAGTGTGTCCCCTAATAATGTCTCAAAAGATCTTTTTTTTTTTAGAGGACTTTTAACATTAATACTGTACAATCTTTTTATTCCCAATTTTCCCTGCAACTGGGGCCGATATATTAGCCCAGTTACAGTGCTTCCTGGTTGCATAGCAGAGCTGACTAAGGATCTCCTAGCACCTAGCAGCATCTATCCTTCCATACACCAAATAATCGCATGGACGTTAGCATATATGCATGCACATACAGACACACAAACTCACTAGGATATTTTACACTGGTAGTATTAATAGATCTCCCCTTCTGTACCAAAATGTGCACTATTAGCTTGCTCTTTTGCATCTCTGACCCTTTTTTATCAATTATGAGTGTAATCTGTATCCATTTCTCACATGAGCCAGTGGTTGCTTGTCTTGAAGTAATAAATATTTCTGGTTTTGATCTGATGCCGTGTACTCCAGCACAAGAGAAAAATGGTCACGGTGACGGAGCGAAAGCCGATCCTGAAGAGTGACCATGACATCCTGGAAAAGAAACAGATTGAATCTGGTCATTGGCACATTTTCTGATCTCATGTATTGTTTTTAAAGAAGCCCTCCTCCTCTTCCTCCTCCTCTATCTCCTCCTCCTTCTGCTCTTCCTCCTCCTTCCATCAAAGTTTTTATTATCTGGGTAGAAAGGCAAAATAAGCAATTGTAAGTACACACTGCTATATACTCAGATGACTGCAATATATTTAGAGGATAAAAACTTTGATGTGAGGAGGAGGAGAAGGTGGAGGAGAGGGAGGAGTGCTTCTTTAATTAAGTTTCTATATTTTACATAGAAAAGTGTTACTATTTGTTGGATGAAATGTAGAACGTCTTGCCTTTACTGTGGTCCTTCCATCAAAGGTAAACGATTTGATTTGTCCATTCTCCAAGAACACTTTTAAAACGTTAGGTATGAGCAAAAGAGGAGGAGAATCCTTCATTTTCAACATGTCCTAACGAAAAAAATAAGAAATAGGAAAAAACTTTAATAAAAGTAATCCCTCTCCATAATGGTGTCAGCCATACAGTACCTTTCCATAACTGTGCCAGCCTTACAATGCATTTCCAGAACTGCATCAGAAAAATATATTGCATTAAGACAGCTATGTTTTATATACCACTTTGTCAGTGTCCTGGTGTTTGGTGGAAATAAGTCAAAATATACAAAAATTAGCAATATTTAAAAGTAATATATAAGGAACAATAAAAACAACTGTGAACAGAAGCGCTGAACAGGTTTATCCCTCTAACGCAACAATAGTTTTCTGCATAACTCACTGCATCTGTGTCTCCCACAGTCACAAGTTCTGAAAATCGTACTCTTCCTGGATTGGAGCGAAGTTTCTCCTTCTTGGCTGCACTTATAAAGGCAGATTTAGGAGACTAAAAGAAATAGAAATGCAGAAGTGTTAATACAGTAGTTGTTCATATGCAGAACAATGATTACATGAAAGATTTGTTTCACTTTGAAATGTCTGTAATCTCACATGACAAGAGAGCATAGCATTGGGATTTGTGACAAAAAGAATTTATGAAAATAGATCAAGGAAATAGTGTGACAGTGTTTACCTTTACTAGATACAGTGAGCTGGAGTGTTGTATGAGTACTGGGTTTTCTGCAGGGATACATTTTAAGGGGAGCGTGTAAGCCCAAATTCACAGTATAAACTAAGCACACAGCCTTTTTGAGGATATACAAGTGCTTCTCACAAAATTAGAATATTATCAAAAAGTTAATTTATTTCAGTTCTTCAATACAAAAAGTGATACTGATGTATTATATAGAGTCATTACACACAGAGAGATCGATTTCAAATATTTATTTATGTTAATGTTGATGATTATGGCTTACAGCCAATGAAAACCCAAAAGTCATTATCTAAGTAAATTAGAATAATTAACAAAAAACACTTGCAAAGGCTTCCTAAGCGTTTAAAAAGGTCACTTAGTCTGTTTCAGTAGGCTCCACAATCATGGGGAAGACTGCTGACTTGACAGATGTCCAGAAGGCAGTCATTGACACACTCCACAAGGATGGTAAGCCACAAAAGGTCATTGCTAAAGAAGCTGGCTGTTCACAGGGTGCTATATCCATGCATAATGTGACGCGAGTCACGGCAGTAAAGGGAGGTCAAACAATCCGAGGTCAAGTCCAGGAAATGGCGCATTATGACAAAGGGAAGTCAGAGGCGAAGTCCAATACACGAGCAGCGTTAAGGAAAGCCAGAGAGACAAAACAGTTACAGGGAGCAGGCACAAGCAAAGTCAGGTCACAAGCAAAGGGTCAGAGTCTGGGAAGAGAATCAAGTCAAGCAGGGTCAGGCACAGAGCACAGAGGGATCAATGTTCCACAGGAAACAGCAAGTGTACGATTGACACTTGGGGGAGGAACTAGCATGCTTAAGTAACATAGTTATCAAGGCTGAAAAAAGACATTTGTCCATCCAGTTCAGCCTATATTCCGTCAGAATAAATCCCCAGATCTACGTCCTTCTAAAGAACCTAATAACTGTAAGATACAATATTGTTACGCTCCATGAAGACATCCAGGCCTCTCTTGAACCCCTCAACTGAGTTCGCCATCACCACCTCCTCAGGCAAGGAATTCCAGATTCTCACTGCCCTAACAGTAATGAATCCTCTTCTATGTTGGTGGAGAATCCTTCTCTCCTCCATACGCAGAGAATACCCCCTTGTGACCGTCACCTTCCTTAGTATAAACAGATCCTCAGAGAGATATTTGTATTGTCCCCTTATATACTTATACATGGTGTGAGACAGTGAGAATATGTGTGTTGAATGGGGTGTACATTTCACCTAGATACTTTGCTGACTGGTATAAGGGAAATGTATGGCTTTGTAAACCTAGTGGTAGAGAAAGGTCACTACACCTTACATTCAGTACACACTTGCAGCTCAGGCCTGAAACCACTCAGCTGTTAATTAGGAGACCAGAAGTAGGTGTCTGCGAACACAGACAGAGAGCTCGCTTAGTCTGGACAAGGAGTCCAGGCACAAGAAGGAGTCTCCAGGAGTATGAGCTGTCTCAGTCTGGGTGCTCGATGTACCCCGGACACAGGAGTAGTCTCTGTGAGAATCCATGCGGATAGCTGCTGAATAGGAGGGGAGCTCTCTCAAGTCTGGACGTTGGATATGCCTTCAGACACAAGGAGGAGACTCTGTGAAACTCCATGCTGGTAACTACTGAACATATGTGTTGTTTTGGGGACAGACTGTTAGAGTCTGGTCCCGGATAGAGAGGGAAATCTATCTAAGTGTAGTAAGTGGCTGGACAAGCCCAGGGCTTATGTTTATGATTTGGTTTTGATTATGTTCTGTTTGCTGTGGACTTTAATAAAACTGGTTGCGGCCAGTTTTTACCAGAACTGCTGTCTGTGAATGAACTGTTTCCGTGCCACTCCGTCTACCCGGACGGCGATCCCAGAGCTATATCCCCTGAAAAGCTTACAATTGGTGCTGGAATGTGCGTGCAGCACAGTGGCAAGAGACAGCAATAAAAGGAGAAGTCTGTTGAAGCAGCAGCAGAAAAAAAAAAAAAAGTGTGTCAATAAAGGAGAAACGTCTGTTGGAGCAGTCTTAAAGAGACAGTGGCCCTAATAGAGTTTGCAGAGAAAAAAAAAAAGTGTCTGCACAGCAAAGCTGAACTTTCTGTGGAAAAGACTGTGGAGTGTGTATGTCTTGAGTGAAGACTGCCGTTGTTGAGACAGAGAAGTCTGACAGCATGGATGACAGCATGGAGGCGCTGTTTGAACAAATGGCGCAAGTTAATGTGCAACATAAGACTGCCGTGGTTGAGACAGATAAGTCCGGCAGTATGGAGGAGCTCATTGAGTACCTGGTCCAGGCCCAGCGGAGCATGCAGCAGAGCATGGAGCAGCAGCGCCTGCAGAACCAGCAGCGCATGCAGCAGGCCCAGCAGCAATTCCTGCAGCAGCAGCAGGAGAATAACCGGTTATTTGTTGAGCAGATGGCAGCACAAAAAAAGGATTTCGGTGCCGCGTCCCGAAGTAATGTGGCAAAGTCACCTGCATTGTCCGCTGTAAAGAAGGCGGTAAGACGGTCCCTGAAAAAGATGACACCTCGTGACAATGTGGAGGCATATCTCACTAGGTTTGAGGGACTGGCAGAGAAGGAGAATCTGCCCCTATCTGAATGGGCCATGATGGTCGCACCCTATCTGATTGGAGAACCCCAAAGGGCGTATGCTGACCTGAGCGAGCAGGACAGCCAAGACTATGCCAAGCTGAAAGCGGAGATTCTTACCCGGCTGGGTGTTACGGTGACAGCCCGTGCCAGGGGAGTTCATGACTGGAGATGCAGTTGGGAGTCTGCAGTCAGCAAACCTGATTATGGAGTTGAAAAGGTGATAGTGGACCGCTACACCCAAGCACGTCCTCCTGAGGTACAGCCAGAGGTCGGACAAGGAGACCACCAGGACGCCAATCGTCTGGTCAGCCTGATGGAGAGGGCCTTCGCCACCAAAGACTGCCTCCGTGACCAACCGTCTGAGAGGTCGTCACTTCAGAGTTCCTGGACGCCGAACTCTCCCGGTAAGAGCGTTCCAGCTGTTGGGGTCGTGTGGGTGGGAGAGTGTGATGGACAGTGTTGGAGATGTCGTGAAATTGCAGCCAACTGTCCAATAGAGGGGGAGCCTATGTGTTGTGATGTTGGCGGATCCCTCTCTCCCTGCACAGAGCCTGTGTGTGTGTCCACCTCAGCCGAAGAGACTGGACCACAGGGGTCCCCGGTGGTTGTAAATGACTGCCCAGCACAGGCCCTCTTGGACTCAGAGAGTCCAGTGACTTCCGTATGGGACAGCCTGATTGATAGGGACTTTATCCCTGATAAACACCTGAGTGTGGTGTGCGTCCATGGAGACACCAAAGTCTACCCAGAGACTGTCGTGGACTTGATCCCCAAACGCGGGGAGGTTTCATGTGAAGTGGGGGTAGTGAAGAACCTGGTGCCCCCCGTCATATTGGGTAATGACTTTCCCCTGTCTAAGGATCTTTGGGGGAAAAATGTTTCTGATGGACAGTGTGATGAAGCTCCTACTGAGGGTGCGCAGTCCCGAGGGGCGGAACACAATGCTAGTGGGCCGTTAAACTTATGTGATAATGATGATGATGATAATGATAATGATGATGATGATGATGATGATGATCATGATAATGATGATGACCATGATAAGGATGCTGATGCTGATAATGATAATGATGATGATCATGATAGTGATGATGATACTGATCATAATCATGATAATGATATTGATAATAATGATGACTGTGATAGTGATGAAATTCCTTTGCAGGTGATGTTGGGAGACGAGGATGGTGGTTCTCGGGAACCGAGTGTCCCTGACTTACCTGTGTCCTGTGACAATTTTGAGAGTGAGCAGTGGCGAGACCCCTCACTTAAAACGGCCCAGGAAAATATAAATGTTCTAAATGAGGTTTCCCAAGAGCCTGGCTCTGAGGAGAGGTTTCCTCATGTTGCCATAAACACTCACCTGTTGTATAGGAAAGATGTGTATCTTCGTACCGTGTTAGCCAGTAGATAGAAAAATATTTAGACTTGAGAGTCCTCAGTGGTTGATACCTTTTAATGGCTAACTGAAAAGATGGTAACAAATTGCAAGCTTTCGAGACTACGCAGGTCTCTTCATCAGGCAAAGACTAAAACAAAAGCTGAAGAATCACATATTTATACACAAGAGGACACAGGAATAATGCAATAGGTAAGACAGGTGACGTGAAGCAGAACTGTCATTATGGCAGAAGGATGAACATAAATATGACTAGTTCATAGATAAGGAGTGAAAGTTTTATTACCCTCTGATTGGGGTCTGGTATTGTGTTGTGATGACCCTAAAAGGTCAGGGAAGCAAATTCCTTAATTGTTGTAGAAAGACATAAAACTCTGGGATATATTCATCCCAGCACTAAGAGATGACCTTTGACACTCTTAGTGCTGGGATGAATATATCCCAGAGTTTTATGTCTTTCTACAACAATTAAGGAATCTGCTTCCCTGACCTTTTAGGGTCATCACAACACAATACCAGACCCCAATCAGAGGGTAATAAAACTTTCACTCCTTATCTATGAACTAGTCATATTTATGTTCATCCTTCTGCCATAATGACAGTTCTGCTTCAAGTCACCTGTCTTACCTATTGCATTATTCCTGTGTCCTCTTGTGTATAAATATGTGATTCTTCAGCTTTTGTTTTAGTCTTTGCCTGATGAAGAGACCTGCGTAGTCTCGAAAGCTTGCAATTTGTTACCATCTTTTCAGTTAGCCATTAAAAGGTATCAACCACTGAGGACTCTCAAGTCTAAATATTTTTCTGTTGTATAGGGACACTGAAGTCCAGGGAGAGGTCGTGAGTCAGCTCCTAGTACCTGAGCTATATGGAAGTATAGTGCTGGGGTTGTCACATAGTCACATACTTGAGGGACCACTTGAGGGAAACCAGGGACCAGATGGTGAAGTTAATGTTGTGGATGACATGTTAACTAAGGTTCCAGATCAAGATGTGAATGAGAATGAATTGTATAACCCTGACAGTGAGCAGGATGTGAATGAAAATGAAGTGTATAACCCTGAAAGTGAGCAGGATGTGAATGAGAATGAATTGTATAACCCTGACAGTGAGCAGGAAGTGAATGAAAATGAAGTGTATAACCCTGAAAGTGAGCCAGATGTGGCTGAGAAAAAGGGGTCAGACAGGGATAGTGGTAGTGATAGTGAATCATCTGATGACAATCAAGCAACCAGTGCAAATGAGGAAGGCATGGTAGCAGAGGAGGTTGAGAGTCCTGAGAGGAAGGCTGATGCTGACCTTGCAGTCGGACAGAAGATGGCATCTGAAGATGTTTTACAGTTGGCCGGTTCCCTGGCAAAGACTAAGGTGAAAGGAGGAGAGCTGAGCTTTAAAGGCAGGACTCTGAAACTGAACACAGCCCAAGTAGATGCTGTTGGAAATGTGAAGTTACCAAGGTATGGTGTGGATCTGTATCGTGCCGAGGACTCTGAGGGAGATGCTGCAGAGGTGGAAAAAGCCATAGAAGTGGTAGTCACCAAGCCAGATGCCTCATCAGAAGCTGAGGTCTCAAGTGAAGCTGTGAGGAACAAGACTGAAGATATGGGGACTGACTCTGTCCAGGAATCTGTTTCTGCCGAAGACAGCGGCGTGGACGGGTTGCGGTTCGGATCAGTAGCTGCAACTCGTGAAGCTCAGGCTGGAAGTTCGGCGCCCGGAGCCCCAGCGGTGTTCCCGAGTGACACCAAGGATCTGGATAAGTCACAAGATGAGATTTTGAGACATCAGGCTGGCGTTGGTGAGCTCAAGCGCACTTTCATGGAGTCTACATCGGAGCCACGTGCCAACAAATGGGAAAAGCGATGTGTCACTCCGTTGCCGCTGCAGACACACGGGAGCTCAGATGGGATGCAGAACGTGGTGGAAGAGAAGAATCCGGCAGGTTCTGAGTATACAGATGCAGCTATCAAGGAGAACTTGAAAGCTGGAATAAATGGAGATATTGGAGACCATAATGATGTGACTGAAGAGGTAGAATGTAAGACTGACGGTAGGGCTTCTGAGCATGTTCTACCAGAAGAGCCTGAAGAAGGGGCCGAAGACATAAAGGACGTCCAACAGGTACCAGATGAATTGATTACTTCTCAGAAAAAACTCCAAACTGTGATGAAGGAGTGTGATGAAAGCCATGAGCATCTTCGTGAGAAAGTCAATGAAGTAAAAGGAAGAATACAGGGAATCTCTTCGTTGCAAGAGCAAATGCTGCTCAATAAGTCTAAGGCTCTATATAAGAATGCTGTTGTCACGGTAGAACATTACAATTCAGCTGGAGACTTAGCGGATGAATTATGTGTACTGCAAAAGAAAAACGATCTGCTCCTTCTACAGTCCCAATCATTTGAACAGAGTAGCTTAAAATGGTCAGAGACCATGGCAGAGGAGCTTAAGGTCTGTGAAATAGACTTTATGAGTCAACCGATATTCAAGAAAATAGATGTGCTAAAGAGGGTTCAAGGGGAACTAGAGAAAAGTAAAAAACCCCCTATACCTTCTGTGATAGTTGGTGACACATGGTCAGTGCACCAAGGACAGGAGGTACGTGAGTTTCTGAGGAAGAGTCAGCAGAAGTGTTCTGATGTGCCGGGACGTACTTCTCTGGCCAGGCACTATATCGAAACTGAGCCCGGCCCTAAGGTCAAGATGAAACCGTGCAGGATACCCGAGGCCCGCAGAGAGCATAGGCCTGGGAGGGTACAGGGTAGTGCGGATGCTTCAGATGAAGAGAAAGCTGATGTTGGCTATGGCTCAGGTGAAGATACAGATGACAGTAGTGAAGATGAAGCTGATGAAGGCCATGACTGGTCCAGAGTTCACTGTCTCTTTTGGATTGTTGACCAGCCCTCCGGTCTGGATGACCAGCCCTCCGGTCTGGAGAAGAGGGGGGGGATATGTGAGACAGTGAGAGTATGTGTGTTGAATGCGGTGTACATTTCACCTAGATACTTTGCTGACTGGTATAAGGGAAATGTATGGCTTTGTAAACCTAGTGGTAGAGAAAGGTCACTACACCTTACATTCAGTACACACTTGCAGCTCAGGCCTGAAACCACTCAGCTGTTAATTAGGAGACCAGAAGTAGGTGTCTGCGAACACAGACAGAGAGCTCGCTTAGTCTGGACAAGGAGTCCAGGCACAAGAAGGAGTCTCCAGGAGTATGAGCTGTCTCAGTCTGGGTGCTCGATGTACCCCGGACACAGGAGTAGTCTCCTTGAGAATCCATGCGGATAGCTGCTGAATAGGAGGGGAGCTCTCTCAAGTCTGGACGTTGGATATGCCTTCAGACACAAGAAGGAGACTCTGTGAAACTCCATGCTGGTAACTACTGAACATATGTGTTGTTTTGGGGACAGGCTGTTAGAGTCTGGTCCCGGATAGAGAGGGAAATCTATCTAAGTGTAGTAAGTGGCTGGACAAGCCCAGGGCTTATGTTTATGATTTGGTTTTGATTATGTTCTGTTTGCTGTGGACTTTAATAAAACTGGTTGCGGCCAGTTTTTACCAGAACTGCTGTCTGTGAATGAACTGTTTCCGTGCCACTCCGTCTACCCGGACGGCGATCCCAGAGCTATATCCCCTGAAAAGCTTACAATGGTTATTACATTGCCCCTCAGTCGTCTTTTTTGTAGACTAAACAATCCTAATTTTGCTAATCTCTCTGGGTATTGTAGTTCCACCATCCCCTTTATTAATTTTGTTTCCCTCCTTTGTACTCGCTCTAGTTCCATTATATCCTTCCTGAGCACCGGTTCCCAAAACTGTACACAGTACTTCATGTGCGGTCTAACCAGGGATTTGTACAGAGGCAGTATAATGTTCTCATCATGTGTATCCAGACCTCTTTTAATGCACCCCATGATCCTGTTTGCCTTGGCAGACACTGCCTGGCACTGGCTGCTCCAGGTAAGTTTATCAGTAACTAGGATCCCCAAGTCCTTCTCCATGTCAGATTTACCCAGTGGTTTCCCGTTCAGTGTGTAATGGTGATATTGATTCCTTCTTCCCCTGTGTATAACCTTACAGTTATCATTGTTAAACCGCATCTGCCACCTTTCAGCCCAAGTTTCCAAATTATCCAGATTCATCTGCAGCAGAATACTTCTTCTCTTGTATTGACTGCTTTACATAGTTTTGTATGATCTGCAAATATCGATATTTTACTGTGTAAACCTTCTACCAGATCGTTAATAAATATGTTGAAGAGAATAGGTCCCAACACCGACCCCTGCGGTCCCCACTGGTCACAACGACCCAGTTAGAGGATATACGATTTATAAGCACCGTCTGCTTTCTATCACTAAGCCAGTGTTACTTACCCATTTACATACATTTTCCCCCAGACCCAGCATTCTCATTTTGGCCACCAACCTCTTGTGTGGCACGGTATCAAATGCTTTGAAAAATCAAGATATACCACGTCCAATGACTCACCTTGGTCCAGTCTATTGCTTACCTCTTCATAAAAACTGATTAGATTGGTTTGACAGGAGCGATTCCTCATAAACCCATGCAGATATAGAGTTAAACAGTTATTCTCATTGAGGTAATCCGGAATAACATCCCTCAGAAACCCTTCAAATATTTTACCAACAATAGAGGTTAGACTTACTGGCCTATAATTTCCAGGTTCACTTTTAGAGCCTTTTTTGAATATTGGTACGACATTTGCTATGCACCAGTCCTGTGGAACAGAACCCGTCGCTATAGAGTCCCTAAATATAAGAAATAATGGTTTGTCTATTACATTACTTAGTTCTCTTAGTACTCGTGGGTTTATGCCATCCGGACCCGGAGATTTATCTATTTTAATCTTATTTAGCCGGTTTCACACCTCTTCTTGGGTTAGATTGGTGACCCTTAATATAGGGATTTCTTTTTCTCTCTGCATTTCACCTAGCATTTTATTTTCCACTGTGAATACCGTGGAGAAGAAGGTGTTTAATATATTTGCTTTTTCCTTATCATCTACAACCATTCTTTCCTCACAATTTTTAAGGGGCCTACACTTTCACTTGTGATTCTTTTACTATTGATATAGTTGAAGAACAGTTTGGGATTAGTTTTACTCTCCTTAACAAATGTGCTTCTCTGTTTCCTGATTAAGGAAAATGAACACAGGTGATTGCAGCAAAGACCCAGCTCAGACTGACAGCCACGACACAAAGTAAAAACAAGACAGAAACAGAGTGGAAATCATGTCAGTACCCACTCTTCAAGAGGGGGCCACCGGACCCTCAGGTTTCCCAGGAAACCTCAGATGAAAGGCCTGGACCAACCGATCAGCCCTTACAGAATGAGCTGGAACCCAGGATCATTCCTCAGGTCCAAACCCCTTCCAATGTATCAGGTATTGAAGGGAATTCCAGACCATTCAGGAATCAATGACCCTTTGTACCTCATATTCCAATCTTCCCTCAATAGAAACCGGAGGCGGGGGCAAAGACGACAAAGCATGGGGAGTAAATTCCTTCAACAAAGACTTGTGGACACATTACAAATACGGAAAGACCGAGGGAGCTCTAACTGGAAGGCAACTGGATTGATCACCTCCAGAATTTCATACGGACCAATGAATCTAGGACCTAACTTTAGTGAGGGCACCTTCAACTTAATATTCTTAGAAGAAAGCCATACCTTATCTCCCACTTTGAAGGCGACCCCTGACGAGTGCCTCCTATCCGCCTCCCACTTCTGCCGATGCTGAATCACCCCAAAGTTCTTTTTAACCTTCCTCCAAACATCCCCCAGCTCTTGAATGGTGACATCCACCCCAGGACACACAGAACTGATCCTGGAAAACTGACCAAAAAGAGGATGAAACCCGTAATTACAGAAAAACGGCTAAGTCCCCGTAGACTGATTAACCCGACTGTTAAAGGCAAAAGCCAGCAGAAGAAACTATGACCAATTCTCCTGTTGATCAGCGACAAAACATATTAAAATTTTCTCCAAAGACTGATTTGTTTTCTCTACCAAATAGTAGAAAAGACAGCGCCTCAAACGTTGGTGAAAAAGAATTCACATTTTATTCTGCCTCCTGTGGCACAGGAGGCAGAATAAAATGTGAATTCTTTTTCACCAACGTTTGAGGCGCTGTCTTTTCTACTATTTGGTAAGGACTTTTTTCTGGGATTAACTCCCTGGATGTGACGTGCGTCTTAATTAGTGTCCTGTAGGACCCTGGCTATATGAGGTGCGGTTTAACTAATAATTTTTGATTGACTGATTTGTCTTCTCTGTCTGACCGTTAGTCTCAGGATGATAAGCAGAGGAAAAGGATACAGGAAAGATGTATATTGTTGTACCTTGTTAGCCAGTAGATAGAAAAATATTCAGAATTAGAGTCCAACCACTGAGGACTCTCAATTCTGAATATTTTTCAGAGGAAAAGGACAAATCAATCTCCAGTTTACTGCAGAAAGCCAACCAAAATCTAGAGACGAATTGTACACCCCTATCAGAAACAATATTTAGAGGAATCCCATGCAATCGTACCACATGAATAATAAACAGTTTGGAGAGAGTTTTAGCATTGGGTAATCCAGATAATGGGACGAAGTGAACTTATTTGCTGAAGCGATCGACTACCATCCAAATAGCAGTCATTTCCCCAGACCGCGGTAAATCTGAAATGAAATCCATGGACAAATGAATCCATGGTCTTTCCGGAATTGGCAAAGGACTCAATTCCCCGGCAGGCAATGTTGTACTTTGGCGCTTGCACAAGATTCACAAGCAGACACAAAATCTCTAATATCCTTATGCATAGCGGATCACCAAAAGATTCTAGCAACGGCCTTCTGGGTGGCAGTAACCCCAGGATGACAAATCAACACAGAACCATGGAATTCTTGCAAAAGACGTAATCTGAGATACACAGGGAAAAACAGCTTGCATTCAGGGGTATTGGAAGGAGCCAATAACAGAGTAGTACGAATCCAGCTCAGAGGAAACTATGGCCACAACAACACCCTGAGGAAGAATGGAGGAAGGAGGATCTGGATGAGACACAGAATCAAGAATATGAGACAGGGCATCTGCCTTCACGTTCTTAGACCCTGGTCTGAATGTAATAGAAAAATTGAATCGTGAAAAAAACAAAGACCAACGGGCCTGTCTAGGTGTCAAGTACTTGGCAGATCAATATAAGCAAGATTTCTGTAATCTGTCACCACGGTGACTGGATGAACAGCTCCCTCCAAAAAATGCCTCCACTCTTCAAAGGCCAACTTAACCGCAAGCAACTCCCGATTACCCACATCATAGTTTCTCTCAGCAGGAGAAGAAGGCACTTGGTCTTAGGTTAGTTAAAGTCTCAGGACCTTGAGACAATACACCACCCACCATGACCTCAGAAGCATCTACCTCCACAATAAACGACCTCTGGAGGTCTGGTTGCACCAGAACAGGAGCAGCCATAAAACATTTCTTTAAATTTTCAAAAACCCCAACCGCTTCCGGCGACCAAACCTTAGCTCTGCCCCTTTACGGGTGAGGTCCATAAGAGGCTTGATGATCTGAGAAAATCCTCTGATAAATTTTCTATAATAATTTGCGAACCCTAAAAAGCGCTGCAGAGCCTTAGGGTCGCTGGGTTGAACCCAATCAATGATGGCCTGAACTTTACCAGGATCCATCTTAAACCCGGAGGCTGACACAATGAAACCCAAAAATGATATTTCTTGAACAGAAAAGATACATTTTTAAATTTTAGACCAATTATCCCTCAACCTTTGCAAAACCAAATGGACATGTTTATGATGTGAATCCAGATCAGGTGAGAAAATCAGAATGTCATCCAAATAAACCACAATAAATCTCCCAATATAATCAGAAAAAATATAATTCATAAAAGTTTGAAAAACTGCATATGCATTTGTTAGACCAAAAGTCATGACGAGATTTTCAAAGAGACCTTCAGATGTTAAAAATGCTGTCTTCTACTCATCACCCTCACAAATCCGTATAAGATTACATGCCCCTCTAAGATCCAGTTTGGAAAACCATTTGGCCTCAGAAAGTTGCTTATATAGATCGTCAATAAGTGGAAGTGGATAAGTATTTTTAACCTTTATTTTGTTTAATTATTGGAATTTGTGGCAGGAACGAAGACCTCCATCTTTTTAGCAAAAAAGAATACGGCAGCTACCGGCAATGAGGAAGGGCGAATATGACCTTTTCGTAAACTCTCGCTAATATACTCTTTCATGGCTGGTCACTAAGGGCCAGACAATTTATACAAGCGAGCCTTGGATATTTTGGCATTGAGAATGAGTTTAATTGCACAGTCATAGGGGCGGTGAGGAGGTAATATCTCAGACTCTTTTTCCGAAAAAACATCTCAGAAGTCTTTCAGGTATTCTGGAAGACCCTCCAGACTAACAGAACAAACATGCACAGGTTTAAAGACATTTTTCAATACAAAAAGGATCCCATTTGACAATATCTCTCCGATTCCAGTCAATAATTGGATTATGCATCCGCAGCCAAGGAATACACAACACAATTCCAGCAGGTAAATTATCCAAAACATAACAGGAGATATTTTCCGTATAAAGAGACGCCACCTTGAGTGTGAACTCCACTGTAACTAACCGAACCAGATTTTTAAGCAACGGTGTTATGTCAATGGCCACAATTTGAATAGGGCTTTCTAGCTTAACTGTCCATAATCCTAACTTCAAAACCAGTCCCGCATCTATGAAATTAGCAGCAGATCCGCAGTCAATAAAGGCAAATGTGAACAGACACTGATCTTGAAAAAGAAGTTCAGCATTCAACAACACCTTATCAGAGGAGTAAAAGGGTACCTGTAAGTCTGAGTGACGTCCTCGAAAATCACCCAGACAGGCATTTCCTAACGGCTTGTTTGCTGCAGGTCGTGCCAATAGTGTTGAGCATTCCGATACTATCGGGTATATCGGGTATCGGCCGGCATTACCCGGCAATTGAATCAGAGGCTATTTTACTATGTAGAAGTGTATGAACTATAAATATATGTATATATATATGTCACAATGACATGTATATATATATATATATATGTATTCTGTGTGTGCATATTTAGTGTTTACAAGGAAAGAAATGTTTTTTTTTAGTTCCGATATTTCTGTCCCATAGACTTGCATTGGATTTCCGGTATCGGAATCGGGTATCGCAGACACTTTTTGGGTATCGGCGATACCCATTCCGATCCGATACTTCTTGATATCGGGAAGTATCGCTCAACTCTACGTGCCAAGCAATCCTTTAAGAAATGTCCAGCTTGGCTACAGTAGAGACAAAGTCCAAGTGTTCCCGCCAGCGTCTCCTCTCCATAATCCTAGAGATGGCAGCACCAACCTCCATAGATTTCACCTCAGGTGCATAAACCAGGCCAGTTGGACAAAATGGAGCCTATTTTTGCACCTTGCATCTTTCCCGCATCCACCGATCCATGCAGATAGCCTGAGTCAAGGCCTCCACCAAACAACCAGGTGGAGCATGTAGAGCCAGAGCGTCCCTTAAGAGACTCCAAAAGACCCCTGAGGAATTGGCATCTGAGAGCTGCGTCATTCCACAGGACCTCAGAAGACCACTGATGAAACTCAGTACAATATTTTTCTGCTGTGCGGTTCCCCTGCATCAGGTTCATGATCCTTGTCTCTGCCACCTTGACACTGTCAGGTTCATCATAGATCTGTCCTAAAGTGTCAAAAAAGGCATCCACCGAAAGATGTTCAGGAGCAAGAAGGGTAGGGAAAATGCCCAGGTCTGGGGACCCCACCCCCCCGCAAAAGTGACATTATAATTCCAACCCGCTGTGACTGATTCCCTGATGACCGGGGGCACAAGGCAAACAATAATTTGCAACTCTCTTTAAAAATTCTGATCTGGTCCTTTTCTCCTGAAAACTTGTTAGGGAGTGCAATAGCAGGTTCTGAGGGGCTGAACGAGATGTCAGATGGTACAGGAGTCATAACAGTGGTCTGAGGAGAGGGATTCTGAGGGGCAGTAAGAGTACCAGAAATCTGGCCCTGTAACTGAGCATGAGAGGAAGCCAGTTTGTGTTGTTCCATGGCTAAATCTTGGACTAATTGAGTCAGATTCGCCACCTAATCACACAAAGTATGTAACAGATCCATAGGTGGGAAACTGAAAAAATTTTAACGGTCAAATGTAATGTGACGCGAATCATGGCAGTAAATATGTATACTACTTACTGTAAGTAAAGGGAGGTCAAACAATCCGAAGTCAAGTCTAGGAAATGGCGCAGTATGACAAAGGGAAGTCAGAGATGAAGTCCAATACACAAGCCGAGGTCAGGAAAGTCAGAGAAACAAAACAGTTACAGGGAGCAGGCACAAGCAAAATCAGGTCACAAGCAAAGGGTCAGAGTCCGGGAAGAGAATCAAGTCAAGCAGCGTCAGGCACAGAGCGCAGAGGGATCAATGTTCCACAGTCAACAGCAAGTGTACGATTGAACCTGGTGGGAGGAACTAGCAGGCTTAAGTAGAATCCTAATTAAGAAAAATGAACACAGGTGATTGCAGCACAAACCCAGCACAGACTGACAGCCCCGGCACAAAGTAACAAAAAGACAGAAACAGAGTGGAAATCGTGACACATATTAGGGAAGGTTGAGTGGAAGGAAAAAG
Source organism: Oophaga sylvatica (assembly GCA_033576555.1). Lineage (NCBI taxonomy): Eukaryota > Metazoa > Chordata > Amphibia > Anura > Dendrobatidae > Oophaga > Oophaga sylvatica. Next base: position 148,388,182 of record JARQOD010000008.1, on the reverse strand, counting down.
TGTAGTAGAAAAAGGAGCACAAGCAACCGGGATAACCGCAGCCTTGGAAGGATGTTAAGAAAAGGCCATTCAAAAATTTGGCGGTGATTCACAAGGAGTGGACTGCTGCAGGAGTCATTGCTTCAAGAGCCACCACACACATACTTATCCAGGACATGTGCTACAAGTGTCGCATTCCTTGTGTCAAGCCACTAATGACTAATGCCAATGCCAGAAGTGTCTTACCTGAGCCAAGGAGAAAAAGAGCTGGACTGTTGTCAGTGGTCCAAGGTGTTGTTTTCAGATGAAAGTAAAATTTGCATTTCATTTGGAAATTAATGTTCCAGAGTCTGGAGAAAGAGTGGAAAGGCCACAATCCAAGCTGCTTGAGGTCTAGTGTGAAGATTTCACAATCAGAGATGGTTTGGGGAACCATGTCATCTGCTGGTGTAGGTCCACTGTGTTTTACCAAGAGTAAAGTCAGCACAGCCGTCTACCAGGAAATTTCAGAGCACTTCATGCTTCCCTCTGCCCGCAAGCTTTTTGGAGATGTAAATTTCATTCTCCAGCAGGACTTGGCACCTGTCCACGCTGCCAAAAGTACCAATACCTGGTTTACAAACAACAGTATCACTGTACTTGATTGGCCAGCAAACTCGCTTGACCTTAACCCCATAGAGGATCTATGGAGTATTGTCAAGAGTAAGATGAGAGACACCAGACCCAATAATGCAGATGAGCTGAAGGCTGCCATCAAAACAACCTGGGCCTCCATAACCCTCAGCAGTGCAACAGGCTGATCGCCTCCATGCCACGCCGCATTGATGCAGTAATTGATGCAAAAGGAGCCCCGACCAAGTATTGAGTGCATTTATTGAACATACATTTCAGTAGGCCAACCCCTTCACCAGGGAGACTGTTTTCACCTTCCTGACCAGGCCAATTTTTACAATTCGGACCACGGTCAGTTTAAGATATCATAACTCTAGAATATTTCAACGGATCCCGTTGATTCTGAGAATGTTTTCTCGTGACATATTGTACTTTATGATAGTGGTAAAATTTCTTTGATATAATTTGCATTTATTTGTTAAAAAAAGAAAATTTGGCAAAAATTTTGAGAATTTCACAATTTTCAAACTTTTAATTTTTATGCCCTTGAATCAGAGTCATTTCACACAAAATACATAATAAATAGCATTTTCCCCATGTCTACTTTACAGCAGCACAATTTTGGAAACATAATTTTTTTTTGTTAGGAAGTTATAAGGGTTAAAAGTTGACCAGCGATTTCTCATGTTTACAACAAAATTAGCAAATACCATATTTTTTAGGGACCACCTCACATTTGGGGCCTATATGACAGAAAATACCCAAAATGACACCATTCTAAAAACTGCACCCATCCATCAAGGTACTCAAAAACACATTCAAGAAGTTTATTAACCCTTCAGGTACTTCACAGGAATTTTTGGAATGTGGAAGAAAAAAATAAACATTTACTTTTCTTTCACTAAAATTTTCCTTTAGACCTATTTTTTTTTACTTTTGCAAAGGAAACAGGAGAAAGTGGACCATAAAATTTGTTGAGCAATTTTTCCTGAGCATGCCGATACCCCATATGTGTGGGAATACTACTGATTGGGCACACGGCAGGCCTTGGAAGGAAAGGAGCGCCATTTCACTTTTTGAATGTAAAATTTACTGGAATAATTAGAGGATGCTATGTAGTGTTTGGAGAGCCCCTGATGTGCCTAAACAGTGGAAAGCCCCACAATTGATACCATTTTGGAAACTAGACCCCTTAGAAAACTTATCTAGATGGGTATTGAGCACCCTGAACCCCCAGGTGCTTCACAGAAGTTTATAACGTTAAGCCGTGAAAAAAAATCACATTTTTCCCAGATAAATCTTTTTTAGGTCCAAATTTTGCATTTTGATAAGGGTAACAAGAGAAATTGCTACATACAATTTGTTGAGAAATTTCTCCAGAGTGCACAGATATACAATATGTGGAGGAAAACAACTGTTTGGGTGCATGGCAGGGCTTGGAAAGAAAGGAGCACCATTTGACTTTTTGAATATAAAATATGCTGGAATAATTAGCAGTTGCCATGTCGCGTTTGGAGAGCCCCTGATGTGCCCCTGATGTGCCTAAACAGTGGAAACCCCCCATAAGTGACACCATTTTGGAAACTAGACCCCTTAGGGAATTTATCTAGATGTGCATTGAGCACCTTGAACCCACAGAAGTTTATAACGTAGAGCTGTGGAAAAAAAAAAAATCACATTTTTCAAAAATAAATCTTTTTTAGCTCCATATTTTGCATTTTCATAAGGGTAACAAGAGAAATTGACCCATACAATTTGTTGTGCAATTTCTCCTGAGTACACCGATACCCCATATGTGGGGGAATACTACTGTTTGGGTGCATGGCAGGGCTCGGAAGGGCAGGAGCGCCATTTGACTTTTTGAATGCAAAATTTACTGGAATAATTAGCAGATGCCATGTCGCGTTTGCAGAGCCCCTGTTGTGCCTAAACAGTGGAAACCCCCATCAAGTGACCACATTTTGAAAATTATAACCCTTGGGAATTTATCTACAGATGTAGTGACAATTTTTACTCCATGGGTGTTTTCCAGAAACAAGCAGAGCAGCAGAGGATGTTGCTGAGTGAAAATTGCAAACTGCCATGCAGTCCACAGTACATTATGACCAGATCATACTTCTGGAGACATGCACCTGTAAATTAGGCTGGCTCTCATCACTACAGAAATGGCAAACATGTGGGCGCTAAATGTTGTTTAGGCATACTGGGGCTCAGAAGGGAAGGGACATTTGGATTTGGAAGCACAGAATTTGCTGAATTTCTTTTGGGGAGCGTGAAGCCATTTAGCTTTTCCAGAGCCTTTGTGCTGCCAGTAAGGTGGAAGCCCCCTTTTCCATCTAAATCTCTGAGTGACGAGACAGATGAAACCCCTGAGGGATCCATTCACTATAATGAGGCAGCAGAGTTACTCTGAACTCCGTCTGGTCTCTGTTCAGCGGTGTCCTTTTCAGAAGTCACAAAACTGTGGCCGACAGCACTTTCACGCAATCCTAAAAAGACGGACACTGCCGGATCACAAGTCCTATAGTGCCTCCATCTGCCTCATTATAGGGAATCTTCTGCCGGGGGTTCTGTCTGAATCACGTATTTAAGTGATTTACACAGAAACCCCGGTGTAAGCGCACAGTGCAGGGTGCAGGATAAATGTACGCCGAGCCTTACTGCGATCTTTGGGAGGCAGAATGAAAAAAATCAACAGCATGTGTAGAATTGGTTTTATTAATTTTTTACGCCATTCCTCGTGCGGTGTAAGTGATTAGGCGACTTTATTCTTCTGGTCGGTGCGATTACAGCGATACCAGATTTATATCGGGTTTTTATGATTGGCTGCTGTCACACACTAAAAGACACTTTTTATTGCGAAAACTAGTTTTTGCATCACCATATTTTGAGAGCTATAATAATTTCATATTTTGGCCCAAAGAGTCATGTGATGGCTTGTTTTTTGCAGGACGAGCTGACATTTTTATTGGTACCATTTTTGGACACATGACATTTTTTGATCGCTTTCTATTCCGATTTTCGAAGGACAGAATGAACAAAAATCAGCAATTCAGAAATTGCTTTTTTTTTAATACCGTTCCACGTGTGGTAAAATTGGTAAGGCAGCTTTATTCTTTGGGTCAGCATAATTACAGCAATACCTAATTCATATATATTTTATGTTTTGTCGCTTTTTCACAATAAAAACAATTTTATAGAAAAAATAATTATTTGAGAGCTATAACTTTTTTATTTTTCTGCTTATGCAGCTGTATGGTGACTTGTTTTTTGCAGGACAAGATGTTTTCAGCTGTACCATTTTTATTTATATCCGTCTTTTTGATCGCGTTTTATTGCACTTTTTGTTCAGCGGTATGATGATGAAGCATTGTTTTTTGCCTCGTTTTTATTTATTTTTTGACGGTGTTCACTAAAAGGGTTTACTAGTGGGACAACTTAATAGAGCAGGTAGTTACGGACGCAGCAATACTTTTATTGTTTTTTTATTTACATAATAAATGTATTTTTTGGAAAAAAAATTTTTTTCTTTATTTAGGAATTTTGAAAAAAAATATTTTTACACATTCTAATATTTTTTTTTAACTTTTTTACATTGTCCCGAGATAGGACATCATTATATAATGTCAGGGACATTCTACATGCTTCCCAAAATCCACAAAGCCGGAAATCCAGGAAGGCCGATTATTTCATGTGTGGACACCCTTACTGAGCAGGTATCTGGATGGGTAGAGGGCATTCTTAAACCTCTGGTAAAGGATACACCCAGCTACATTCAGGACACAACTGACCTACTGAATAAACTAGCAGCAATAGGTCCTCTACCAGAAGGAACCATCCTGGCCACCATGGATGTGGAATCCTTGTACTCTAATATCCCACACCAGGATGGATTAAATGCCTGCAAGGACTTCATGAAAAACACCGCGAATGATGCTGATTCTGTGGTGAAACTCACAAAATTCATCCTGACCCACAATTACTTTGAAATTGACAACAAGATCTATTTACAGGAGACTGGCACAGCTATGGGAAGTAAAATGGCTCCACAGTATGCAAATATTTTCATGGCCAAGCTTGAAAGCGACTTTCTGTCCTCATGTCCCATCAGGCCTCGGGCCTACTACCGCTACATTGATGATATCTTAATCATCTGGACGGAGTCTGAGCAACAGCTAAAGACGTTCCATGAACAGTTCAATCAATTTCATCCCACCATCAATTTAACACTCAACTACTCCAGCACTGAAATTAACTTTTTGGACACCATCATTAAACTGAAGGACAATGAAATAGAGACATCCCTGTATCAGAAGCCAATCGACCGTCCAACATACCTTAAATGGGACAGTTTCCATCCAAAACACATAAAAAACTCTATTGTCTACAGCCAAGCCATCAGATACAACCGTATATGTTCCAACCCCATGGATAGAGATGAACACCTTGGTCGCCTTAGAAAGACCTTTTTAAATCAGGGCTACCATCCAAGAACAATTGAAAACCAAATTACAAGAGCCACCAGAATATCAAGGGATCACCTGCTACATTACAAAGCTAAAGAAGAAAATAACCGGGTGCCTCTAGTGGTCACCTACAATCCAAATCTGGAGATGCTAAGGGGAGCTGCACGGAAACTACAACCTTTACTACAAAAAGATGCCCGATTACAATCCATATTTCCAGACCCCCCACTACTGTGTTTTAGACAGCCCCCAAATCTAAGAAGCATCATTGTCAGAAGTTCCCTGTCCCCCCCAACAGCTGCAGGAACCTTCCCTTGCAACAAGAAGAAATGCAAAACCTGTCCATTTATAATGACCATGGACAAATAAAGATCCCCAACTCACATCAGGACTACAAGATGCCAGGTACTTTCAGCTGCATCACATCTAATGTGGTGTACCTCATTATATGTACTAAATGTCCAACTGGGGGTCTGTATGTGGGGGAGACCGGGCAAAAACTGAGAACAAGGATGAATTCTCATCGCCACACAATAAGAGAAAAAAGAATGGATCTACCTGTGGCAAAACACTTTTGCTCCCCTGATCATAGCGTGTTAGATATGAAAATACTTGTACTGAGAAGCAGTTTCACATCTCAGAGACAGAGAAGAATTTGCGAATACAAATTGATGGTGACCTTTGACGCTCTTAATGCTGGAATGAACCTGTCACATGGTTTTATGGCCTATTACATCAATTAAGGAATTTACTCCAAATACCCTGTGAAAACATCACAAAACATTACCAGACCCCAATCAGAGGGTAATAAAACTTTCACACTCCTTATCTATGAACTGTTCCAATATTTATGCTCATCCCTCTGCCATAATGACTATTCTGCTTCACGTCACTTGTCTTACCTATTGCATTTTTTCTGTGCTGCTTTGTGTATAAATATGTGATTCTTCAGATTTTGTTTTAGTCTTTGCCTGATGAAGAGACCTGAGTAGTCTCGAAAGCTTGCAATTTGTTACCATCTTTTCAGTTAGCCATTAAAAGGTATCAACCACTGAGGACTCTCAACTCTAAATATTTTTCAGATCTGTGATCTGACACTTTTCACTGCTTAATATCAGATCAGGATCTGACAGGCAGAGAAGGAGGCATGCCGGAGCCTGCTCTCAGCAGGCGCTCACAAGTCACCTCCCTGCAGGACCCGGAAGGACCCTGCAGCCATCTTGGTGCAGAGGGTCTCCATGGAGACGATCAGGCCAATGCGATCGTATTGCGATGTCCTGATGGAAGCGCGCAGGGAGCCTCTCCCTGCGCGATGCTTCTCTATGCCGCTGTCACTACTGACTGTGGTATCAGAGGGGTTAAATGCTAGCACCGATCACGGGCATTGCTGCAGGGTGTCACATACAGCTGACACCTGCACCCGATTGCCGTGGCACTCAGCGTGAAGCTGTGCAATCGTGCCGCCGTAGATATACTGCTCTTTGAGGGAACGCACCTCCCCAGAGCAGTACATGTACGGCCCATGTCGGGAAGGGGCTAAAATCATTTTTCAACGGGTGATAAAATTCTTCTAATTTACTGAGATAATGACTTTTGGGTTTTCATTGGCTGTAAGCCATAATCATCAACATTAACAGAAATAAACACGTGAAATAGATCACTCTGTGTGTAATGACTATAGAATATATGAGATTCACTTTTTGTATTGAAGAACTGAAATAAATTCACTTTATGATATTTCAATTTAGTGAGAAACACTTGGGGTTCCAATAAAATTTATACCTCTAGTGCTTTCTTTGCTGCCTCCATTTTGCAGAGACTGTAATAAAATATGCTAATTAGACTGCTTGGTGCACCCCTGGTGTGGCCAAGTGTCTACGTGCACTGATCCGCCACTGGTTGGGCAGGTTCCCGCCTCTCTCACTGGGGAGTGACAGTGCTGGATCGCCTGGGGAGGGCATTGTTTGGCGAGACATTTCCACATTGAAAATGTTGTAATATCATGTAGAAAAGGAACCATTGGGAACCAAGGAAGTGTTAGAAGAGAAGCAGGAGGGATGGGTCAGTAGACTAAGTTTTTTAATTTTTGAACATATTTATTTATGTAATCAGGGGAGGAAACAATTTTAATTAAAAGCAATGATAATCAATTATACAGGGTGGTCCAAAAGTAGGTGGGCAGAAAATAATAACATTTATTTTGATTTATATATAAAATTATATTTACTAACACAAGCATAACATTGACAATTACATTTTATTCTGAACAATAATACAAAAGCCTTAAATGTTATCAACGCAGGCGCTCAAACGGTTTTCCATCACAATTTGCACAGCTTTGAAGTCTGCCTCTTACGCTTCGACATACATTTTTGCACAAGTCTCTTTGGGTATTAATTTCTTGAAATGCATCTCTTATGTATCTCTCAGATTCCACCTTTCATTTTCCAAAGAGTCTGAAGATTGAAAAGTGGAATCTGATTGGTTGCTAAGGGCAACTCAGTCAGTTTCACTTTACACCAAGTTTGATAAATCTTCCCCTTCATAACCCTATTACACATACTGTCCACCTACTGTACTTATGACCACCCTGTATATCATTGAATAAGAACTACTGAAATTGATGGAATTGTGTATTTTTTCAATCTTAGTAAATGTATGTGTTTATCACTAAAGTGATATTAGGGGATGTCTATATTCATGGGAGAGAAAAGCTGAAGGTGTGTGGACTACAATACCCAGACAAAGCCCCCTGAACTGAATTTATAGTGCTCAGATTGGGCCGTCTGCACTTTTACCAGTAGTCTGCAGTCTGTATGAGGAAAATGATCATCTGCACTATTACAAGTGATCTGTAGTCTGTATGTGGACCATGACCGTCAGCACTATATTACCAGTAGTCTGTAGTCTGTATGAGGACCATGACCATCTGCACTATTACCAGTAGTCTGCAGTCTGTATGAGGACCATGACCATCTGCACTATTACCAGTAGTCTGCAGTCTGTATGAGGACCATGACCGTCTGCACTATTACCAGTAGACTGCAGTCTATATGAGGACCATGACCGTCTGCACTATTACCAGTAGTCTGTAGTCTATATGAGGACCATGACCATCTGCACTATTACCAGTAGACTGCAGTCTATATAAGGACCATGGCCGTCTGCACTATTACCAGTAGTCTGTAGTCTGTATAGGACCATGACCATCTGCACTATTACCAGTAGTCTGCAGTCTGTATGAGGACCATGACCGTCTGCACTATTACCAGTAGACTGCAGTCTATATGAGGACCATGACCGTCTGCACTATTACCAGTAGTCTGTAGTCTATATGAGGACCATGACCATCTGCACTATTACCAGTAGACTGCAGTCTATATGAGGACCATGGCCGTCTGCACTATTACCAGTAGTCTGTAGTCTATATGAGGACCATGACCGTCTGCACTATTACCAGTAGACTGCAGTCTATATGAGGACCATGACCATCTGCACTATTACCAGTAGTCTGTAGTCTGTATGAGGACCATGACCGTCTGCACTATTACCAGTAGACTGCAGTCTATATGAGGACCATGACCGTCTGCACTATTACCAGTAGTCTGTAGTCTATATGAGGACCATGACCATCTGCACTATTACCAGTAGACTGCAGTCTATATGAGGACCATGACCGTCTGCACTATTACCAGTAGTCTGTAGTCTATATGAGGACCATGACGGTCTGCACTATTACCAGTAGTCTGTAGTCTATATGAGGACCATGAGCGTCTGCACTATTACCAGTAGACTGCAGTCTATATGAGGACCATGACCGTCTGCACTATTACCAGTAGTCTGTAGTCTATATGAGGACCATGACGGTCTGCACTATTACCAGTAGTCTGTAGTCTATATGAGGACCATGGCCGTCTGCACTATTACCAGTAGTCTGTAGTCTATATGAGGACCATGACGGTCTGCACTATTACCAGTAGTCTGTAGTCTATATGAGGACCATGGCCGTCTGCACTATTACCAGTAGTCTGTAGTCTATATGAGGACCATGACCGTCTGCACTATTACCAGTAGTCTGTAGTCTATATGAGGACCATGACGGTCTGCACTATTACCAGTAGTCTGTAGTCTATATGAGGACCATGGCCGTCTGCACTATTACCAGTAGTCTGTAGTCTATATGAGGACCATGACGGTCTGCACTATTACCAGTAGTCTGTAGTCTATATGAGGACCATGGCCGTCTGCACTATTACCAGTAGTCTGTAGTCTATATGAGGACCATGACCGTCTGCACTATTACCAGTAGTCTGTAGTCTATATGAGGACCATGACCGTCTGCACTATTACCAGTAGTCTGTAGTCTATATGAGGACCATGACCGTCTGCACTATTACCAGTAGTCTGTAGTCTATATGAGGACCATGGCCGTCTGCACTATTACCAGTAGTCTGTAGTCTATATGAGGACCATGGCCGTCTGCACTATTACCAGTAGTCTGTAGTCTATATGAGGACCATGACGGTCTGCACTATTACCAGTAGTCTGTAGTCTATATGAGGACCGTGACGGTCTGCACTATTACCAGTAGTCTGTAGTCTATATGAGGACCATGGCCGTCTGCACTATTACCAGTAGTCTGTAGTCTGTATGAGGACAATGCCATCTGCACTATTACCAGTAGTCTGTAGTATGTATGAGGAATATGACCATCCGCACTATTACCAGTAGTCTGTATAAGGAACATGACCATCCACACTATTACCAGTAGTCTGTAGTCTGTATGCGGACTGCGGACCATGACCGTCTGCACTATTACCAGTGGTCTGTAGTCTGCATGTGAACCATGGCCATTTACACTATTACCATTTATTATGTAAAGGTTCTGTTCTCACCTGATGGGGATGTAGAACTGTCAAAGTGATTGAGTCCTTTGCATTCCTGTTACAATTCATAAAAAAAATTGCGGCTCATTTAAAAAATAAACAGACAGCACTGATAAATATATCGATATTCATAAAGACATTAAAATTCAGTACACATTATTACTTACTCCTTTAAGAAAAGGACTGATTTGGATTTAAAGAAATATTGAAATTTACATACATGGGTACTGTCAGATTGAGCTTGTAAACACGAGCAATTTTGCTATTTAAATCTAGATTCAAAATTTTCAGATATGTGTTGGTTACACACAGTCTCTGGGACGAATGGGAGGTTGCTACGCTGGAGCCTCGCTCTCCAGCAGTACCACTTCACCGTTCGCCACAAAAGAGGCAGGGTCCATGGTAATGCTGATGGGTTGTCCCGGCAAGGAGAGGGTGCAGAAGGGCGCATGGGGGAACACAGGAATGTGATACCCCTAGCGTCCTCTAAAGCAGGAAGGAAGGAACGTCCACCATCTTGGATAGGGCCTATACCAGCTCCATTTTGTCTGTTCACAAAGCCACAGGCTGCTAACTGCACCTGGCCCCAGGGCCTGTGGGCATATTCAATACGACAGGGTTTTGTGTCCACTGTGAATAAAAAGGTCGTTTAGTATGCTAAGTAATTCAGGCCCAATGTTGAATAGCAAGGTCTGTTAGTATGATAATGAGATAAGGCCAAACAATACTTCAAAGCTGGGGCTTCAATTAGATTATACCTGCCAGCTAGACACAGAAAACATATATTTTGTGTCTCCCAGCCATTACGGCTCCGTTCTAGGATTATGAATTATGAGCACTTCTTTCTAGGTACAAACTCATAAAAAATATCCGCGTGATCCTGCGGACATCGGGCATCTGATGGTGCAACTCCTGAGTCGGTGATGGCTCGGGAGTCTGAGATATAGAGATTGGCTCTCCACAGAGACCCAATCGGGCCAGGTTTGAACTCCATGTGACTGGCAAAACATACTGCATCCGCTGGTACCTCTCGTGTCCTGATCCGATCGTCCTGGATAAAGTTAACCCCTTTGCTAGATATTGGGAATAAATTCTGCAGGGAGCTAAGGGTGGAGATTGTCAGCCCACCATCGGACACCGAGGGGAGGGACCTAGCAGGTTTAAAAACTGTGAGCTATGGGCAGACTGGATCCATTCACACAGCAGCAAGGCAATGAAGAACTAAGGACCAAAGGGACAGATCTGCCAAGGGAGCAGCGGTACACGTTTTGGGGGACTGCCCAGCAACTAAGACTTTCACCTGTGGATCGCAGAGCTCCCTACCTTCACATGCCACTACAACCTGGTAATATTGACCTCTAGGTAATACCTCTAAGCCTTGTACTATTATTGTTGTGTATTACTCTGACTGAAAATCCATTGTAATTCCATTGTATAGCTTACTGTATATTTCTATAATTATCTAGTGCGCCCTTAAGGCAATTAAACCATAAAATTAATCTTGGGCTGATGCTTTTACTCTGATCAAGAATCTTAGAATACCCAGTGGGTAACAGGACACCCTCCCCGGCAGCCATTTGCTCTAGGTGCAGTTCCCTTACTGACCTGAGAGACAAAGGGGGCGCCGGAGAGCTGTGCCTGTGGAGTTACGTCATATTGGTGACGTGGAAGGACGGGGGTTGTCCTTTACATTTGGTGACAGCGGTGGGATCAGAGTAATAGTGTGCGTGGGATCCCTACTCCCAGACACTAAGACTACCAGCGGTAACTTTCACTGCTGGGGTCTTAAGGTCAGCCCAGCACTAGACGGTCAGAGTGTAAATATAATAAGTTTTGTGCAAGGTCAGGGTTGCAGCTGTGTCAGTAACCAAAGGTTCTCAAGATGGCGGAAGGCACCAGGAGTAAGGCAAAGGGGGAGGCCAATGCTATGGTCTATGAGGGGTTCGATACCGATTAAGGCGAGGGGGAGCTCAGCCAGGGCTCCGCAAGGAGCCACACCCCCGTGCTCAGCCCCACAGTGGACTGTCCACCCCCTGCCCGTCCCAGCCTGTCCAGATCGGAGGCCCTTTCAAAGCGGCTATGGCACAGCTCGAGGCTGGTAATGACACCGCCCATGACAGACTCCTGGTGGCGGCAGAGAAAGCAGCAGAGCGGAGCAAGCAGCAGCATAGCGGGAGCAAGCGGCGGCAGAGAAAGCAGCAGAGCAGGAGCAAGCAGCGGCAGAGAGAGCAGCGTATCGTGAGCATACAGAAAGCCGTGAAGCTGCGGAGCGCCGGCACTGACTGGTGATGGCTCAGCACGGGCCCCCGCTGAACGCTTCAGCCCCACCGGAGACCAAGGCTTCCAAGGTCCCGGCGGAGGACTTTCTCTTGCTTGAAAAGGATGGAGACCTGGATTCCTTTCTGCTGGCCTTTGAGAGGACCTGCCACCAACATCATCTGGCCCTGGATCAGTGGGCAAGGTACCTGACCCCCTGTTTGAGGGGTAAGTCCCTGGAAGTTTTGGGGGACTTACCTGCCAAGGAGGAGCATGACTACAACAGCATCAAGCAGGCCCTGATCCAGCACTACAACCTCACCCCGGAGTCGTTACCGCAGGAAGTTCAGGAGCCTGCAGCGGGGTTCAAAGGACACCTGGACCGACCACATGCGGGCCCTGCTGAGAGCTGCGGAGCACTGGACCTCGGGTCTAGAGCTCACCACCCGCCAGGAGGTCCAGGAACTGTTTGTCATGGAGCAGTTCTTGTGGAACTGCCCAGAGGACCTACAGCAGTTCCTCCGTGACCGGAAACCAAAGGGGGCTTCTGCTACAGCCACCCTGGCAGACGAGTATGCCAACAACAGGGCACCTGAGCCGAAGAAGCCTGCCAGCAGCACCTGGAGAGGGGGTAAGCCCAATCCTGCCCCTGCCACATATCCAGCCCCCAGAGTGCAAGGGGTGTACCCCCCTGCTGCCCTCTCCAGGCCAGGAACAGAACCCAGGCATGGTCATCAATGCAACCAGCCAGGACATTTTAAGGCTGCATGTCCCAGCTCCATAAGGCCCCATCCCTGTCCCAGAAACAATCCACTGTTTTGTGTTGGGAGGGGGTGGTGGGAGGTCCCTGGACAATTACCAACCGTCACCATCGACCGCTCAGCGGTCATGGGACTGCGGGACACAGGCGCTGAACGAACCCTGGTACGTCCTGAGGTGGTGTCTCCTCAAGACTTGGTGCCTGGGAAAACCCTTTCCGTCTCCGGAATTGGAGGCATTGAACCGGCGCTGCCCGTCGCCAAGGTGTATTTGGACTGGGGCACCGGGAGGGGGATGCGGGAGGTGGAAGTAACGCCAAATATTCCTGCCAATGTGTTGCTTGGGACCGATTTGGGGCGGCTAGTGTCCAAGTATGTGGCCACTGAACCCCCAAGTTCGGCTCCCCAAGAATGTCATGACTCTACTGTGAATGTTAATGTATTGAATGTGCCTCCAACAGTGGAGGAGGGAGTGAAACCTGATGGTAAGCCATGCACGGACACTACACACACAGGGCTCACAGTGAGGACAGGTGAGGGGGAGAGCTCAGAGGTGGAGGGAGGGGCTTCTATGGCCTGTATAGTCTGAGTCTAGGGCCTCTGCAGAAGGAGGAACAGGCCAAGAGGGGAGGGGGCGTCCCGGGAGAGGAGCCGCCAGGTAAGACCCCAGGGCAGGAGTTCCCCACATCCGGGATGTCAGGAGGCCAGGGAAGTCTGCCTGACCCGGCAAATTGGTCAGGGGACGAGGGGAAGCAGGCGCTACCCATGGTCTCGGCGGTCGTGGCCGCTGTTACCAGGGGTGGGAGCGCCGAAGCCCAAGGAGCCTCGCGGAGGTCCGACGGTTTCCCCCTCTCCGAGCAAGTGGCTGCCGAGTCAGACAGCGGCCAGGAGATAGATCCCGGGGAACTGACAGAGGATGTGGCAGTTTCATCAATTCTTGCCACATCAAGGCAGGGATTTCAGGCAGCGTTGGAAGCTGACGCTAGCCTGAAAACTCTCAAGGAGCAGGCGGAACAGCCTCCCCTAGAGTCCGACCGCGAGCGAGTGGTCTGGGACCAGGGACGGCTGTACCGGGTAACGGTCCAGCAGGGTTCACTGGAGGCGTGGCCCAAGGACAGACAGTTAGTGGTACCCTATCTGTTCAGGGCAGAATTGTTGCGGATCGCACAGGAGATTCCCATGGCCGGACACCTAGGGATCGCTAAAACCAGGGCCAGGCTAGCTCAGCATTTCTACTGGCCTGGAATGAAGACCGAGGTGATAGCCTACTGCAGTTCGTGTGACACCTGTCAGAGGGTGGGGAAGGCAGGGCGGCGCCCCAAAGCCCCACTGGTAACTCTGCCCATCATCGAAGAGCCTTTCTCGAGGGTGGCTGCGGATCTCATTGGACCTCTGTCCACTCCCAGCCGCTCTGGGAAATGCTTCATACTAACAGTAGTGGACTATGCCACCCAGTATCCAGAGGCAGTAGGTTTGTCGTCCATTTGGGCCGACAAAGTGGCCACTGCCTTACTGGAGATTTTCTCCACAGTGGGGTTTCCCCAGGAAATGCTCACCGATCGAGGGACCCAGTTCATGTCGCAGCTGATGAAGTCTCTCTGTAAGCAGGTACAGGTGCAACATCTGGTAGCCAGCCCGTATCACCCACAGACCAAAGGCCTGTGTGAGCGGTTCAATGGCACCTTAAAGCAGATGCTGAAGATGTTGGTCGACTCCCACGGGAGAGACTGGGAGCGGTATCTCCCACACCTGCTTTTTGCCTACCGGGAGGTCCCATAGGCCTCAACGGGGTTCTCCCCCTTTGAGCTCCTGTATGGGTGATGTGTACGGGGGCCCCTTGCTCTGGTAAAGGAAGCATGGGAAGGGGATTTAGCCACCCCTGGAGTGTCAGTCATTGAGTATGTCGTGCGCTTCCAGGACCGAATGATGGCCTTGACACGGCTGGTGCATGACAATATGGCCCAAGCCCAGGCTGACCAGAAGCGGTGGTACGATCAGAATGCTTGTGAGAGGAACCTACCAGGTGGGTCAAAAGGTGTGGGTACTGGTCCCCATACCTCAAAACAAGCTTCAGGCGGCCTGGGAGGGTCCATACCTCGTGCATGAGCAGCTCAACGCCGTCACCTACCTGGTCACCCTGGACCACGCCCGTGGAAGGAGGAAGGCCTTCCATGTGAACATGATGAAGGCCCATCATGAGCGGGAGGCTTGTGCCCTCCCAGTGTGCAACCTTCCCGAGGAAGGAGAGACAGAAACCCTCCCGGACCTGCTCACCCAAGCCAAGGCGGGTGGATCCATGGAGGATGTGGGGGTTGGCCACCAGCTCTCGGAGGACCAATGTTCCCAGCTGGGGGTCACCCTACACCCCTTTCGGGAGCTGTTCAGGAGCCTGCCCGGAAGGACTGAGACAGCAGTCCATGACGTGGACACCGGCAATCACCCCCCAATCCGGTGTTCAGCATATCGGGTCTCTCTTGAGGTGCAGCAGCAAATGCGCCAAGAGATAGACGAGATGCTGAAGCTGGGGGTGATCCAAGCATACAACAGAGCGTGGGCTTCGCCTGTAGTCCTCGTCCCTAAAAAGGACCGAACTACGCGGTTCTGCGTGGACTACCGGGGGCTCAACGCTGTGACGGTCACCGATGCATACCCAATGCCGCGCATCAATGACCTGCTCGACCAGCTGGCCGGGGCTAGGTACCTGACCATCATGGATTTCAGCAGAGGGTATTGGCAGATTCCCCTGACCCCTGGGGCACGGGAACGCTCTGCCTTTATCACCCCATTCGGACTGTACGAGTCCACGGTGATGCCCTTCGGCATGAAGAATACCCCTGCCACTTTTCAGCGGATGGTCAACATGCTGCTCGAGGGACTGGAAGGGTATTAACCGCGTACCTGGATGACGTTGCCATCTTCAGTCCCACCTGGGAGGATCATCTAGAGCATCTGGCGCAGGTGCTCGGGCGGATCCAGCGAGCAGGCTTGACCATTAAGCCGGAAAAATGCCATCTGTGTATGAGTGAGGTCCACCACTACCTGGGACACTGGGTAGGTGGGGGAGCTCTGAAGCCAGAGCCTGGGAAGGTGAATGCCATCGCATCCTGGCCCACCCCAGGACCAAGAAGCAGGTGATGTCCTTCTTGGGACTGCTGGGTACTATAGGAGGTTTGTTCCACACTACAGTGCCCTGGCCACGCCCCTGATGGACTTCACCAAGAAAAAGCTGCCCGTCGCAGTCGACTGGACCATTGCCTGCGAGAGAGCTTTCCATTCGCTCAAGACTGCCCTTTCTAGCTCTCCTGAACTACAGGCAGCCGACTTCACGGGCCATTCTTAGTGCAGACCAATGCCAACGACTTCGGCCTTGGTGCTGTGCTCAGCCAGGTTGACACTACGGGCCATGAACACCACGTTTTGTGTTATGAATGTGCTAGAGATGGTTTCTGAGCAGAGGCTCCCTCTGGTGGTTACAGACAGTACTGAACCTTTCAGCGAGGAGTGGCAATCTGGAATCACGGATTGGTCTGATATAAGGGAGGTTCCCTCCCATGATGGTTGCCGGTGATCAATTGTTCTTGTCTCAATTGTGGTTCCTGGTTCATTTGGAAGTTTGCTGGAGCCTTGCCTGCATCTCCTTCTTTCAGATAAGATATTTTTTGCTTTTCTTTTTGTGCTTGCTTTTTGCATTGTTTTCTGCACTTTTGTGGAGGTCAGCCAGGTCCCCTCCTGGGGCCTGAGCTCCTCACAGTTTTTCTGCAGCACTGTTATTTGCTCATTTGCTTTTTCCTGTTTTTTCAGCGGCTGCGGCTTGGTTTTTGTTCACACTGAGATCTGATTTAGTGGGTGGCGAGATCGTGTGATCACAGTATTTTTTTAATCAGAATTGTTGGATTTTTTGTTGGGTTTTCTGGGTTGCAGAAAGTAATCTCTCCTGTCCTATCCTATTTAGTCAGTTTGTGGCCCCAGCGTTTGCTCAGTCTATTTTCTGCCTATGTTTGTATTTTCATCTTGTCTAACCGCCATTATATGTTTGGGGGCTTCCTTTGGGGATCTGCTCCGGGGCAGATAGCTTTCATCTTTCTGCCTTTAGGTGTAGTTACCTCTCAGGCTGTGACGAGGCGTCTAGGATCAACGTGGGAACGCTCCACGGCTGCCTTAGTTGTGTCATTAGTTTAGGAATCTGCAACCCATCAGTTACCAACATCTCAGGTGTTCGGCTGCCCTGCTGTTGTTCCTGTCCTCCTCAGCTACCGAAACATAACAGTTTTGTACCTGAGCTGGAAGCTCCTGCCGAGGGAAGAAAGCCTATTCCACGATGGAGAAGGAATGTCTGGCAATTCTGTGGGCCCTGCAGCGTCTGCAGCCATACTTGTACTGACGCCAATTCACCATGGAAACAGACCACAACCCCTCAGTTGGTTACACATGGTCTCTGGGACGAATGGGAGGTTGCTACGCTGGAGCCTCGCTCTCCAGCAGTACCACTTCACCATTCACACAAAAGGGCAGGGTCCATGGTAATGCTGATGGGTTGTCCGGCAAGGAGAGGGTGCGGAAGGGCGCATGGGGGAACACAGGAATGTGATACCCTAGCGCCCTCTAAAGCAGGGAGGAAGGAACGTCCACCATCTTGGATGGGGACTATACCAGCCTCCATTTTGTCTGTTCACAAAGCCACAGGCTGCTAACTGCACCTGGCCCCAGGGCCTATGGGCATATTCAATACGACAGGGTTTGTGTCCACTGTGAATAAAAAGGTCGTTTAGTATGCTAAGTAATTCAGGCCCAATGTTGAATAGCAAGGTCTGTTAGTATGATAATGAGATAAGGCCAAACAATACTTCAAAGCTGGGGGCTTCAATTAGATTATACCTGCCAGCTAGACACAGAAAACACATCTATTGTGTATCCCAGCCATGACGGCTCCATTCTAGGATTTTTGAATTATGTGCACATCTTTCTAGGTACAAACTCATAAAAAATATCGGCGTGTTCCTGCGGACCTCGGGCATCTGATGGTGCAACTTCCGAGTCGGTGATGGCTCGGGGGTCTGAGATATAGAGATTGGCTCTCCACAGAGACCCAATCGGGCCAGGTTTGATCTCCATGCGACAGGCAAACATACTGCATCCGCTGGTACCTGTTATGAATGTGCTAGAGATGGTTTCTGAGCAGAGGCTCCCTCTGGTGGTTACAGACAGTACTGAACCTTTCAGCGAGGAGTGGCAATTTGGGTTCACTGATGGTCTGATATAAGGGAGGTTCCCTCCCATGATGGTTGCCGGTGATCAATTGTTCTTGTCTCATTTGTGGTTCCTGGTTCATTTGGAAGTTTGCTGGAGTCTTGCCTGCATCTCCTGCTTTCAGATAAGATATTTTTTGCTTTTCTTTTTGTGCTTGCTTTTTGCATTGTTTTCTGCACTTTTGTGGAGGTCAGCCAGGTCCCCTCCTGGTGCCTGAGCTCCTCACAGTTTATCTGCAGCCACTGTTATTTGCTCATTTGCTTTTTCCTGTTTTTTCAGCGGCTGCGGCTTGGTTTTTGTTCACACTGATATCTGATTTAGTGGGGTGGCGAAATCGTGTGATCTCAGTATTTTTTTAATCAGAATTGTTGGATTTTTGTAGGGTTTTCTGGGTTGCAGAAAGTAATCTCTCCTGTCCTATCTATTTAGTCAGTTTGTGGCCCCAGCGTTTGCTCAGTCTATTTTCTGCCTATGTTTGTATTTTCATCTTGTCTAACCGCCATTATATGTTTGGGGGCTTCCTATTTTCTTTGGGGTTCTGCTCGGGGCAGATAGCTTTCATCTTTCTGCCTTTAGGTGTAGTTATCTCTCAGGCTGTGAGGTGGGGTCTAGGATCAACGTGGGAACGCTCCACGGCTGCCTCTAGTTGTGCGTTAGTTTAGGAATCTGCAACCATCAGTTACCAACATCTCAGGTGTTCGGACTGCCCTGATCTTGTTCCTGTCCTCCTCAGCTACCGAAATATAACAGTATCACCGGCCATAACTAAAAAATTATATGGTACTCACAGAAGGGAAAATAGTGTGGAAAGAAAAAAGTTGTCAGAGTTGTCAGAGATTTTTTTTTTTTTTTTCTGTCTGTTGCATTTTTTACCTCTTTTTCTCTGGGTGCTGAGGAGGATTTTTTTTTTTTTTTCTCTCAATGGAGCTTGCACGTTGTCTGGCCGTGTGGATCAGCTTGCACTGAGGTTCGGGTATTGCTACCTATCTTGCTGGGTTGCGGTTGTGGAACCTGGTTCCCATGCCAATTTGTTTTTGGGGGGTGGGCAAAATTTTTGAATTTCAAAAATAACTGTAAAATTGTTTTTTTTCCTTAAAGTCTAAGCCTCAGGTAACGCAGCCGCAGGTTTTTAAATTGTCTCTCTCTCCTGGGGGCGACCTGGATTGGGCTTTTTCCCCCGACACCCGGGGATTGTTTTGAATGTTTTGATGCATTTTTTTTGGCTCTGGGTTTTTTTTCGATGAACCTAATGTTTTGTCAAGCTGAAAAAACCTTGTTGGATTAAAACAGGGTCTTGAGCGCTGAGTTGTATTGTAAAAATTCCCAAAAATGGGCAGTCTGACAAATGGATGATGAGCTTTGGCAGCCCTTTTTCGGAAGGGGCTGTCGAGAAAGTAAAAGGGTGTTAGGTGGGGTTCCTGCTCCCTTGGTTCAATGATTCTATGTTCATTAGCTATTCAATTTGGAAAAGGTTTTTTCGTGAGCGCGAGGTTGCGAGAGATGGTGTTGCCTTGTGAGCCCCCCCCTGGGCCATGCGTGTGATGGGGGACTTTGGGGCACAGCGTCATGAGTTTCGAAGGCGCAATGGGTTATGTTTCTACTGTGGGGATGCCCTTTAGCTATTTCAGTTGCCTAAGCGGGGAAGACTGTTGTGAATGTGCTAGAAAAGAATTTGAGCAGAAGCTCCTTGGGGTTAAAACAGTGTGAAACCCT